>OX016540.1:101219697-101587332 GCA_943590905.1 Sphaerophoria taeniata | reverse complement strand
AAATTTTAGAGAATTTTTCAGTGCAAAATCAACAAAATTTTAGAGAATTTTTCAGTGAAAAATCAACAAAATTTCAGATAATTTTTCAGTGAAAAATCAACAAAATTTCAGAATATTTTTCAGTGAAAAATCAACAAAATTTCAGAGAGTTTTTCAGTGAAAAATCAACAAAATTTTAGAGAATTTTTCAGTAAAAAATCAACAAAGTTTTAGAGAATTTTTCAGTCAAAAATCAACAAAATTTTAGAGAATTTTTCAGTGAAAAATCAGCAAAATTTCAGAATTTTTTTCAGTAAAACATCAACAAAATTTCAGAGAATTTTTCAGTGAAAAATCAACAAAGTTTTAGAGAATTTTTCAGTCAAAAATCAACAAAATTTTAGAGAATTTTTCAGTGAAAAATCAACAAAATTTAAGAAAATTTTTCAATGAAAAATCAACAAAATTTTAGAAAATTTTTCAGTGAAAAATCAACAAAATTTCAGAGAATTTTTCAGTGAAAAATCAACAAAATTTTAGAGAATTTTTCAATGAAAAATCAACAAAATTTCGCAAAATTTTTCAGTGAAAAATCGACAAAATTTTAGAGAATTTTTCAGTGAAAAATCAACAAAATTTAAGAGAATTTTTCAGTGAAAAATCAACAAAATTTCAGAGAATTTTTCAGTGAAAAATCAACAAAATTTCAGAATATTTTTCAGTGAAAAATCAACAAAATTTCAGAGAGTTTTTCAGTGAAAAATCAACAAAATTTTAGAGAATTTTTCAGTGAAAAATCAACAAAATTTTAAAAAGAATTTCAATGAAAAATCAACAAAATTTCAAAAAAAAATTTCAGTGAAAAATCAACAAAATTTTAGAGAATTCTTCAGTGAAAAATCAACAAAATTTCAGAGAATTTTTCAGTGAAAAATCAACAAAATTTTAGAAAATTTTTCAATGAAAAATCAACAAAATTTCACAAAATTTTTAAGTGAAAAAACGACAAAATTTTAGAGAATTTTTCAGTGAAAAATCAACAAAATTTTAGAGAGTTTTTCAGTGAAAAATCAACAAAATTTTAGAAAATTTTTCAGTGAAAAATCAACAAAATTTTAGAAAATTTTTCAATGAAAAAGCAACAAAATTTCAGAAAACTTTTCAGTGAAAAATCAACAAAATTTCAGAGAATTTTTCAGTGAAAAATAAACAAAATTTAAGAGAATTTTTCAGTGAAAAATCAACAAAATTTAAGAGAATTTTTCATTGAAAAATCAACTAAATTTTAGAAAATTTTTCAATGAAAAATCAACAAAATTTCAGAGAATTTTTCAGTGAAAAATCAACAAAATTTTAGATAATTTTGCAGTGAAAAATCAGCAAAATTTCAGATTTTTTTTCAGTAAAACATCAACAAAATTTCAGAGAGTTTTTCAGTGAAAAATCAACAAAATTTCAGAGAATTTTTCAGTGAAAAATCAACAAAGTTTTAGAGAATTTTTCAGTAAAAAATCAACAAAATTTCAGAGAATTTTTCAGTGAAAAATCAACAAAGTTTAGGAATTTTTCAGTCAAAAATCAACAAAATTTTAGAGAATTTTTCAGTGAAAAATCAACAAAATTTTAGAAAATTTTTCAATGAAAAATCAACAAAATTTCAGAAAATTTTTCAGTGAAAAATCAACAAAATTTCAGAGAATTTTTATGTGAAAAATCAACAAAATTTTAGAGAATTTTTCAGTGAAAAATCAACAAAATTGTAGAAAATTTTTCAATGAAAAATCAAAAAAATTCAGAAAATTTTTCAGTGAAAAAATCAACAAAAGTTTAGAGAATTCTTCAGTGAAAAATCAACAAAATTTCAGAGAATTTTTCAGTGAAAAATCAACAAAATTTCATAAGATTTTTCAGTGAAAAATCAACAAAATTTTAGAGAATTCTTCAGTGAAAAATCAACAAAATTTCAGAGAATTTTTCAGTGAAAAATCAACAAAATTTTAGAAATTTTTTCAATGAAAAAATCAACAAAATTTCACAAAATTTTTCAGTGAAAAATCGACAAAATTTTAGAGAATTTTTCAGTGAAAAAATCAACAAAAATTTAGAGAATTTTTCAGTGAAAAATCAACAAAATTTCAGAGAATTTTTCAGTGAAAAATCAACAAAATTTCACAAAATTTTTCAGTGAAAAATCGACAAAATTTTAGAGAATTTTTCAGTGAAAAATCAACAAAATTTTAGAGAATTTTTCAGTGAAAAAATCAACAAAATCTTAGATAATTTTTCAGTGAAAAATCAGCAAAATTTCAGAAATTTTTTCAGTAAAACATCAACATAATTTTCAGAGAATTTTTCAGTGAAAAATCAACAAAATTTTAGAGAATTTTTCAGTGAAAAAATCAACAAAATTTCAGAAAATTTTTCAGTTAAAAATCACAAAATTTCAGAGAATTTTTCAGTGAAAAATAAACAAAATTTAAGAGAATTTTTCAGTGAAAAATCAACAAAATTTAAGAGAATTTTTCAGTGAAAAATCAACAAAATTTCAGAGAATTTTTCAGTGAAAAATAAACAAAATTAAAGAGAATTTTTCAGTGAAAAATCAACAAAATTTTAGAGAGTTTTTCAGTGAAAAAATCAACAAAATTTTAGAAAATTATACAATGAAAAATCAACAAAATTTCATAAAATTTTTCAGTGAAAATCAACAAAATTTTAGAGAATTTTTCAGTGAAAAATCAACAAAATTTCAGAATATTTTTCAGTGAAAAATCAACAAAATTTCAGAGAGTTTTTCAGTGAAAAAATCAACAAAATTTTAGAGAATTTTTCAGTGAAAAATCAACAAATTTTAGAAAATTTTTCAATGAAAAATCAACAAAATTTCATAAAATTTTTCAGTGAAAAATCAACAAAATTTCAGAGACTTTTTCAGTAAAAAATCAACAAAGTTTTAGAGAATTTTTCAGTCAAAAATCAACAAATTTTAGAGAATTTTTCAGTGAAAAATCAGCAAAATTTCAGAATTTTTTTCAGTAAAACATCAACAAAATTTCAGAGAATTTTTCAGTGAAAAATCAACAAAGTTTTAGAGAATTTTTCAGACAAAATTAAACAAAATTTTAGAGAATTTTTCAGTGAAAAATCAACAAAATTTTAGAAAATTTTTCAATGAAAAATCAACAAAATTTCAGAAAATTTTTCAGTGAAAAATCAACAAAATTTCAGAGAATTTTTCAGTGAAAAATCAACAAAATTTTAGAAAATTTTTCAATGAAAAATCAACAAAATTTCATAAAATTTTTCAGTGAAAAATCAACAAAATTTTAGAGAATTCTTCAGTGAAAAATCAACAAAATTTCAGAGAATTTTTCAGTGAAAAATAAACAAAATTTTAGAGAGTTTTTCAGTGAAAAATCAACAAAAATTTAGAAAATTTTTCAATGAAAAATCAACAAAATTTCAAAAAAAATTTCAGTGAAAAATCAACAAAATTTCAGAGAATTTTTCAGTGAAAAATCAACAAAATTTTAGAGAATTTTTCAGTGAAAAATCAACAAAATTTTAGAGAATTTTTCAGTGAAAAATCAACAAAATTTTAGAAAATTTTTCAGTGAAAAGTCAACAAAATTTTAGAAAATTTTTCAGTGAAAAATCAACAAAATTTCAGAGAATTTTTCAGTGAAAAATCAACAAAATTTCAGAAAATTTTTCAGTGAAAAATCAACAAAATTTCAGAAAATGTTTCAGTGAAAAATCAACAAAATGTTAGAGAATTTTTCAGTGAAAAATCAACAAAATTTTAGAAAATTTTTCAATGAAAAATCAACAAAATTTCAGAAAATTTTTCAGTGAAAAATCAACAAAATTTCAGAGAATTTTTCAGTGAAAAATCAACAAAATTTAAGAGAATTTTTCAGTGAAAAATCAACAAAATTTCAGAGAATTTTTCAATGAAAAATCAACAAAATTTTATAGAATTTTTCAGTGAAAAATCAACAAAATTTTAGAGAATTTTTCAGTGAAAAATCAACAAAATTTCAGAAAATTTTTCAGTGAAAAATCAACAAAATATCAGAAACCTTTTCAGTGAAAAATCAACAAAATTTCAGAGAATTTTTCAGTGAAAAATCAACAAAATTTTAGAGAATTTTTTCAGTGAAAAATCAACAAAATTTTAGAGAATTTTTTCACTGAAAAATCAACAAAATTTCAGAAAATTTTTCAGCGAAAAATCAACAAAATTTCAGAGAACTTTTCAGTGAAAAATCAACAAAATTTTATAAAATTTTTCAATGAAAAATCAACAAAATTTCAGAGAAAAATCAACAAAATTTCAGAGAACTTTTCAGTGAAAAATCAACAACATTTTATAAAATTTTTCAATGAAAAATCAACAAAATTTCAGAGAATTTTTCAGTGAAAAATCAACAAAATTTTAGAGAATTTTTCAGTGAAAAATCAACAAAATTTTAGAGAATTTTTCAGTGAAAAATCAACAAAATTTCAGAAAATTTTTCAGTGAAAAATCAACAAAATTTCAAAGAATTTTTCAGTGAAAAATCAACAAAATTTTAGAGAATTTTTCAGTGAAAAATCAACAAAATTTCAGAGAATTTTTCAGTGAAAAATCAACAAAATTTCAGAAAATTTTTCAGTGAAAAATCAACAAAATTTCGGAGAATTTTTCAGTGAAAAATCAAGAAAATTTTAGAGAATTTTTCAGTGAAAAATCAACAAAATCTTAGAAAATTTTTCGGTGAAAAATCAATTAATTTTCAGAAAGTTTTTCAGTGAAAAATCAACAAAATTTCAGAAAATTTTTCAGTGAAAAATCAACAAAATTTCAGAGAATTCAGTGAAAAATCAACAAAATTTTAGAGAATTTTTCAGTGAAAAATCAACAAAATTTTAGAGAATTTTTCAGTGAAAAATCAACAAAATTTCAGAAAATTTTTCAGCGAAAAATCAACAAAATTTCAGAGAACTTTTCAGTGAAAAATCAACAAAATTTTAGAGAATTTTTCAGTGAAAAATCAACAAAATTTTAGAGAACTTTTCAGTGAAAAATCAACGAAATTTCAGAAAATTTTTCAGTGAAAAATCAACAAAATTTCAGAGAATTTTTCAGTGAAAAATCAACAAAATTTTAGAAAATTTTTCAATGAAAAATCAACAAAATTTCAGAAAATTTTTCAGTGAAATATCAACAAAATTTCAGAGAATTTTTCAGTGAAAAATCAACAAAATTTTAGAGAATTTTTCAGTGAAAAATCAACAAAATTTTAGAGAATTTTTCAGTGAAAAATCAACAAAATTTTAGAAAATTTTTCAATGAAAAATCAACAAAATTTCAGAAAATTTTTCAGTGAAAAATCAACAAAATTTCAGAGAATTTTTCAGTGAAAAATCAACAAAATTTTAGAGAATTTTTCAGTGAAAAATCAACAATATTTCAGAGAATTTTTCAGTGAAAAATCAACACAATTTTAGAGAATTTTTCAGTGAAAAATCAACAAAATTTTAGAAAATTTTTAATGAAAAATCAACAAAATTTCAGAAAATTTTTCAGTGAAAAATCAACAAAATTTTAGAGAATTTTTCAGTGAAAAATCCACAAAATTTCAGAGAATTTTTCAGTGAAAAATCAACAAATTTTCAGATAATTTTTCAGTGAAAAATCAACAAAATTTTAGAGAATTTTTCAGTGAAAAATCAACAAAATTTTAGAGAATTTTTCAGTGAAAAATCAACAAAATTTTAGAGAATTTTTCACTGAAAATCAACAAAATTTCAGAGAATTTTTCAGTGAAAAATCAGCAAAATTTCAGAAAATTTTTCAGTGAAAAATCAACAAAATTTCAGAGAATTTTTCAGTGAAAAATCAACAAAATGTTAGAAATTTTTTCAATGAAAAATCAACAAAATTTTAGAAAATTTTTCAGTGAAAAATCAACTAAATTTCAGAAAATTTTTTCAGTGAAAAATCAACAAAATTTCAGAAAATTTTTCGGTGAAAAATCAACAAAATTTTAGAGAATTTTTCAGTGAAAAATCAACAAAATCTTAGAAAATTTTTCAGTGAAAAATCAACAAAATTTCAGAGAATTTTTCAGTGAAAAATCAACAAAATTTCAGAAAATTTTTCAGTTAAAAATCAACAAAATTTTACAGAATTTTTCAGTGAAAAAAAGCACTAATCACGAGATTCGGCGAAAAAGCTTTAGAATACATCTCTGTTTTTTTTCTCGGATTTTGGGTAGATGAAAACGGAGTATTATTCTAAACGAAACGCCCTATTGTTGAACTTTTTGGTCGACTAATATTTACCCTTAATCCCAGAAAAGTCAAGGTTTGTTCTTAATCTTCTTCGCTTAACCTCGTGATTAGCTTCAGTGGAAACAGCATATTAATCAAATCAAAACCTTGTTTCCCTTTTATTGATCATCGAAGAGCTATTATACTGATGGCTTTTGGTCAACCAACGACATGAGATTCCTCATGGAATTAGGGTAGAACTACGAGAACTGGAGTTTAAGGGTCAAATTGTTTTTGAACTAGGTCGATGTTTTTGAAGCTGTGAAATTTCAGCTCCAGAAAGTGGAGACGCTACTATTATACAAAAATACATTGAAACCAATAATTAAGCATAGTTCATTGCAAATTGCATAATAACTTAAGACTTTTTGGACTACGTCAAAGCGTCCAGCTTCTTGCGACGCACGCCGCCGCACAGTGGGACGACCCATAGTAAAAAATAAAAAATACAACTATTTTAGCGGTACTTTATATTAATTGGTAGGTCATCCCAAATATATAGAAGCTCGAAATGCAATAAAAATTTTTGCTTTTATTTATTGGTCTGCAAGTTATAGCCACGTGAACATTACCATTTTTTCCGCATTTTATATAAAGAGTTTTAAGGTGATTTTTTGTGACATATTCAATTGCTGTGCAAATATATTCAGCGTGTGAAAATTAAATTAATAATGGAGAACATTAATAATAAAGGTATTTAAATTTAAGAAACTTTTGTTAGAAATAGATTTTGTTCGTTTTTTTTGTTGTAGCGATTTTTGCTGTGTTAGTGTGGTACAAGAAAAAAAAAACGAACTTGACGTTTCAAGTAGAGTTTTCAAAAAATGGTCAAAAACGGGTCTTGAGATCTTTTTTGTTTCATAATAAGCAATGTGTCAGCTAACTAAATCACGAAAAAAATCTTGCGCAAGTTTGCGCTTTTTAAGGAAATTGACATTTTTAGGTTCGACCGTATTCATCAAGCATGGTGCCTTATTAGCAACATGGATGGATAGTGCACATTCCAGGAAAGTTTTCAGCGTTGCTAACAAAATTCAGCAGTTACTTGGCTTGGAAGAGTTGAATGAAGGACAAGAAATTTCGAGGCTTTTTTGCGTTAATTTAAAGCAAAAATGGCAGTGTTGCCAAAGAAACAAATTCAGGTTTATGGAGGTTCACCAACGGTGGCTTAGCCTTAATTTGTCCTTACCAGACGTGTTTATAAATTCCGTAAGTAATAATACTAACTTTTATGCGAAATTCTTAAAATAATTAAGTAAAGTCCCTCCTAATAAACCTTTGCTGTTTCCGAGTTCACTTGAAAAATAGTTCAAAATTCTAAAACAAACCCTTTTTTCTGTTTCGTGTGACAATTCACCTAGAACAAGCAAAGGAAGACCTCTTAAACGTTTTAAAGACAGTCGACAAACCAAAAGTTATCGAAAAGTGACCCAAATATAGATCACTATTTGGTAAACAATAACGAAGATCCAGGATTTCTAAGTAATATGAATTACTCATCGGAAAGTGAAATTGATTATTTTTTCTTAGTCTTTATTATTAGAATTATTTATTTTGATATCAAAATCATGTAATGTATACAAAAATCATAAACAGAAAATCATAAATAAAAAACAATAAAATAAAAACAAGTTCGCTGCTCAACTCTTTTGAATAAAAAATCCTGAATTCATAAGTTTTAGTGAATCAATTTTCTTGTTTTTAGGTTACAATCATAGATATGAGTACTAAAATACTATTTAAGGCATGTTTGGTTGATAACTTTATTTTATTCACAAGATATGAATTTTGAAGTGTTTTCTCATACATTCGTCCCACTGTGCGCCGACGCGACGCACGGTTATAAGTCCTTTGTGTCTTTAATAGATGAATATACCCACTTCGCAGTTTCCAATAAGAAAGAAGTCTGAAACTTAGGGAAAAAATTCAAAAATACGAAGCACTTGTGACAGCACTGCAAACTACGATGTGACCAGGGTAGTGAGTGTATTGTTCGTTTCAGCAACTTGAATTCTGCAAAAGAAGAGGAATGTAGCTGAATAAACTTTTATTAAAGAAATTTCTCTGAAAAGTAAAGATCTTCTTCTTGTTTCAAATCAACTCCGAAAATTTTGCATTTGCTAAACTTTTTTTTTTAAATTCGCTCCGAAATTTTAGAACTGGGGTTCTAACCCCTGAACATTTGTGGAAATACATGCGTTGATACACGACAACATTTCCTTTACGAAACGGATGCAATGAACAAAATAAATGTTACATCGGTACTTTTTTCCGAACGGATACGACGATAGGGCTGCATATTCGACCAAATCGTCGTTTCCGTTCGGAACAATTCTTCATCAACATAGCCCTTGAAGGAAATTTTCTCTGATCAAATAATATTCTCTATTGACCCAGCCAAATCTGAACTCAGCCGCAGTCCAAAGCTAGATCAACATTCAAATTGCCGTTTTTTCTGCTGTAGCGTAAGCTGCGTTGAAAACGTTATTGTTTACGGAAAAATTGAAGGGAAAACTTCCAATATAAAATAAAAAATTGAGTGTATTAATTTTTTCGTTCCTTAGTGTATAAAGGTTATGTAAGTTAAGCTTTTGAAAAAGTTTGAAAATACTATATTTAACTGTGATGCTTCTTTAACTAAGGCTGAGGTAAGCTCGCTTGATAACCAGGGGTCGTATCGAGAAAGCACAAAACTCGAATATAGAGGAGCGAAATCCGAACCACTTAATTGATAAGAAACAGTCGATTTTATTATTTCGATTTATTTTCTTCAACTATAATTCATAACCAATAGTACTTATAATCTAATACATGATAATATAATACTTATACATATATATATAATACATAAGGGCCCACTCGCTAGTAAGTGCGGGGGAAAATCGGAAAAAGTGCCCACGACTTGAAGAGTGCGAGGGAATATCGGTCAAAGTGCCCACGACTTGAAGAGTGCGAGGGAATATCGGTCAAAGTGCCCACCACTTGAAGAGTGTGAGGGAAAATCGGAAAAAGTGCCCACCACTTGAAGAGTGAGAGGGAAAATCGGAAAAAGTGCCCACCACTTGAAGAGTGAGAGGGAAAATCGGAAAAAGTGCCCACCACTTGAAGAGTGCGAGGGAATATCGGTCAAGTGCCCACGACTTGAAGAGTACGAGGGAAAAACGGTTTTTGTTGTCGCACAGCACGCTATGTTACAACGAGCCCACTAATGGGAATATCGAGGGAAACAAGCACTTCGGTGTCAAAGGCAATAAACCTTAATTACTTCGGTAGCAAGCTTCGAATTTTTGCTAATTTTTACCTTTCTCTTATCACTTTTGTGGTAAAAACTAGGTGTGAATTTTTATTTAATAAAAGAAAAATAAAGGTACATATTTTTTGTTGTTTTGTTTTCAGTTGACGACGGCGATGTTTGGTGAATTGTTTGGCGGCGGCGGCGGTGTTCAGTGTGGTGTGTGGGTAATTGTGTTGACGGGGCGGTTGTCGGTTGTTGTTGTTGGTCACTGGATTAAATGTTTGTTATATGGTGGCGGCGGTGTTTTGTGGATTGGCTTGATGATTGTTGTTGGCTGTGGTTTTGGTGCGTTTTGATAATGTTGGCGGCGGCGGGCAGCGTTTTATAGGGCGTAGATATGTATAGGAGTGTAACGCTTCGTTACATAACTTAAAAAACATAGGCGCAAAATTATAGTCCGCTAATGAACAACTTTAGTGTGATACTAGCTTAAAATGACGTTTGAGTCATGTCTTAAACGTCATTTTAAGCTAGTTTCATACTAAACTTGTTCATTAGTGGACTATAATTTTGCGCCATAATTTTTAAAATATTTGGTTCATTCACACTCCGTTAAGTTTCAAACATTGATGGCGTTTTTTTGGTCGTCGGGAACCATTCCGAACGATTCTGAATTCGTTCATTTGCCACAAGATGACAGTTTTTGTTATGAAAAGAACAGAAAAACGATTCCGAATTTGAAGTTGGAATCACAAACAGAATCACTTATACATGCACACACTTTCACTTACGCACTCGCCGCCATGTTTACAAATAAAGTAAACAAAAACAATGTCATGTCATCTGCAACTCTGGATATGAGCATGAGGTTTCTCAAATACATAGACATTCAAATTCAACCATAAGAAGCAAAAAAAATGTGCTTGCATGTTGGTTTGGTTGGTATCCGGAATCTGACAGTTCTGTGTACCAATTGCGGAAAAAAACGCTATTAGTCGTTTCGTGCGTTGGCTCCTAAGCAGAACGTTGTAGGTTCGAATCCTACTCGTGCCCATAAAAGTTTTTATTTCATACTAGCTGACCCGCGGGACGTTTTACCCGCATTCCATTTTTGTTTGTTCGCAGGACTTAGAAATGATAATATGGAATGTGTAGTAGCCTTAAGTACAATGTACACACATATACACATATATCTGCTCTGACCTTCAATTATTTTTGTTTGGTTTCTTATTGTTGCCCGCTTTTCAAAAACTATCGTGGGCTCATATGAAATGACTTTGCTAAACATAAACAAATAAACGAATGTAAGTTTACGATCCTATAAGGGACGAAATATTGATTTTGGGATAAAAAAAAAAAAATCAGCCCTGGGGCGCTCCGGTGTTTGTCACTGCCCTGAACGGAGCTGTAAAAAAAACTGAAAAATGTTTGGTTTCACATCGAACGCATTATAGGCGGGGAGCCCCCATACAAGAAATTCCCGTCATCGCGCCCACTAAAATTTTAAATGAGGAATAAAAGATAAAGCCAAGACGAATAAGATTCGCTTGGTCGGCGTAAATGTATTTACCCGCAAGGCCGCGCATATCTGTTGCAATTTGGTGAATGACTGTGAAATGTCTCCATCATCACGGATTCCATTTCTGTTTCTTTCATTACACGCATCTAACATAAGGAGATGTAGAAATACCTTGGTTTGCTTGCTTTCAAGCTGCCGAAAGTTCTGCGCAAACAAGGTTTTATTATGACCTAAAACACTGTGTTTT
The DNA here is from genome assembly GCA_943590905.1 of Sphaerophoria taeniata. Lineage (NCBI taxonomy): Eukaryota > Metazoa > Arthropoda > Insecta > Diptera > Syrphidae > Sphaerophoria > Sphaerophoria taeniata. The sequence continues at coordinate 101,576,034 of OX016540.1, read as the reverse complement.
TATTACAAACTACAGTAGTTTCGTTTATAAAAAATCTGGGGTGATTTGTGATCGGTGATAATCACAAATCACAAATTTTGTCTGCGTAAGGTGATAGTCACAAGTGATAATCACCAATTTGCTACTTTTCCTTGTGATTACTATTTTGCTATCACATTGAATAAAATTTTTTGTTTATTGATACTTGAACAGTCAAATAGAATAAATATATTCGAACTTCAAATTTCAATTTCAAAAAAGAAACTTTTTCGTTTCCTAATTTTCTGTTTTCCTAATTCTCTGCCCCGCCGTTTCTTTTTCAATATCAACTGATTTAGAATTGTCCAAAATAACAAAAAACTCAATTTCTCCAAAACGTTATAATAATTAAGTTTTAATTAGACAAAAAAATCAAACCAAAGTTAACAAGAAGTTACAATTAGAATTAACGATGCGACTAGTTTGGTGGTTGATACAAGAAGAGAGATTAGCATACAAAAATGCATACAGAAAAGTAATAGCGTTTTGGTCGTCCGGAACTGTTCCGAACAGTTCTGTACTCGTTCACTTGGCACAAGATGACAGTTCTTGTTCTGAATAGAACAGAAAAACGATTCCGAATTTGAAGTCAGAATCAAAAACAGAATCACGCATACATGCACACACTCGCACATACGTACTCGCTGCCATGTTTACAAATAAAGAAAATAAAAACAATGTCATGTCATCTGCATTTCTGCACAAATACACAACCATTCAACCCTTAGAAGCAAAAAAATGTGTTTGCCTGTTCGTTTGGAATCCGGAATCGGACAGTTCTGTGTACAATTCCGGATTACCAAAAAAAAAACGCTATAAGGTTTTGCACACGTCACTCACCTGCATTAGCATTGCACTTGTTGCTGAGCAACGGGAGATTTTTTGTCGCCAAGATCAAAAGCAAAAAAAAATGCAATGGCTTACGCACATTGAAGGTAAGCTTACCAAAACACATAGCAGAGCAGGTATCAATGCAAATGCAGATTAGTGGCTTGTGACAAACAAAAAAAAAATACATCGTGATAGGGTGTTCTTGCGAATACCAACAAATTAATAAACAAAATTAACAAAATTGAATATGAATTATTTAAATGTTAAATGAATTTAAATTAATTTAAATATACAAAAATAAAATGAAAAAACGTTTCTTAACATCAACTCATGTAATAAAATGCTTGCAAATAGTGGCGCTACAATCGGTTGCCAGAGTGATTGTACTAGTCATAATATGTCATTTGTTTTTTTGGGAAATGATGCCAAGCTTCGAAATATTTTTGGTGATCACCTTACACAGAAGGAAAATAAAATGTGATCACATTTTATAGTCACAAAGGTGATAATCACAAATCACCTTACACGATTCCACCTCTGGTTTGCGCAATACTTTCGGCAGCTTGAAAGCAAACAAACCAAGGTATTTCTACATACTACATCTAACACTAGGACGCATGCAATGAAAGAAACAAAAATAGAATCCGTCATAATGGAGACATTTCACCACATTGCAACAGGTATGCGCGGCCTTTCCGGCTAACTCAATTCACGCCGACCAAGCGAATCTTATTCGTCTTGGCTTTAACTTTAATTCCTCATTAAAAATTTTAGTGGGCGCGATGACGGGAGTTTCTTGTATGGGGGCTCCTGGGCTATTAGTAGTGCTCTCTTTTTTTTCTCTTTGTTATATAGCAACAACTGATTCGAATAGCTCCGAAATTATCGCCCGAAAAAAACTTGGGGTAGTTCAGGGCGTTGCGGGTTCGAGCACTAAATTCACATCGAACACGGTGAAATAGAACGGGGCGAAAAAAGAGCGACACCGAATAGTTCAGTGCGCAATCAGAGCGACCCAGAGCGCACATCGAACAAACCTAATTTAACGCATTAGTAATTCTTTTTTTCTCTTCGTTGTATAGAATCAGCTGATTCGAACAGAACCGCAATTGTCGCCTTGAACAAAAAATTGAGTGGGCACTTCGGCAGTCAGCTCAGGGCACTCGCGGTGCTAGCACTCAATACACATAGCACATGGAACACGGTGATAGTGCGCCGGGGCGAACAAAAAGTGACGTTGAACAGCTCAATACGAAATCATGATGATTTCTTGGCTTGAAAATAATACATTTTCATCTAATATTATTTTCGTTTTGACGTTATTTTCGAGCAAAATTGAGTACTTGAATATTGATCAGTTTAGCTTATTTTTTGGTGCAGTGAGAAAAGTATTATTTTTTAACATTGGCACCATTTGTTGTTTTAAAAAGATGTATTCTGCTATTCGGGGCGGAGACAAATCCAACGAGTCAAAAACCATGAAAATTGGTCCAGCAGATCTCGAGTTATAAGTGTTGTAACAAACACGACTTTGTTTTATATATATGTATAAGACTAGCAGGTGCCCGCGACTTCGTCCGCCTGTCCCACGTCCTCTGGCCACAAGTGAATCGTGAGTTTTGCATTGCAATTTTATTGAGAAGTTATTTCAAAATTGTATAAGAGTCGACTCTTCCTAAGTCGAAATTCTACTTAGCTCTAAGCCTTCAAATGTTAAATATTTCCCGTTTTAGCAACACTTTTCACTTATACTTTGCTATTATTTTTCCTGAGATCAAACAAACAACAGAAGCTTCCAAAAATTAATAATGTTTGCCATTTTGTAACATCTAATACTAATTACTCGCTCCTATTGATCACAGCGTAGTTAAAAATAGTTTAAAGCCTTTCTTGACAAATGGAATTTTCAACACAAAAAGAATTGTTCAATTTTATTCAGCATTTCTTTAGATCAGCGCGTTCAAACAAAAAATGTATAGCTTCTTGCCGTTTTTTCCACATTTTCCACAAATTATTCGCTCCTATTAGTCGCAGCTTAATGTTATATAGCTTCAAGCCTTCTTCGATAAATGGACCATTCAACATTAAAAAAAATTGTTCAATCTGATGAAGCAGTTCCTGAGATAAGCGCGTTAAAACGCAGTAAAATTAATATTTTTTGCCGTTTTTTCCACATTTTCCACAGATTCCTCGCTACTATTGGTCACAGCTTGGTTAAGTAGCCTAAAGCCTTCCTCGAGTAATGGACCATTCAACACAAAAAGAATTATGCCATTCGAAGCAGTAATTCCTGAGGTTACCCCGTTCAAACGAACAAACTCTTCAGCTTTATATATTAGTATAGATTTAACGGATACTTGCGAAGAACACACAAAACTTCAAAGAGTATCAATCTATCATGAAAAAAGTGCTTCTCAACTTTGCCGTTCGGAATGTGCCAAAGGAGTCTATGAAGAAAATAATACGTGAGTTTAATTATATGTTTAAAAGTTTACTTGACGCAACAAATCTCTCTCATCAAGGAACCAATTGTTGTATCGGGCTTCTGGTGCGATTTTCCCCTCAGTGTATTTGCAGGAGAAAATTCCCTTCTATAATCGCATACCATTAGTGAGAGGGAGAACTGGTGAGGCACTGCGCGTTGCCAATATGAACAGAAATGAGAAGGAGAAACCAGAAGTGTTGGTGTATCATCGATACTTGTTTACGGACGCTCTTAATTATCTTGACTTGGGCTTAACTTTGGAAATATTTGAAGAAGTCAAGCGGATGGGAGGTGATGGAATCATTTTGTGGGGTAGTTCGTTTGATCTTGATTCGCGGTGAGTGTTTTTTTGTTTGACAAATCTTTCAAGTAAAACTTTTTAAAACTTGTTCTTCTTTGTAGGGCAAAATGCCAAGAATTCCAAAAGTATTTGAAAGAAAAACTTGGACCCGCTGCTCGTTTGGCTAAATTAAGTTGATGTTAGTTTTAAATGAATAAAGATTATTTATTTAACAGTTTCTGTTTTGATTTTATTTTGTTGACACAAAGTGAGTCACGATCCTTCCAGGATGTTGTCTTAGCCATTTTTTGACTTCATCGCCGTAATATGAGCTTGCAGCCGATGGGTGCAGTGTGACGGGAAAACAAAGCATAACCACACCATTAACCCTTCCTGTGTCAATTTGCTTCAATGCTTTTGACGTGGCTTGCATGTCCGTCGAGGAGCAACAAAACGGGTCGCTCTTAGGTTGCTCGTTGCTCCACAAACTTTTTCAGCCAATCCGAAAACAAATCCTTAGTTTTTGATAGCATTCAGCCCATGAATTGGGAGGTACTTCATCCATCAGCTCCGCTTTCATTCTCTTACGTGAGGAAGTAAACATTGGTGGAATGTAAGAGCCATCAACTTCCAGAAATTGTCCCCGTTCTGCTGATGACAGAGATCTAACTTGTTTCCGTTCTTTTGTCGCCAAAACTTCTCCTCGACTCTTTGCGACTGTGATGATCCCTGTCTCATCTACATTGAATATTCTATCATATGAAAATTCATAGGTCCGTTCTTTTACTTTTTGGGCAGTTTGTGTAAAAACTGTCAAAAACCATCCCCACTCCTCGAAATTTTGTGATTCACCCAAAAAAGTAAACGAACGCTTCACACCAAAAATCTGCCGAATGCACAAAATTATGTCAAACGTCAACAAAATTCAATGTACTTCTTAGGGTTTGACCATTGAATAAGAAGTACAGGAAGCGGTGTAAGCTACACGTACAGTGTACGTGAGTGAAGCAACAAAAATTTCTGATGATGTAAGATACCGGGACCTCATCTGTCAAAATACTGGGACCTCATCTGTCAAACTGGGCATGTGCTATCATTTTGCTGAGCTGTAATTGGTCAAATGTTGTTTTGTAATTTCATCTGTCAAAAAAACAAAAACTCGAGTTCAGGGGCGCATTTATTTTTGTTGGTGATCGTTAGGCGCTACACAATTTCTTGTGCTTTTTAACACTTGATCAAGTTGTTCATAGAATGCGCTTTCGAATACGACCGAAAAAGGACAATAAATATGATGAATTAAGGAATGATAAATGAAGAAAATGTAACGAAAAAAAAATAAAAATCGTGCATGTACACCTTGAACGTTAAAACACCATGTAGTCCAAAAAAAGAATTTAAATTGAAAAATAAAATTGATGCACAATCGATATAACCTTGATTCAATCATATTTCGCTTGGCGCCTCTGAGATTAACCATTCAACTGCAAACCAGCCCTGTTGTAATGCGTTTGTGTTTGTGAAACTCACACTACTTAGAAAAATGCTTCACTTTTTTTTCATAAGACTAAAGAGCTGAACAGAATGCAGTCGCTAGTCGTCCGGCGACTAATCCGACAGCTGTCAAAAATTCGCTTCCCAAATCGCTGAGAAATTTGTGAACACAATAGTCGCGCGACGGGCTCAGCGTTGCCGAAGTGAAATCTTTTGAAATTTAAAATGGCCCTCTAAAAAGTGTTAGAACCAAAAAGAGAACATTTGTTCATATGCATTAAGATTTCAATAATTCTTCAGTGAGGATGACGAGTTCGATTTATTTTTTTTATTTTACTCAAAACGTTAAACAGTTTCTCAGCTGAGAACTGATATTTGATTTAACATTCGATTTCTCACTTAGCCGATTTGACGCTACTGAAGTGAGCTAACCGAAGCTTTCTCAATGAGGAGTGACGTCTGAGATTTTTGCTCAGTCAAAGTGAAATTGAGATCTCAGAGAGATGTCGTAAGTGGAACTGGCCTATTGTATATTAAGTCTGCATTTCTGCAGTATCTCACTTCTCACTTGGTCATCTGGCATTAAAAATGGTTAAACTAGCGTCAACTTTCTTTCATAATTTCTATAGGTTATGACTTTTTAAGTCCATGTGATTAGTTACTAGGAAGTGCAAGCAAATACAGACTCAAAACCGAGGTTAGTGGCGTTCAAAATAATTTTAAAATATGCAGTAGGCATTATGGCTCTGAAAAAACGGAAATGGCCCGATTTTTTGTTTCAAGAATGGCCCGATTTCAAAAATAAAATCGGCAATGCTGACAAAAAGAATACAAGGAAACAACAACACGATATAAAAAAAAAACGTCAAACTCGTCGCGCGACTAAGTTGAAAAAAGTTCAACTTTTGGGCGACTAGTTCGGCGAAGAACGACGCATTGTGTTGCTAATGGGCGACTGCCATACAAATTTCACATTTTTGACAGCTGTCAGATTAGTCGCCGGGCGACTGGCGATGCATTCTGTTCAGCTCTTAAGAACCCTTCCTGTACTTCTTATTCAATGCTTTTATCCGAGAAAACCATGAATCCACCACCCTTGAAGGTTCTGTCACAAATGAAAAATCATGCCATAATTTGCCCAGTCACGCTGATCGAGAAGTTTGCCATGGGGATGCTGTCGAAAAAACATAACATGGCCCATGCCTAATGGAGACTCCGTGTAAGGAATTCTTTAGGCCTGTTTGCTAACTTTTTTCATGGCTAAGCGAAACGTCTTACATATTTTAAAATTGATCTTAAACCATTCAAACACAGAATCAGTGCTAGTTTTTTTGTTGTTGTTTTATTATTTACTTTAAATATAAGCTTTACAATTGCCTTAAGCATATTACATTTCATATAAAGTAAACAGTTATACGCGTAAATATGAATACCTTATATACTGATAACAAACGTGTTCTTACGTTTAAAAAAAAAAAACATTAGGCATTTTGTTTAAATAAATAAAAATGAAAATTCGACATTTTGTTATATAAGCTTTAGTTTTTGTTTTATTTTTTTATTTTTTTATTTTAAATTCAATATTTACGGCAAGACACATTTGTCTTTTTTAAGTGATAATGAGTGAATGATATCTTTAATTGCTGCTCCAATTCCCTTGCTGGGAGTACTCGAATCGAATGAAAAGCTATTTTCCGGGTGCGCGTCTAGGCACTTCTGATACCGGAGCTATTCCAAGAAAAAAAAATTATCAGAATTTAAAAATTCACTGCTTTGTGCATGTTTATACCTTGCAGGCTGCCTCAACTGTCTTACAAAGAGCACCACTAGAGGGCTCACAATGAAAAACATGAGCTACAAACTTGTTGCGTGCGGTATGAACAATAAAAGCACACTTTTTGAAGTTCTTGCCAATACCAAGGAAACTTAAATATCGGACCCTGCATTCGGCTATAAGTCGGCCATAATCCTGTTCGGAGACGAATTTTTTTTCAAAAATTGAAAGTAATTTGTAATTATAAAATCATACATCTACCTTTGCACTGCGTACAGTTATCATACTTGGTGCGATGGCAACATTGACATTTTCCCAATCTTCAGTTCTGGTTTGTGCTATGACACTATTGATTGCTTCATTGATAATTTCCATTCCAGTTGGTCGAGAAACTTCCTTGCAACCTACATACAAAGCTTTAAGTATTTTTTTCGGTTCCTCCATTGGTGTTGGGAACGATTGAGCTTCATTTAAAAACAGGAAAAGGTGATATTTGTTAGTTTTGAAATGTGTGGGTCAGCCATGACGTGTTGACTTACAGTGTCTAAATCCACGATTTTCAGTTTGGAGATTTGTAGGGCGGATTGATTCTTGTTTGTTTTTACAATTATTTGCTATTCCTGTGTTGTTCGAATCTAGCTGCAGTGAGCGCTCAATCATGATTTGCTTGCATATGTCACTGAAACATAAAGACAACCAGCATTTATGTTCAACCCACTTTTGGCTAAACATTTTATGTTAATAATTACCGTAAAGTATTTGCAATTGTTCTTGCTGCTGTGTCACACCGGAAAACATGACACATGTGAATTCTAGTTAATCGGTCTCGAGAAACGTAAGCGAAGTCCCTATGATAAAATAATAAGTTCCACGTTAATAAATATATTAATGCTCACTTTAAACTTGAATCTTACAAATAAATTATTTTTAGCTTACATTAATTGATTGCAAATCGAAATCAAATAAAAAAACCTATAATTTAATTCAAGCCATTAGCGAATATATGAATTCAAACTCAATTCTGAGCCGAGATATTTGCATCGTGTATCGTATACCAGCGTACGAGTTTATTCTTTGTATACATAAATCCTGTGTTAGCTTATAATATTAGGGTAGAGACGGCACCCTTCGACACCTTAACAGAAAATACACAAAATCATAGTTTATTTTTTTTGTTTCAAAAACTAATTTTTTTTTATTAAATTTATGATTTTATCAACATATTGGCGGACCCTTAGATTTTTAAAAAAATGTTTACTATTTTTTTTTTATTTAAAAAAAAAGTAAAAAATTGTCGAATGTGCCCCAGGGTGGGGCACCTTCGACAATGCGTGGGGCACCTTCGACAGCAATGCACATTCTTGAAAATTAATGCATTATAATGTTAGTTTTTTAAAATAAAAGTCATGATATAGTTTGATATAAGACTTCAATTCATTGTTAAATTATTTTTATATTAAAAAAACAAATACTTTTAACAAAAAATAAATAAGTAGATTGGTATCAAAAACAGTAAAAAAAAAATAGATTCATAAGAAATATCATAAAATCACATAAATAAGACTCTAACGAACGTTAAGATTTTTTAAATCGATATTAAAGATACTCTTCCTTTGGGACCTTGATATGCCCGGAGGATGCGCCGGTTTTGGCATTTTTGCATAAATATCGCTCTGTCGGAGGTGGCCCAGATAAAAATGTCGAAGGTGCCCCACTTGATGTTTTTTTACTTTTTTTTTATTATTTCCCAAAGAAAGATAAATCAAATTAGCTTTAAAAATTTAAATAAACACATAGTATTATATTTAAAAAAAAACTTCACTGTTAGAAAAAATTAAAAACACGACTACGAAAATCTTAAGAACTTACCCTGAAAATTATAACACGTGGTCCAAAAAACTACTTTGCATCCTAACTTGGCGGGATTTGAAGCCAGACTGCTGAAATTTTTGACATATGTTTGGCATGCTTAAAGGCACATCCACAATTTTTTACAGAATTTTTAAAGGTCTACACACAGAGATAATAGCGATTGTCGAAGGTGCCCCACTGTCGAAGGGTGCCGTCTCTACCCTACTATTGTAACCAATACTTATAAAATCCTAAGTTTGTATTGTAATGAGATGTAATTTCATATAAGAATCTAGTCAGTAAAAGTTCAGCCAGCGAACGAGCCAGTCACTCCGAATAAATGTTGAGTTTTTTACCAAGTGGTTTTTTCCCAACAATAAAAAGTTTTAGCGTTTCATTTTTTATTAAGAAAATAATCGGAAAATAGTTTCGCGTTTATACGCATCGGAATATTTTTCCCAAATATTTTAAGAGTACTGAGGAAAATACGTTGAAACTTGAAAGACACTACTCCGAAATCAGATCTTGCAAATTGGTTTGTGTTTATAGGGAGTGAAAATAAACTTCCTGCCCTCCATTTTGATGTTCCATTTGACATTGGGTTCTTAGAAGAAATTAGTGATGGGATCATTCGAATGATATAATCGATTATAATCGATTATGGCAATCATTCGAGATCATTCGATTATTGAAATCATTCGAATGATTTCTCAAACCCTGCTACAACTACTACTCTTCAAAATTAAAATCTCAAATGAAAAAAAAATCGAATGACGATTATTAGTATTCGATTGACCATTATTATCATTCGAATGCAAATAATCGATTATTAGTATTCGAATGAAAAATCATTCGAATGAAAATAGTACTCGAATGAAAATAGTAATTGAATGAAAATAGTACTCGAATGAAAAGAATCGATTATTAGTATTCGCATAAAAACAAATCGAATGATGATTATTTAAAGTTTTAATTCGAATGATGATTTTATTTCTAGTTGAATTTGCAAATCTTTGGAATGGAATTTTGTTTATGATTTTTGGTTACTTTTTTAAAGGCAAACAAAAAATTGTATTTGGAGATTCTTTGCTTTTATTTTTTTTTAATCATAGCTTTGGTCTGAAAACTTTTACTATATGTACCTGATTGGTAGAAATTTTTGCGAATTAGTGTTTGAAAAATGATTTGAATACGGAACATTGTTTATAGCTAAGAAGAATAACAGGCTATTTTTAAAAATGTTTCTAAAATGAAATTGAACAATAAACCCAGGTCGGCACCTAGCATCTGAGAGGGTATTTTCTAAGGCAAGTCTGTTGACGAATGACCGTCAATATTACTTTAACTGTAAAATAGCTCATTTTGCACTGTAAACTTTAAATTTTTCACCATTTTCATTCGATTTCGTAATTCGAATGATCATTCGATTATTCAAATCATTCGAATACTATTTTCTCGATTATTGAAACCATTCGATTATACAAATCACTAGAAGAAATTCAAATGGCAGATCTTTGAAATGGCGACAAAATTATTAATCGAGAAATAGCGTATGCCAAAATCACGGAAACCAACTTTAAGAACGTTAACTCCAATTTTTGGTTGTAATTCTCAAAAACAATAACAAGTTTAGTGCAGAAATTTGAGTCTACCTCTACATATTCATTGTATTTATGATGGAGCCGCCGCAGCACAGTGGTTCCTCGGTGGAAAAAAATCCAATTTCTTTTTTTTTACAGTAAAATGGATTTAATATCTTGATTCTACATAAAGGGTTTTCCACTAAGAGTTGTTATTTTGAATAGCCCGCTATTTCGGTAGCTGTCACTTTTGAAGCTGTCATTTTTTGACATTTGACAAGTAGAAACTACGCCATTAATAAAAATGGAACGATACACGCTTCAACAACGCATTAAAATTCACTATAAAAATGGTGAAAATTTGGCAGAGCAATGAAACCATCGATCTTTTACGGGAAAAGTTTCCGGACCGTGTTATCTCTCGAAGAGGTGATCACAATTGGCCACCGAGATCTTGTGATTTAACACCTTGCGACTTCTTCCTTTGGGGCCACGTGAAAGATAAAGTCTACGCCAACAGCCCATAGTCGATTCAAGACCTCAAAGATGGAATTCGTGAGGCTGTCGAGGACATAGGGCAGCCACTTTGCGATTTGGTTATGGAAAATTTCATGAAAAGGATATGGTCCTGTAAGCGTGGTTGTGGCGGCAATTTGGCTGATGTTGTGTTTCATTATTAACGGCATACCTTCCTCTTTATAATGAAATAAACATCCGACCATTTTTCTTTGAATATCAAAATAACACCTCTTATTGGAAAGCCCTATATATTAATTGGTAAAGTGCACATTAAGATTTTATTTTTAAGTTCGATTTAGCTGAGCTAAGCTAACACAAAAAGACCTCTTTCTACATCTCTGTTTTTCAATTTCAATTTCGATGTTGTTAGTTTTTGTAAGTCAAATTCTTTTTCCAAAAAATTATGCTTTTAATTTATAACTAATTAATCAGTCTTTCAAATGACATTAACGATTTTTAATTTTTTTGATCAGTTGATTTAAGAAAGCTTCGAATCTAATCACCTTTTTTACAGGCGTTTTTTTGTCTTTTTTGACTTAAAAAAAAGCTCCACGTGGATTCATATCATTGTAAAGCTTATGAAAAGCTATTATTACGGTGTTAAGACCATAACCTAACATTGCCTAATTTGCTTTCTAGAGGATCTTAAAAGTAAGTGAAGTGTCAATCAATTTGCCAATGAAAAAATCGATAAATATTTATTTAATGTTTAACAGAAACATTAATTTATGTTGAAATTACTTAATACAAGTTATGTACATACAAAAATATGTATATACACAAAAAAAATATGAATATTTATGCAAGAGTAAAATGTTTTCTATATTTATGTAATATTTCAAATTTCAACAAAATCGGTCAATCCATTAAGTTTTTATAGGTTTTTTTCACTATGTCAATAGAAGAGAACCACTGTGCGCCGTGTCAATTAGAATGGGTTGGTCGAAGTGTCGAAAACATTGCCACCGATCCAAATCAGTCGATTACACGGTGTTCTCAAGAATAAGGCATCGCTTAGAATTGGAAGATATAGTCCTGCACTTGGACGACATGTAGTTTCAACAGGATGAAGCCACAAGCGGCACAACACACCTTACAATCGGTTCATTGAAGAGTAAATTTGATAAGCGTGTTAGGTCAAGAACTAGGCCAGTCGACTGGCCGCCTGGTTCGTACAGTTTTAGGCCTATTTTTTACTATTTTCTTTGGGGCAACGTTAAGTCATTATTAATGCCAACAAGACGAAGACGTTGGGAGAGCTCAGAGCCAAATAGCGCCCGAAATGTGTGGCTGAGTCATCTAAAACACTTGATAGTTTTTTAAAGGATTGCGATAGTACTTAAAATTAAAAGTGTGTGGAAGTCACTGCCTTTGTATATGAATTTACCAAGTACTATCAAGAATGGTTTTCAAGCAAGCAAGCAGAGAACACACATTACAAACTTATGTAAAAAACTGTCAAAAAACTGTCAAACCAAGCAGAAAAACATTCTTGATATTACCTGGTAAATCCATATACAAAGGTCTCTGCATCGTTCAGATTGTCAACCTGTTGTCAGTATTTGTCAGGGCCAAAGCTGTCTATCAAAAACCAAGAAATCAAGCAGAACAAAACTAAACACAAAATGAATAATTCACTTTTAGGCCGTGTGCGAATTGGATGAATTGTGTCATATTTTAGTCTGCTCCGCAGCTAGTCTAATTTTAAATTATTTTATTCAATGCGAAGTGTCAAAATTTAACCAAACGTCAAGTTTTAACCACTTTTTAAATGAATACGCACACGGCCTTATTGATTAAAAATAAAACTTAAATTAGAAAACAAAACAAAAAGTTTACCAACCTTTCTCTTAATATTTCAAAATATCAATATGAAGATTAAAACATGAAAAAAGAATTATTTTTGGAGTTAGAATTTAGACATTCATCATTTTGTGAACTTAAGTTGTTTTTTATACAAACCTGCCATTGTCACGTCCCACTCCCCAAACACGTATCGTGTGAATTGGTTGTGAATTGAGAACTGTTAGAGTTTCAGTCTCTACAAGCTTCAAAGATCCATCTTCCAAGTCCATGTACATGTTCTTACCCTGTAATGTTTCTGGGATTAGTCAAAGCAACAAGAACCCTCAACTGTCACAACTTACGTCACCCCAACGGCCAACAACGTCAAGAAGATCATTTCGTCCCAGTGATAAGTCAATGATGCACTTATTGACGGCTTTGGATGATCGCTCCGGAACAAGATCTTCTTCAGCTATTTTCACCCATCCTAGCGATCTGACAGTAAATCTAACTAGTTTACTAGACTCTGGCTTAATAGGATAACTTCTTCTGCTGAAAATGTTTGAAAATGTAAAAAATGACAGTTCAAGAAAAAGAAAAAAACCGTTAAAACTCACATGTAATCTCGATTATATTTTCCCTGTTCTTGGTTCAAAGCGGGTATTGTTCGACTTCTGGACATGGAATAATTTTCAAATTCCTAACACGAAAACAACTCTTGAATTGAGAATTTACTTGTTTATTTAATATAAAAACTGTACACACCTTAAATTCTGAACGGGAATATGTGGGACTGACGGGTAAGTTATTGTAATGATCTTCAATCGTTGGGTTATTTGCGTACTCGTACATAGGAGTATTGCACTCCTTCTCATCATTAATATACTTGTATTTTGGGTAAACAGGAGGCTCCCTCTGGATGGTGCCTGACTTGATATGCCAATAATAGGGTCCATCATTGTCTGTCAATTAAAATATTTTCGTTTTAAGGTCTCGTATTGGAGTGAACATAAAATATATTCATTATAACCTTCATGCTTCTCCCAACCCAATGGGAGATCATTATTTTTATCCTTCTCCTCGATACCTTCCAAACTAGCACTATTGGTTTCTTTTTCATTCTCAAAAGTGTGCTCCTTCTCGTTAAGGGCATCACTTATGAGCCCATAGTTACAATTATCAAGTTTTTTGTTTTTCATTGCGTTCAAAATTTCAGAATTAATGTTGCCAGATATATATTTCATTGTAGCGTTGCCAAATGCCTTGCTTTTGGCGTTATGATTCAACTCAACATGACGGTTAGATTGGACTTTTAAATCAAATGAAGTTGAATAGTTGAATTGGTTCTGCTTTTCTGATGACCTGGAGTTTTTTGAAAATTGATTTAAAATATGAATGAGATTATTTGTTTCAAAATGTCTTACATGAAATGTTCCTTGAGATTAACACCCATTGAACCAAAGTCGATTTTTGCATAATCCTTTCTGTTATTTGCGATTTCCGATTTGTTACCTCGTCCAGAAACCTCTTCGTTCATTGTATCCTTGTAAAAATCTGAATTCTGATTCATGTTTTCATCCTTTAGCGACATAACTTCAGGATCATTTTTACCAAAACCTAAATTAAAAACAACTACTATTGGAAAATAACGTTTAATTCAAATGTCATGCAGATTGTTTAAATTTCAGTGATGTGTTGGGGCTTGGAGGCCTTCAAAATATTGACAGTTGATAGCGGTTATTTTGTTGAAGCTACATCTGTCAAATTGGCTGTCATTTATGTAGTCTATTTTTCAGAATTTCTATGGACTGATACAGCGTTCAACAAAACATACAAATGCTAAAATTGTTAGTAAGTGTGTGTATGAGAATTCCAGGCAGTGTATTAATGGGCCTCCTCAGAAGTCCTTTGCTGCCAGCACAAAATATAGAGAACCAGTGGCAACACTGCCAAGCAGCCATCAGAAATGCCGCCTCTGAAGTGCAAGGGCTTACACGGCCCCCACAACGAAACCTTTGGTTTGACGATGAGTACCGGCGAGCACATGCAGCTAAACAAGAGGCATACAAAGCGGCGCTGCAAAGAAGGACACGAGCAGCTCGTGTGTCTCTATGAGCAGAAAACGAGAGAGAAGCATAAACTTCTCAGAAAGAAAAGAAGGGAGCATGAGAAGCGCGCGATCGAGGAGAAAGAGGGATAACACAACAGGAACGAGGTTCGAAAGTTTTTACAAAAAGGTTAAACAAACCTCCAGGGGTTATACACCCCGAACCAAACCCTATAGAGACCATCAAGGGAACATGGTAGTGGAACCACAGTCATTGCTGCGGATATGGAAAGACCACTTTTCCAAGCTGTATAATGGCGATCACGAGCAAAACTCTGCAAGCAATACAGAACCATTCAATTTTGGTGTAGAAGACCAACAATTCTACCCACCCGACATTGACGAAGTGAAGATAGCGATATTTAAACTTAAGTCGAACAATGCCGCAAAAGCAGACGGGCTAGCCGCCGAACTGTACAAAGCAGCTGGAGATAATTTGGTTAGGAGGATGCACCAGCTCATCTGCAAAATTTGTTCAGAGGAAAGCATGCCCGACGAATTTAAATTCAGCATCGTATGCCCGATCCTCAATAAAGGAGATCCCCTGAACTGCACCAACTACAGAGGTATAAGTCTCCTTAACATCGCCTATAAGATCTTGTCTGCCGTGCTGTGTGAATGTTTGAAGCCCTTCGTCAACAATCTGATAGGTCCTTATCAGTGTGGCTTCAGACCCGGAAAGTCCACCATCTTCTTCAAATCGATACCTACCACCTCTTCATCGATTTCAAGACTGCGTATGACATCGTCTATAGAGAGCAATTATATAGAGCAATGTCTAGTTTTGGCATCCCAGAAAAACTCGCCCGTCTGTGTAAGATGACAATGGAAAACTCACGCTGTTCCATCATGGTCGGAAAAAACCTTACGGACGCATTTGATGTCAAAAAAGGTTTTAGACAAGGCAATGCGTTGTCATGCGATTTCTTCAACATCATTCTTGAAACGATTGTGCAAAACTCCAACGTCAACACCAGAGACCAGAGGCACAATATTTCGAAAGTCCGTCCAGCTACTAGGATACGTCGACGACATTGACATAATTGGAAGAACACAGCGTGATGTCAGTGGAGCGTTTGTGAGTCTTGAGACGAAGGCCAGGAAGATGGGTCTAGCGGTTAACGAGGGCAAGACCAAGTTAATGTTGTCAACAAGAGCAAACGTCAACATAGACAGATTTTACTTCGAGGTAGTTAAGGACTTTATCTACCTAGGATCCGCTATCAACTCAGACAACAACACCAGCGCTGAAATCAAACGAAGAATCACTCTTGCCAATCGCTGCTTCTTTGGACTTAGAAGGCAACTGAGTAGTAAAGTCCTCTCCCGAGCAACTAAGGTGACACTCCATAAAACCCTCATTATCCCGGTCCTCATGTATGGTGCAGAAACATGGACCATGACAACATCCGATGAAAACGCTTTGGGCTGCTTTGAGAGAAAAATTCTTCGACTGATTTTTGGTCCTGTCTGTATAAATGGAGAATGGAGACGAAGATTCAACCAAAGAACTGTACGAGCTGTTAAGCGACACTGACCTAGCCAGAAAAGTTAAGGTCCAACGACTTAGATGGTTGGGTCATATTGAGCGAATGGAAAATAATGCTCCGGCTCGTAGAGTCTTCGAATCCAACCCGGAAGGACGTCGCAGAAGAGGAAGACCGCGACTCAGGTGGAGCACACAGATGGTAGAGGACCTGAACCAACTTGGCCTGCGAAACTGGAGACAGCTTGCTAGGGACCGAGCTGGCTGGAGATGTTTGTTGGGTGAGGCCCTGGTCCAAACTGGACGAAAAAACCGAAGAAGCCGCTTGTCAATGAAGGAAGAACTTGCTTTTATTGCAACAAATTGGGACACTTTTAAAAGCTTATTGAAGATCAGGCTGAAAATCAAGAAGTTCGGAGGTCAAAGCGCTCAAATAAAGGCATTCCACTCGTACTTCTATCTTACAAAGCACATGGTGATGTTTCGAAAGAACCAGAGTCCTGGGAAGAAGTATATAATTTACCACTTGCTGAAAAACGCAAATGGACTGAAGCTGCACAAGAAGAAATTAATTCAATGAAGCAACTTCAGGTTTGGACCCTTACAGATCTGCCAGCAGGAAGAAGAACAGTAAGCTGTAAATGGGTATTTGAAGTCAAACCGAACGTTGACGGAAGCGTAGGTACGTATAAAGCACGTCTGGTAGCAAGCGGATTTTCTCAAAAATATGGTGAAGATTATGATGAGACCTTTGCACCAGTGGTTAAACATGAACCAATTCGAACTCTTCTTGTTTGAGACGTTTACATGTGCGGCATTTTGATGTGAAAAATTTATATTTGAATGCAAACCTGATACCTGAGTTAAGAAATATTCATGGACCAACCTCCAGGGTTTAAGATATTGGGTCATGAAGAAAAAGTGCTAAGGCTTAATAAAAGTATCTATGGCTTGAAGCAATCAGCAAGAGAATGGAACAGAAGAGCAAAAGAGATCTTACTTGAAATGGGATACAAGGCATCGACAGCTGATTCATGTTTGTTTTCAAGACAAGAGAGCAACCATGAAACCACATTCATGTTGATGTATGTCGATGACATTTTGGTGCCTGGATTTTCTGAAGAACTACCATTTACAAAGAACTTCAAAAGCATGTAAAAATGAAATACTTGGGAGAAGCAAAACAAAAATCCAAGATTCAACAATTGATAAAAACCTACAACCTTAAAGAATCAAAACCAATTTTAACACCAATCGAAACGGGTTTCCTGAGTACAAGTAAAGAAACAAGTCCGATGTTACCAAATAATAACTCATACCGTCAAGCTATTGGGTCATTACTCTATATTGCGTTTCAAGACCAGATGTGTCATTAGCTGTCAACTTTCTGAGCAGACGAATTGAGCCACCAACTGAAAGTGACTGGAAAGCTGTGCAACTGCTGTTGAGAAATCTTTATGGCTCCAATCAAATGAAGCAAGAACTTTGGTTTGTTAGGTGGATGCAGGCTGGGCTGATGATTCGAGAGATAGAAAATCTACGAGTGGATATGTATTCCAATTCGCAGGAAGTAGCATTGACCAAGCTATGCTTGTCGAAAACCGACCTCAGTTGCTATGTCATCAACCGAAGCGGAGCATACTCCGGAGCGGCATCACATGCAAGTCGAGAACTTAATTGGCTGCGAAGACTTCTAACAGAAATGAAGGTTAATATTAATCAGCCCACAATTATATATGAAGACAATCAAGGATGCATTCGGCTAATTGAATCCGACAAATGTGGAGCTCGAAATAAACAGATTGACATATTGCCATCATCATATTAGAGATCTTCGGGAGAAGAAAATCATACAACTGAAATACTGTCCGTCTAATGAAAGGAGAGCTGACATTTGATAAAACCACTTTCGAAAGATGTTTTTCAAAATTTTTCACATTATTTAGGAATTCGATCAGATGACCAATCAAAACCAACCAAGCGAGAGGGGGTGTTTTTGGATTGTTTATTACTTTATTATTTTATTATTTTCTACTTTACATTTTGATTTTGTTTCAAGAAAAATTTCTTAAAATGTTTGTTGTGAAACACGTTGCGGCAGATCCTG
Source organism: Sphaerophoria taeniata (assembly GCA_943590905.1). Taxonomy (NCBI): domain Eukaryota; kingdom Metazoa; phylum Arthropoda; class Insecta; order Diptera; family Syrphidae; genus Sphaerophoria; species Sphaerophoria taeniata. The sequence goes on along the minus strand of OX016540.1, from coordinate 101,557,720 downwards.
GAAAAAACCTTTGAACTCCAAATCGACACCCACCACCTCTTCATCGATTTTAAGGCCGCGTATGACAGCATCTACAGAGACGAACTGTATAAAGCCATGTCTAGTTTTGGCATCCCTGCCAAGCTCGTTCAGTTGTGCAAAATGACGATGGAGAACTCACGCTGCTCCATCAAGGTTGGCATTGAGCTTACGGAATCTTTCGACGTCAAAAAAGGATTCAGACAAGGCGATGCGCTATCGCGCGATTTCTTTAACATCGTTCTTGAGAAGATAGTCCAAAACTCCACCATCAACACCAGAGTCACTATCTTCCAAAAATCTGTTCAACTTCTCGCGTACGCCGATGATATTGATATAATGGGAAGAACACAGCGTGATGTCAATGGCGCCTTTGTGAGAATTGAGACAGAAGCGGCAAAAATGGGTTTAGCAGTAAATGAGGGAAAAACGAAGTACATATATGCTGTCTTCGAGAAAGGACACCCAACACCGACGGCTCGGACATAACGTCACAAAAGACGCATACAACTTCGAGGTAGTAGATGAGTTTGCCTACCTAGGCTCCGCTGTTAACACGGGCAATAACGCCAGCGCCGAGATAAGACGAAGAATTACTCTTGCTAATTGCTTTTCTTTGGGCTAAGAAAGCAATTGAGTGGAAAAGCCTTCTCTCGAGTAACTAAAAGATAAAACTGTACAACACCCTCATCCTAGTCCTGCTGTATGGTGCAGAAGCATGGACCTCGGCAAAATCGAATTAATGTGCCTAAGGCTGTTTCGAGAGGAAAGTTCTTCGGGTCATCTTTGGCTCCATGTGCATTGATGGGGAATGGAGAAGAAGATACAACAGCGAACTTTACGGGTTGTACAACGACGTGGACCTGGCCAGAAGGCTCAAGGTCCAGAGACTCAGATGGCTCGGTCATTTAGAGCGCATGGCTCGGAAAGCCTTCGACACTATTACCGAGGTTTGTAGAAGGAGAGAAAGACCGCGACTCAGGTGGCGCACACAAGAGGAAGAGGACGTCAATCAACTTGGAGTGCGAAACTGGAGACAGCTAGCTAGGGACCGAGCTGGCTGGCGCTAGCAGAGACTGTTGATTGAGGCCCAAGTCCACCTTACGTAAGTTTGTTGTGAAAATTAAATTAAATTTTATTACATCTTATCTGTTGCTGTCAAGAGCTCTGCGAAGAGTGGGTTAGGATTTGGAAAGGGTTGCTTGCAATTTCGAGTACAGATTTGTTGCCGCTCATGTGCGGAAGTTCCAACCTCCAAGCTGGTGCAGAGCGGTAACCAGACTTCGGTCTGGGCGAATGGGCCTACGTATTTATTTTATGGCTATTGGGGCATATGCTTCAAAATTGATCTTGTGCAGCTTCTGTTGACACAAGGCAAGAACACTATCAAAAATATGTATGTATGTAATTCATGCATATATAGATAGAGTGGATTGGATCCAATCCACCGTGATAATAGGGCCTTGAGCCAGGTGTTCACGTGTATTGTTTTCCGAATCCGTTGCTGTCAAGAAGAAGTCCTTGTTTTATTTCTGAAGGAAATATTTATTCTGGAGGACACTTTTAAAAAAATCATTTACCAAGTTATTTGTAAGATTTTAAGGTATATGAGCGAATTCATGTGATCCTGTCGTACTTTTTTATATAATGTTTCCTACGCAATCCTTAATCCACCAATCATATAATATGTACAATGCACATAGTTTAAACTAGAATTCATAATAAGGTAAATCCAATGAGTATACATTTCAAGGGAAACAAAGACGAAAAGAATTGGTGAACGAGTCCATGAACACAAAAGAATAAATAAATTAAGCGTAAAAGTCAATTTTAAGTAAGGCTATGTGGAAGAAAAGTGTTTTTCTTTTTGTGCTCATAGAAAAAAATCATAAATTCCGATAGAAAATTGTGTACAGGTGTCTCATAAAACCCTTTGTCTGACTCATTCTAAGAAAAGCCATAAGCCGCGAAGGACTCTCAAATTATGTAAATAAAATATGTCTTCGATTCGTTGATTCATTTATAATCTTTGTTCTCATTTATTTTACTAACTTTAGTTTTTTTTTAGACAAATTAACCATTTACACGAAACAAAAACTCTATAGAATGTTCTGAAACCAACATTGACTATAAAAAAGGGCTCCCTGGTAGTTTAATCGTCGAATTGAATCGGAAATTTTTGTAATTCAAAATTCAACTAGATAAAAAGTCCAAAATACATATGTATTCAATATTTTCCACCTTCCTTGTGGTGCATTGATTTTTTAATGCATTTACTAAGCCTCTAGCTATATATGCCTGCCTTTAAGGATGTATCTCGAGCATTTCATCATTGAAAAAAAAAGAAAACTTTTCTTGAATACAATATTTAGCCACCTTAAAAAGAATAATTCACCAAACACTGATTGAAAATGTTTAAACAATACATTTTTGAGATAACAATTTAACACACTTTTGTTTTCACGCACAGGAAACCATAAAAAACATCAAAAATCAATGAAAGAACAACCCACTAAAATTGAGTGAAAAAAAAAATCACACCTAACCGAACCAAGAAAGCTTACAATTAACAACTTAACACATTTAAAATGGAGTTTTTTTTGTGTATTTCCGGTGTTTTCGTTAAGGATTTTGTTCAATCTATTGTAAACCTCATTTTTTTTTCTTACTTTGTAACACAAATTTTGCTTTTTGAAAAATGTAAACGCAATAAAATATTGTGCTTAGTCAACGATTGAAAAGTTATTGGTGCATTGTGTATAGTATGTGTATGACATCAACAAGGGAAGTTTTTTCTTATGGTTTTTCTTTTTTTCGTGTCAACGCTAGGCGCATGCCTCCAAACTAAATATTTCCTTAAGCTGAAAAAGGCCATTCCGTCCTTAACAGACGATTGTTCCATTTAAATTAAATGAAAGTATAACAAAGAAAGTTCAAATTAGGAATAGTGCTGTCTTCGTTTTTCGTGTTGGGAAAAGTAGAAGCGAAGACTTCGTTTTCAAAAGGATTTTTAAGGTTCAAATGCAGGTTATTTGGTGTTTTATCCTTTGAATGTCGGTCGGTCGTATTCATTGAATACAACCATACTTACTTACTTCCTTAAGGTGGCGGTACAGTCCGTTGTGGACTTGGGCCTCAATCAACACTCTCCGCCAGCCAGCTCGGTCCCTAGCTAGCTGTCTCCAGTTTTGCACTCCAAGTTGATTGAGGTCCCCTTCCATTTGTGTGCTCCACCTGAGTCGCGGTCTTCTTCTCCTTCTGCGTCCCTCGGGAATGGTGTCGAAGGCTTTCCGGGCCGGAGCATTGGTGTCCATGCGCTCTAAATGACCGAGCCATCTGAGTCTCTGGACCTTGACCCTTCTGGCTAAGTCGCTGTTGTATCTCCTTCGCCATTCCCCATCAATGCACACATTCTGGGAAGAAATTGGGGGCCAAATCTAAAGATAATCATGTGGATGTACACAGCCATTGTTAGACCCATTCTAACTTATGGCAGTTTGGTTTGGTGGCAAGCTCTGGAGAAATCCACAAACTTAAAAACCCTTACCAAAGTACAAAGAATGGCATGCATTAGCACTACGGGGGTTATGAGGACTACCCCAACTGCGGGTCTCGAAGCGATCCTAAATCTCAACCCCATAGACTTATTTGCACAAGAATCAGCAGCAAACAGCGCTCTTCGACTTAGTCAGACCGATATTTGGAGATCTAGTCAACACGGCCATACCACGATCCTTACAAAATACTTTGGCAATAACGTTCGTACTGATTACATGACCCCTTATCTAGACTTCAATAAAAACTTCACTACCAGCTTCCCTAATAGAGAAGACTGGGAAAACAGTGTACCCTACACTAACGAATCGAATTTTACCATCTTTACCGATGGTTCGAAAATTACTACTGGGGTAGGGTCAGGTTTCTACTCAGAAAATCTTAGCCTTGCCAGTTCATTCAGACTTCCTGACCATAGCAGCCTCTTCCAAGCTGAGATCTTGGCAGTGAAAAACGCTGCTAATCAAATATCCATGATGGAGATACCACACACTGATATCACCTTTTTCATTGATAGCCAAGCAGCAATAAAAGCGATCTCTGCCACGCAAATCAAGTTTCTTGCTGTCGCGAAGAGCTAAGGGTTCTTGGTATGCAGCACAACGTAAGACTCTGCTGGGTTCCCGGTCACAGTGGTGTGCCAGGAAATGAAAACGCGGATGAGCTTGCAAGAGAAGGCTCGGTACTTGATCCCTCTCTCATAGACCATAACATCAGAATCCCTCAATGTGAATTATAACGACATAACATTAATAAAAATATCATTCAAAAAGCAAATAATAGATGGAACCTACTAGAAACCTGCGGTAACACCAGGAAACTCTGGCCTCATTATGACAAGAAAAAATCAAATAAGATTTTACTTCCCAAAAAACCGTCCCTAAGATCCCTCATAAGTGTGATAACGGGACATAACCTACTTGGCTACCACAGAAACAAGATGTGGCTTAGTACAGACGACATAATATGTAGACGCTGCGGCGATGAGGAAGAGCACGAAAACACGGCTCATTTCCTATGCCACTGTCCAGCACTCTGCCGTACTAGATCAAAATTCTTAGGCAACTATTTCTTCAATGAACTAGAAGAACTATCTGAACTCCCAGGCAATCGCCTATTGAACTTTATCAAGTCCACCAAATGGCTCGATCAACCATAGAATTCATAGGTTAAATCATTTTTTCAGAAGTTACAACACTTCAGGGTATCACAATGGATCTACATTGATCTAAGTGTGAGGGTAACAAAATCAACTGTCAGCCCATATAACCTAACCTAACCTAACCATCAATGCACACGGGGCCAAAGATGACCCGAAGAACTTTCTTCTCGAAACAGCCTAAGGCACATTCATCCGATTTTGTCAAGGTCCATGCTTCTGCACCATACAGCAGGACAGGGCTGATGAGGGTGTTGTAGATTTTTACCTTAGTTGCTCGAGAGAGTGCTTTTCCACTCAATTGCTTTCTAAGCCCAAAGAAACAGTGATTAGCAAGACTTATTCTTCGTCTTATCTCGGCGCTGGTAGACAAACTCCTCTACTACCTCGAAGTTGGATGCGTCTATTGTGCCGTTCTGTCGAGCCGTCGGTGTTGGGTGTCCTTTCTCGAAGACAGCATATACTTCGTTTTTCCCTCATTTACCGCTAAACCCATTTTTGCCGCTTCTGTCTCACGCTGTGTTCTTCCCATTATATCAATATCATCGGCGTATGCGAGAAGTTGAACAGATTTTTGGAAGACAGTGCCTCTGGTGTTGACGGTGGAGTTTTGCATTATCTTCTCAAGAACGATGTTAAAGAAATCGCACGACAGCGCGTCGCCTTGTCTGAATCCTTTTTGACGTCGAAAGATTCCATAAGCTCATTGCCAACTTTGATGGAGCAGCGTGATGATGAAGAGGTGGTGGGTATCGATTTGGAGTTCATAGGTTTTTTCCAGGATCTGCCGCAACGTGAAAATTTGGTCGATGGTCGACTTTCTTGGTCCGAAGTCACATTGATAAGGACCAATCAGATTGTTGACGAAAGGCTTCAGACGTTCACATATTACGGCAGAGAGGATCTTGTAGGCGATGTTAAGCAGACTGATTCCTCTGTAGTTGGCGCAGTTTAGAGGATCTCCCTTTTTCAGGATCGGGCAAACAATGCTGAGGTTCCATTCATCGGGCATGTATTCCTCCGCCCATATCTTACAGATAATTTGGTAGATCGTCGCCTGCTGCTTTGAACAGCTCGGCAGCTAGACCATGTGCTCCAGCGGCTTTGTTGGATTTCAGCCGTGATATTGCCGTTCTCACTTCTTCTAGATCGGGTTCACGGAATTGTTGGCTGTCTGACGGCGGGGTTTTGTTCGTTGTCGCCGTTATACAGTCTACAGTTGTGGTCTTTCCAAATCCGCAGCATTGACTGCGATTCTACTTGATGTTCCCTTGTTTATCTCTGCAGGCATCGGTTCTTGCTCGATGACCTTGAGCCAGCTGTTTTACCTTCCGATAAAACCTCCGAACTTCATTCCTGCTGTTGGCTCTCTCAACACCTTCGATTCGACGCTTCTCATGCTCTCTCTTTTTTCTCCTGAGAAGTCGGCGTTCTTTTGCTCGTAGAGCTCACGAGCAGCTCTTATCCTTCTATGCAGCGCCGCTTTGTATGCCTCCTGCTTGGTTGCATGGGCCTGCCTGCAGATTTTATTAGACTGCTGCTAGAAAATTCAGATAGTTCTTCTAGTTCTTGGAAGATGTTGCTGTCTTATTATTCAAGGTTCGGAGCCGAGTCGTTAATTGCGCTGAAAAACCTAAGTCGAGGAGTTAGTATGACATTGACAAGCTGTTTGACGTCTGTGTGAGTGCAAATGATTTAAAAACAAGCTAGGTATTTTTTTTCACTCGTGTTTCATCCGTCTTGTGCATTTTATAACTAAACTAAGGTCGTGTGCGAATTCAGTTAAAAATGGGTTTTTTTTTGATTTGATTGTTTATTTAGCTTCAGCTATTATTTACAATTTTCAGCTTAAAATTAATAAAAAGAAAAAACTAATATAATAAGTTTTGCTAATTATAGTTAGACTTTACATGTAATATAAGATTCTTCTTAAAAAGTATCATATTATTTTCAGACTTTAATTCAGTTGGTAGACTATTAAATAATTTCAAACCTTTAAAAAATAACATATTTTGAGATTTAGTTGTTGTAAAAAATGGTAGTCTAAAGTCACCTCTGTTTCTTAAATTATACGGTTGAATATCCGATACATAAGTAATTTGATCAAATAAATAGGTTGGTAGCATATTATTTTTAATTTTGAAGATAAATATAACTACATTCATTATTGTTCTTTGGTTTATAGTAAGCCATTTTAAAGTGTCAATCAGAAATTGAATAGGCGTTAACAAATTGCACATCAAGATACATCTCATTCCACGGTTTTGTAATTTTTGCAATCTTTCTGACATTTGGTTCGATCCTAAGAGGCCAGTTATAGCTATCATTGGTTTTCATCATTGAAACACATCATTGGAATTTTTCTGATAGGTCGGTTATAGCAATCATTGAAAATTTCTGTCCGGAAATTTTTTCCTGCCGTAATTCCATCATTGGAACTGTGAGAAGTTGAAACACAGATAATTGGAATTGTACAAAATTGAAACGCAAATCATTGGAACGATTTGTTTCATTTTTTGACACAAAACAATCAGCTGTTCAGGAAAATGAATTTACAACCGGAAAATGGAAAAACACATTTTACAGAAAAAATAAGTGTGTAATTGAACTTTTTTATGTCAATAAAAATTCTTGGAGTGATTTCCGATCGATTGGTATATAATTTGCACTTCTATTCAAAAGAAAACATAGTTAAATATCCATTCAAAGATTTTTCCGGATCCATTTCAATGATAGCTATAACCGGCCTCTAAGGGTCAGGACATAGCTTTCATTGGATTAAATCATTGGAACAAATCAGTGGAATTTTTTTGAATTTTTTTGACAGGTCTGGCATAGCTCTCATTGAAATGTTATGTCATTGAACAAAAATGTCAGTGAAATGGAAAATGGAGTCCTTCGCATATAGACATGGGAAATTTTCCTCTTGTATTAATTTGGTCTCAAATTCTCTAATTCCTAATTTCTGATGATTTTTAATTTCTTTTTGTTGTCGATTCATTTTTGTGTTTATTTTTTAAAGGGAATTGAGGTTAAACTTGATCATTGAGATAACCACTGACAGTCTGGAACAAAAAGAAATTCGAACATTTTCATTGGTACGCTGGTACTGTGAAACATGGAATGACAAATCAGCTGATCACTGAAAACGATTACATCATTGAAAAAATTAAAGTGAATTTTAAACAAAATATTTGGACTTAATTAAATGTTTTAATTGCTAAGAAAATTCTTGACCTCTTAATCTTCATTTTGGTACCAAACTTGATAATTATTTCTTGTTTTATTGCTTTAAAAACCGGAATGAAAATAATCAATGATGAAAACCAATGAAAGCTATGCCCTGACCCTAAGAAAAGTATTGTTGAACAGTATTCGAAATGAGGCTTAATCATGGTATTATATATTTTTATTGCACAAAACATCGAAACCTTTTTTCTTATTCTTTGGAAAAATCCAATTTTTTTGGCTATCTTGTTACAAATATAGTTTGTATGATTTTCAAAACATAGTTTTTTATCTAGAATAATACCTAAGGCCGTGTGCGAATTGGATGAATTGTGGTTAAAAAATAAAAATGGATGAATTTTTAACCACTACTGTCATTTTTTAACCTGCTCAGCAGCTAGTCAAATAATGCGAAGTGTCAAAATTTAACCAAACGTCAATTTTTAACCCATTTTTAACTGAATTCGCACACGGCCTAAATATTTAATTTCTTCGACTTTCTCTATGACTTCATTGTTTATTAATATTTCTTTGTTGGAATTTCCATTAATTATAATTGCTTTTGTTTTGTTTGTATTTAGTTTTAATTTATTCATTTTGAAATAACAATAACACTCAACTCTCTTTAAATCATCATTTAGCAAATCTATACATTCTTCTTCCGTACTTCCAGCTACATATAGCAACGTATCGTCAGCAAACAACCTAGCCTTCGTATGAATTAGTGTATTCTCTATGTCACTTATGTAGATTATGAAGAGTAGTGTTCCCAACACGGCTCCTTGTGGTACGCCCAGTTTTACTTCTAAAACTTCGGAATATTCATTAGCTACTTTTGTTCGTTGTGTTCTGTTGGATAAGTAACTTTTAAACCATTCCAGTTCCACGCCATCCAAACCATACTTTTTTAATTTCTGTATTAAAATATCGCGATCAATCGTCTCAAAGGCTCTTTGTAAGTCCAGAAAAACTGCAACAATTACTTTTTTTCGTGAATATCTGCTTTCCATTGAGCAATTACTAGATTCAGAAGCGATTCACAGCTGTGCTGCTGCCTAAACCCAGATTGGTAATCAGATATAAAATGGTTATCTTCCATATACTTCTGCAACTGTTTATGCACAATTTTTTCTAATATTTTGCTTTCCGTCATGAGCATGTTGATTGGCCGGAATTCTGCTGGATTCGTAGTTTTCTTTATTTTTTCAATGGGAACTACTGTCGATTCCTTCCAGCGGTCAGGAAAAATGCCATTTCTCAAAGATAGGTTTATAATTTTTAAGAAACTAGGACCAATAATGTCCAAAACATTCATCATCATATTCACAGATAAACCATTAAAATCTCGCTTATTGTTCATTTGTTTCATAGTATTTTTTAAATCACTCATACTAACAAAATTGAATTTAAAAGTTGTTTGGTTATTTATTCTTATTAAATTTGTATATTGCACGTGTGGTATTCTATCATTTAATTCTTCTACACTTCTAACAAAAAACATATTAAGTTTGTTGGCAATATCTTTTTTATTTATCACAGTCTGGTTATCACATACTATTTCTTTTATTTCACTTTTTTCTTCGTTGAGCACCATAGTTTTTATTGCTTTCCACATTGACTTTTGATCTGTTGCATCGTCAATACTTCTGGCAATGAAATTATTTTTTGCTTGTTGCAACTCACTAAACGTTTGGTTAAATTTTGACATTTCGCATTGAATAAAATGTGTTAAAATTTGACTAGCTGCGGAGCAGGCTAAAATATGACAGTAGTGGTTAAAAATTAATCCATTTTTAACCAAAACTCATCCAATTCGCACACGGCCTAAATAATAAAAACAAGTGAAAAAAATCAATACTGCGATGATTTGAGAGACGCCAGCAGTTGTCATCTCAACATCTTTTCAACTACTCAATTCAAATCACGAAAAACCTGGGTCAAAAAATCGATCCTAATCGAACTCGAGCTCTTGATTCTGCTTGTAAACGTAGTATAAGGCCGTGTGCGAATTCAGATAAAAAGTGGTTAAAACTTGACGTTTGGTTAAATTTTGACACTTCGCATTGAATAAAATGTGTTAAAAATAGACTAGCTACGGAGCAGGCTAAAATATGACAGTAGTGGTTAAAAATTCATCCATTTTTAACCACAATTCATCCAATTCGCACCGACCTAATAATATTTAAAAATATTTAAAACAAATGTACTGTACCTCCCAGCTTCAAACCAACGACATAAATAAATGATAACGATTTGCAAAAAAATTTGCTAAAATTATTTTCATTATGTATAACATCCCTGTAGATCAGACGAATGACATTTCAACCGTTCAACTCAATTCCATTTGGTTCATTTGACATTTCAATATCAATTCAACTTCAGAAACTAAAAAATTTACGAACATGGAAAAAGTTCTTTTTATTTAACTATCGATTTTCAATTAAAATTCTTCTTTATTATTAAAAATTTATATATATAAAAGCAGTTAATATATCAGTGCTTCCTAATATTTCATTAAAAAAGTAATTTTTCTTTTTGAAAACAATGACCGGGCGGCTCCGAAATACCGTAAAAGTTGAGGCCCTAATTGAAAATTGTCGCAGTGAAGGAAAATGGCAAAAAGTTTTGGAACTCACCGAGGAGCTGAAGGCAGGATCTCCCGTAAATGGTAAATATTTATTAACCAAACCAAGCTTCCTTTATTCGCTGATCAGATTAAAGTTATCGGAAAAATAGCCCTTCGAAATGTTCAAACGCACTGAATGACGCATTCAAGGTGCAACAGGAAGTGGTTTGTTGTCTCAAGGAATTGTCTACTTGTTGTTTTCAAATAGAAATAATGTTTGGACATTTTTAATGTTTCAGAGCATTTGGCAAACTTTCTCATTGGCGAGGCCCACCTTGAGCTCTACCTCGAAGAAACCAGTCCAACTGAGAATAATTTTGCGAAGGCCAGAAGTGGATTGCAAGATGCCAAGAGGTATTTAACCCTAGTTACTGGTGAAAATGGCCAAAAAGCTGGAATTGCCCTTGACGCGTATCTCCTGCTAGCAAAGTTATGCTACGCCTGTGGAGAGTACGAGAAAAGCCTGCAAAATTTTGTGAAGGCCGAATTGAATACACTTGCTGAAAAGGAACTTACACTGTTCGTAGCACGAATCTTTGGTTGGTTTTTCAATGAAATCTTATTTTGCTGTTCGTTTTTATAGGAGGAGTCTTAAAATTCTTGCCGAATCATACGCAATTAAAGGCCTGTGTTTGGAGAACCAAATAAGCAAACCAACGTCAAAGTTCAAAAAGTCGGAAAGGGAGTCTGAAATGGTATAGTTTTGCGATTGTAACCAAATTCTGAAACCGATTCCTAATTTTTTCTCTAGATAACCTGCTTTGAACGTGCTTCCGACCTGGGTTTGCTGTATCTTCAAGAGCAGGATGTAGCTTCTCTTTCATCGGCCGTCAACTCAAGTACAAGCCTTGTTGGATCTGCGGCAAACGAAATTGGACGCCGTATGGGTGCTATTCTTGAAATGGCACTCCAACGTGCACCCATTGTCCTCATCAAGTCTGGGAAACTTCTAGAAGCGATCGAACGCTATCGAATAATGCTAAACGCCATCGAGACGCGGACCACACAATCGCTACGACTAACACTGTCACGCCAGTTAGCCGAAGTGCTACTTCGTGGCGTCTCAGGCAGCCTGTACACCCCACCGTTCAAAAATCGAAGGTCCCGAGGTGCCAACCAATCGAAGAACATGTGGAAACCACGAGTGTATTCACATCGTATTCAGTTTTCGCCGCGCAACCAACACGAAGAGACAATTCTGTTGCTTCTGGTGGCCGAAGCTTTGGCTGTTCGTGACACAGTCCTTTCGCAGAGTCCCGAATTTCGGGATGCTCGAGCTCACGCTATGGGAAATGCAACTGCAGTCTATGATCTTCTAACGTTGGCTGCAGTGCGGTGGGGCTTGGTTTACTTGCTGAATGAATCATTTGAAAAAGCGCTGAAATTTTCTTTCGCCGAACCGCACGTGTGGCGGCAATATGGCTTGAGTTTGATGTCAGCCGGCAAGCACTTGCATGCTCTGCGGGTTCTGCAAGAGTCATCGAAAATTTCTCCCACAGACTCGTTTTCTTGCCTGATGAACGCTCGTCTGTGTTACGAGTCCCTCGGAATGTTTCACGAGGGTCTGGAATTCTCCAAACAAGCTCTGCAAAATGAACTGAAGAGCAATAAGAACTCCAGAGCTCAGCTTTATGTTGGAATTGGCTATCAACAGCTGGCCATTCTATCGAACATGAAATCCGATCGGGACAAGTATGAGAAACAAGCAACCGAAGCCCTTGAAAAGACTGTCCAAAACGATAACAACGACCATTTGGGTGAATATTATCTAGCCTTGCAGTATGCGCTTGTCAATAATATTCCAGAAGCATTGATGCATGCCCGCTACGCCTTGGCGTTGCGCACTGAACATGCACCGAGTTTAAATCTGTTTGCTCTTCTGCTGACGGCAAGCAGACGTCCCAGAGAAGCTCTGGATGTCGTTGAGAATGCTCTCAACGAATTTCCCGATAACCTGAATTTGCTGCATGTGAAGGCTCATTTGCAACTTTATTTGGAAGACGCAGAAACTTCTCTGGTGACTGTTCAAAAGATGCTGAATATATGGCGGGAGGTATATGAGACGCAGAGCGCAGGAAATGATGACATGGAGAAACAGTCGGAAACGAGGAGCATCGTCCATGTGCAAATATCTCAGATGTCCGACAAAGATTCAAGTGATTTTCATTATTTCCTTTTTTTATTACAAATTAAACGCGTCTATTTGTTGGTTACAGATTCTATGTATGCCACATCGTTGATTCCGGTCAATAGAGTGGAACAGGCACTCAGTGAAGCTGCCAGTTCGTTGAGCTCGTTCAGCCCTCGTATGGGAAATCATAGATCCTGGGTTATTCAGCTTAAGGCATGTTTTCTGTGAGATTTGCATTTTGAGCATTCAACTAACGATTTTTTATTTAGATGTGGCTCCTACTGGCCGATGTCTATTTGTCCATTGACCAGCCAAATGAAGCATTGCATTGCGTTCAGGAGGCAGCTCAATTGAATCCCCAATATCACCAGATTATGTTTATGGTAAATGACGCTTCATCTGTGTTCTTCAAATATTAACATCTCTTCAAAACATTTAGCGCGGTCAAATTTGCATATACCTCCAGCAATGGGCTGATGCCAAACAGTGCTTAATAAACGCTGTTGCTGCTAATCCAAATCACACGGACGCACTTCGAGTGCTGGGTGAGATTCACCATGTTCTGGGTGAACCTCGGCTAGCCGAAAAGGTCTTAAAAGACGCCACAAAACTTGACCCAAACTGTCCAAAAATATGGTAACTTTTCTGCCTCATATCGAAAACCAAAATAAACACAATGAATATTACAGGTATAGCTTGGGAAAGGTAATGGAATCCTTGGGTGATTTTGTCGTTGCGGCTGATTGCATGGCCGCTGCACTACAACTTGAACCATCGTGTCCTGTGCTTCCGTTTACTTCACTTGCATTAACTTTCGAATGAGCAGAGTATTAAAATTCATGATATCATTCCGTAATAGAAAACGTAGAATAAGATTTGTTTGTTAAATTTGTGTTTTCTCTTTGTTATCGTGGTAAATGTTTTATGTGATTGGCATTGAAGTTATTTTAAATAATAAAAGTTATTTATTCAAGTTTATTCTCTTATTAGAAACTTACTTAAGGTGGCGCTACAGTCCGTTGTGGACTTGGGCCTCAATCAACAGTCTCCGCCAGCCAGCTCGGTCCCTAGCTAGCTGTCTATCAGCGAATCCGTCCGTTTACGAGGCCTGTTGTTAAGTGCTTTTCTACGTAGTCGGAAAGTCACCCCAGCGTACAACCCCCAACCTGGAGTACCAGGCACTTGATGTGACTCCAAGTGCAAGAGCCAGAAAAACCGCTCCTTTTACGGCCTGGACTTCAAATAAGTCCAAGTAGCCCGTAAAGATGTTTTCTTATTAGAAAACTAATGATAATAATTGGATTCCAATAAGCTAAGGTAAAAAACCAAGAAAAATGGTTTTGTGACCATAATTCGGTAGCCAGACCTCGTAGATAGTTTTGGTTATCAGTGACTGTTAGTATACGAATAGACCTTTGTTTTCGTGTATCATTTGATATTGCCTACCTGGGAAAAGTGAGAGATCTGGCAATTTGAAATCGCGAAATTTTCTGAAGGCAGAGTAACAAAATTTGCAAGCGTTCGAAACGAAATTTGCTAGCGTTCGCTACGTTCGCAACGGAATTTGCTACCGTTTGCTGCATTCGCAACGGAATTTGCTAGCGTTTGCTACATTCGCAACTAAATTTGCTGGCGTACGCTGCGTTCGTAACTGAATTTGCTACCGTACGCTGCGTTCGCAACGAAATTTGCTAGCGTACTTACTTAAGGTGGCGCTACAGTCCGGTGTGGACTTGGGCCTCAACCAACAGTCTCCGCCAGCCAACTCGGTCCCTAGCTAGCTGTCTCCAGTTTTGCACTCCAAGTTGATTGAGGTCCTCTTCCACTTGTGTGCGCCACCTGAGTCGCGGTCTTCCTCTCCTTCTGCGTCCCTCGGGAATAGTGTCGAAGACTTTCTGGGCCGGAGCATTGGTGTCCATGCGCTCTAAATGATCGAGCCATCTGAGTCTCTGGACCTTGACCCTTCTGGCTAGGTTTACGTCGTTGTACAACCCGTAAAGTTCGCTGTTTTATCTCCTTCTCCATTCCCCATCAATGCACACGGGGCCAAAGATGACCCGAAGAACTTTCCTCTCGAAACAGCCTATGGCACATTCATCTGATTTTGTCAGGGTCCATGGTTCTGCACCATACAGCAGGACAGGGATGATGAGGGTGTTGTACAGTTTTGCCTTAGTTGCTCAAGAGAGGGCTTTTCCACTCAATTGCTTTCTTAGGCCAAAGAAACAGATAGATATTAGCAAGAGCAATTCTTCGTCTTATATCGGCGCAGTTGTTACTGCCCATGTTAATAGCGGAGCCTAGGTAGACAAACTCCTCTACTACCTCGAAATTGTATGCGTCTATTGTGACGTTCTGTCCGAGCCATCGGTGTTGGGTGTCCTTTCTCGAAGACAGCATATACTTCGTTTTTCCCTCATTTACCGCTAAACCCATTTTTTTCCGCTTCTGTCTCAATTCTCACAAAGGCGCCATTGACTTTTCGGCGTACGCGAGAAGTTGAACAGATTTATGGAAGATAGTGCCTCTGGTGTTGACGGTGGAGTTTTGGACTATTTTCCCAAGAACGATGTTAAAGAAATCGCACTACAGTGCATCGCCTTGTCTGAATCCTTTATTTGATGTCGAAAGATTCCATAAGGTCATTGCCCGTTGCCAACCTTGATGAAGCAGCGTGAGTTCTCCATCGTCATTTTGCACAAGCGAACGAGCTTGGCAGGGATGCCAAAACTAGACATAGCTTTATACAGTTCGTCTCTGTAGATGCTGTCATACGCGGCCTTAAAATCGATGAAGAGGTGGTGGGTATCGATTTGGAGTTCATAGGTTTTTTTCAGGATCTGCCGCAACGGGAAAATTTGGCCATTCAGATTGTTGACGAAAGGCTTCAGACGTTCACATATTACGGCAGAGAGGATCTTGTAGGCGATGTTAAGTAGACTGATTCCTCTGTAGTTGGCGCAGTTTAGAAGATCTTCTTTTTTCAGGATCGGGCAAACAATGCTGAGGTTCCATTTATCGGGCATGCATTCCTCCGACCATATCTTACAGATGATTTGGTGCATGCACCTACCTAGATCGTCGCCTGCGGCTTTGAACAGCTTGGCAGCTAGACCATCTGCTCCACTCCAGCGGCTTTGTTGGATTTCAGAGGTGATATTGCCGTTTTTACTTCTTCTAGGTCTTCTTTGCTAGTGTACGCTGATGGCTAAATGGAATCCCATTTTTAACGAAATGTCAAATCTCAAATTTAACCAAACAACAAGTTTTAAAATTCCTTCTAATGTCAAATTTTCATCGTGACAGGAATTTAAACACGCACTTTAACGCAATTCATACCTTTGTATATTTATATGACAGGTATTATCAAGATGGCATTTACTACTACTTGTCACACGGCCACATATACCGAATATTGCATTTTCGAACGCTCCCATCTCCAATGTTTCAACCAATTACCTTTGTATATACACCTAATAGTATTTTCATCGTCGAGAATTTTAAGTTGGAAACTTTTCTCGTCGATGGCGCTGGCAGTTATTCATGGGAACTATAGTACCGACATAAATAGTTCTGGTTGGTAAAACACGCGTCGCTGTCGTCGTTTCTCTAGGATGAAACTAAACTACTATAATATAGATATACAAAGCAATTACTCTCCATTATCCATTTTTATTTTTTTCTAATATCTGAACCAATTTCGTTCGGATAACACAACATTACACAATTTATTTGAAGTGAACATAGAATCCAATCCAATAAGAAACACAATACACAATTTGTCTTGCCAAAAAAGTTCAAACCAGATTGTTCATTCACGTAAGAGTGAGAGTGATAGATAGCAAAAGGGATAGAGATACAATGCATACAGCTGCACGTAAGAAAAAAAATCCCACCAGAATAAACTCAAACAGTGCTTCATCGTTCTTCATAAATTAATGTATGGAGAGGTGGAGAGCGGTTGCTGTTGTGTATTTTGTGTCTGGTGGCTTTATTCTTTAAAAATTGAAAAATAAAATAAAAATAATGTAAAACTTTACCGAAAAACGTATTTCTTAAGTGTAAACAAGGGAATAGTGCTTTGAATTAGTGTTCGTGTTCGTGTTAAATGAATAATTCCTTAGTGCTTTTTTGCTTACTGCCTTGGTCGCATTAAGTTTCAATAAAAAAGAGGATTATAAACATGCTGCCTGTTTGCTGTTAAAATTATTGAAACCATTGAATTTCCCAGACATTGAA
This sequence comes from Sphaerophoria taeniata, assembly GCA_943590905.1. NCBI lineage: Eukaryota > Metazoa > Arthropoda > Insecta > Diptera > Syrphidae > Sphaerophoria > Sphaerophoria taeniata. Next base: position 101,540,764 of record OX016540.1, on the reverse strand, counting down.
TATGTCCTCTAAAGTGCATTCATGTCAATTTCGTTTCAATAAATGCGATAAAAAAAGAATTTTCTTTCGATTTTCACACTTTTCAATTTTGACAAATGATCTGTAGAGTTTATTAATTTAAAATCGGTTAATTTACACGTGCGTAAGAAAGAGAACAGTATATTAGTACATCACAGCTTGACAGAATGCATAGTCTCCACTCTGTCACACCTAAACAATAAAATACCCATACATGAGTTCAGTGAGATATGCAAATAGAAAAATTAAACAGTGTTGTGTAGAGTGCAAACGTCACTCTTGAGTATTGAATTGAGTTGAGTTGAATTAAAAAAAAAAAACAAAAAAACAAAATTTCGCAGGAAGTGTGTACAAACAAAACGTAAATGCAATAAAATAACGCAGAAAAAGCTAAAAAGCCAACAAAACATGGAACGAGATTAAACAAGAAACGCTGAGAAAAAAAATAAAAACAAAGCTCACCACTACAAAGCCAAACAAAAGCTTACAAAGGAGAACAAGCTGGTTCACAATGCACTAGAATTACATAGTGTTTCCGTTGGCTGTGTTATTTTGCACCTTGCTTGCTGTTCGTGTTCGTGCTCTCCGCGCATTATATTTTGTGGCTTGAATTGGGGTTTGGGGCAATGCCACACCGCAAAGTACAGCGATAGTAGCAACAGCAGCAGCAGGCAACAACTTCAGAAAATACAAGTTTCATGCAGCTCATGAGTTTCATTCTTGGTTGAGAGTTCTCCTCCAAAGCACTCGTGCACGGTCGGTTTCGGTAACTGATCTTTGGTTTTGTTTCGTTTCATTTCTTTTTCAACATTCTTTGTATTCGTATGTAAAATTGACATTATTTGATTTCAAAGTTGTGATTTTTGATGAGAAAACAAGATTCGTAAACATTTCGGAATCTTTTCGATGGTCCTGCCATATAGTTTAGTTTGTGTCCGTAAATGGAGTTGTTGCAACAACGACGGTAAAAACTAATTAAACGTGTGTTTTGTGTGAAATTGTGTTCAAAATGGCAGACGAAGTTTCAAACCATGATCCCGGGACTTCAATTTTGTCCGCTTTTGACAAATTAAAATTAGGCAGCAGTAACAATAGTTTTTCAATAAATAATAGCCGTAATGTTGTTTACCCAAGTGTTCGTTCTTCGTCAATCGATAAAAATTTAAAACCAGGAGTAGATGTGACATCAGCCGCAGCAGCAGCAACAACTTTAGTCTCCCACCCATCTCTCGAAGCGCAAGCGACCGATAATAATCCTAGCGTGTATGAAAAATCGATAGATTCACAAACAATCATGATGTTCGGTAGTAGTGTTGAGAAGAATAATTCCTTTGCGAAAAATAATAGTAGTGGTAGTGGTGTTTTCGGAAAAGGGCTCGTCTACGACTTTCCTTCGAATGAAAAAACAATTAAAACTCCCGGCGAAGAAGCAACGACTGATAGTGTAACAAAATCAATAACACCTTCATTAACAAAATCACTCAGTGTATCATCAAACTCATCTTCGTCGTCATCATCCATGTCATCATCATCATTGACATCAATGGAAATGGTGCTTCCGAAAAATAGTGCAAACAAGAAGGCGGGAAATTTTGAAATGTTCTCCGTTCCCTCTTATTCAAAACAAAAAGTGGTGCAAAAGAAAATCAATCAATTTGATTTAAAAGAAATTTCAATCAGAATGTTGAAAAGTTCAAAGTGTAAAGCATTTTCATCGGCAGATGCATCGGCTCCAACAATTTGTGCTCCGCCGCCTAAGGTGCCTCTTTTTAATAACAAAACTGGTGGTAAAAAAACAAATTCAAAAATCAAAAATCAAATTGTCGGATCTCCATTATTGCCGGGTTTGTTAACAACAAATTCTTTGGATAACAAAAAAGTAGTGCAGTCGGGAATTAAGAGTGCAGATGCAGCAGACGATAAGAACAACAAGAAGAAGCGGTGCTCGGATCGTTATGACTCTTCGGAATCTTCTGACAGGTAAGTCTCAAAAATTAAACACATTCAATATTCCGGCGGAAAGTTACTTTATGTCGAGTTGTAGAAGCTGAGTAAGGTCAATGATTCTCGGGAATTATTTCTCCAGAAGAGTTCTGAAACCAAAGGTCGCTCGTGCCACCCCTTCCCAATCCTTATCCCCTCCTCCGTCGGCTTTGTGCTATTATGCTGGCCTGGCTGTTGTCTCCTTATTCCCTGACTGTATAGTGTAACACTGTCTGTCAATACCTAGTTTCCTTCCCTGGGACGTTTATGGCTTGATTGCTGTTCGTCTCTCCTTTTCCAAAACATATCCTTGCCCTCAACTTCCCAATTGGGCTGGATCTAAGGTGTTATACGACCCGTGCCGTGCCGATGATCAGCCAGGCTGAGGGCACAATTTCTAAAAATAGCTCAGTCATTAACGGAGTATCCGGATACCAGGCGACCTCCGGATTAGCTAGCCTTATCTGTGTAAGCGAATCTCTACACATACGGACCCCCTTTTACTTCTCCTACTCGTGGGAACCAAATGAAAAAAACAAAAACAAAATATTCAAACCGGTACTCCATCTCACCGGGCGGCAGTTCGGCTGCAACGTCGACTGCCGTTATTTCTGTGCCAAGCACCGGAGAAGGGACTGTGGCTAGCCGTGGCCTCTCCTCTGGTGCGGCACATGATATGGCGATAGCGCCTACTCATGTCGGTAGTGGAGGGATCGTGAATAATGACCGTTCCACTACTTAAGAGAGTAAACCTCTCCAGGCTGCTCCTAGTGGTAGTCTTCCGAGTGTTGGCAAGTTCGTGAATAATGATCTTGCTACCACTACGAGCACCGCCATCCAACCTAGGAGCTCGTACAGGCAACGGCGTTATGCGATGAGAATACTGAAATCCCCTGTATGCAATATTGGGGGATGGAAGCAATCACATCCATAACAACAGGATTGAGTGGGCTAAATCCATCTTAGCCAAAACTAAGACCAGCTGAGACTCCACGTCAAAGCGACAAAGGTCTTCGGAGGAGTCCACTCCCGTCCCCCAAAAAGCCCAAAGTGCATAACACCAGCACTCCCACCATTCCAAGAGTACCTCTCACTAAACCATTGGTTGCGGTCATTGATAGGAGCAATATTGATGGCACGATTACCTCTGACCGTTGACAGATGGTGAAACAGGGGCTATCGGCTGGCTTTCTCAAAGTCTGGGAGAATACTTCTATGATAATCCCAGTGAACTAGCTAATAAGGATATCAAATATCTTCTTCGCTTTATTAAAAGCTCAAAATGGTTCGACCAGTAAGAAGTAATCCCTAGATTCATGTGGTATCACAATGGGCCTTTTCTTTTGGCCTAAGTGTGCGGATCCTGTATCCGCAGCCACTTTAACCTAACCTAACCTAAGGGAGCCAGGATAGATCCTTGAGACACACTTTTGATCACAGGAAGGTTTTGTGAAAAAGAGTTTTCAACGCAAACTGCCTGTTTTCTGTTGCCTAGATAGGAAGAGAATAATTTGATGGCTTCGACAGATTCATTGAACTCCTGACGCAACTTATTTAAAGGTATGTTATGGTTTACCATGACAAAGGCTTTGGAGAAGTCTAGAAGTACTAGAAACGTTACGTTAATTGCCATAAAGTTCAACTTTTATTATCTTCTGTAACCTTTAAGTTACAGTTGCCCGTAGCTAAAGTGGTAAGGTGCGTTGGCTGCTAAGCAGAACGTCGTGGGTTCGAGTCCTACTCGCGCCCATAAAGTTTTTATTTCATCTTTCACGGGCACTGCCTCTTGCGAAGACTTGACAAATCTTCCAAGAGTATCAATCATGTCATTAAAAAGTGCTTCTCAACTCTGCCGTTCGGAATCGGCGTTAAATTGTAGGTCCCCTCAACTCTTCACACGCACTCAAAGGATTGTTGATGAGAGTAAGCCACTTAGGCCTTGGCTCTTCAAGAGCTGTCGCTCTTGGTACTCTTCGGATTGCTCATCTTAAATACGGCAACTAAAATAAGTTTAGTTTAAAATGCGCCAAGATGTCAAATATGAAAAGCCAAGGTGCCGATTGTTGACTAACCTCTAACCGACCGAGTATCATCCATTAATGTAAGCCGGGCCGGGACTCAAATTTGGAAATGATATTGACAAATGATCGACTACGGATATCGTTAGTTCCTTGAATCACACGAAAAACATTTCTCGCCGAATGCTGAATAATTTGCAGAAGCTGTTTTGTTCTGAAGCTTTCCATGATGATCTTTCAAGAAAAGTCTTGCAACGAAGTTACAAATTAAGCAAACCAACAACACACAACAAGCGCCGAAAAAAAAAACAACAACCGACAACAACAATCAATAGAAGCAAAAACGAAAATGAAAGCAACAACAACCGCCCGGCAATAGCAGAGGACAAAATGAAACAACAGCAAACACACGAACAACATCACAGAGAGACAGCAGCACAGAAGTCGCATGGTCGCATGTGCAACTACATGATTGTTTCATTTCTGTATTCTTTCAATTCACTCCTACTTGTTACTCGAAATTTATGAAGTAGGAGTGATATTGATCATAAAAATCAGACTTCATTCGGTCTCCGACCGGCTAGGTGCTCTGTTTAATAAATAATTTGTATTAAGAGTATTCCTGAGGCATCATTTGGTTAGCGCCATAAGAAGCCTCGAATTAACTTTTGCTTCGGCCTTTATCGCCTTGACTAGGGATTAAATCCCACTTTTCTGTCAAGGCTAGGGAAATTATCCCATCATTTCTTTGTTTTCTTTATTGCCTGGACTAGGGATTGAATCCCATCATTCTGTCAAGGCTAGGGAAGTATCCCATTATTGTAGTAGTTATTGTTCCGACTAGGGATTGAATCCCATGTACCGTTGGAACTAGGGAAGTTATCCCATTACAGTATTATTAGTAGGTATTGTTCCGACTAGGGATTGAATCCCATGAACCGTCAGGACTAGGGAAGTATTCCCGCCGTTAAATTCCTAGAACTAGGGATTGAATCCCATCCGCCGCCGTTTGTTCTCGGAATCCGCCGTTTATAAACTTACTTACTACAATAAATAAAATTGAACCGAATCTTTCTTTAAAACCGAGTTTTACTTGTTCTTTCCTCGGAGAAACCTGGACCCGCTGACCTACCTTAGCTGGGAAAACCAAAAGAACATCACAGCCTATTGAAAATCAAATTTCATAAAGCCAGATACCATTTAAGCTAGGAAACCAGAAATCTAACAGTTTTTCATGCGTACTCTGATGAAGAAAAGCCAGTTAGTTACTGGTTTTTAGAATTGTCAGGTTTTTCTTTATGATACCCCTTTGTTTGGTTTAGAAAGATATTAGTAATAGTGTGTAATTCTACTTTATTGACTTTAAGGGGCAATTCCCTTAATTTTATTCCTTCATACAACAAACCTGACACAAAGACAAAACTTCCCATAAGACTGAAATACTCTCGTTTTGAATAAGAAAATGTTTTTAGTCTTAAATGTTTGAAGCGATAAAAAGTCATGTGGGCTACATTTACATAATTTTCTTTCCAAATTGAATAAAATCTACCATTCTCCGATTCCCGTATTCACATAAATACATCTCTAGCTCTATCGCAACCGAAATCGTTGTGTCAATTTAGTTAATTTTTTTGTCTGTTCCTCTAATATAGGTTAACAAACATAACACAAATTTAAAAAAGAAAATTATAATATTTCGGTTTTACATCTTTTAAGATGATTGTCCACACAGGCAGGCGTGTCGGTCTATCACTTCGGGTGATCGTTAAATATGTAATTCTAAGATAGGTCTGCTTTTTGGAATAAATCAAAAAAGGAGACTTAATTCCGGATAGTTGAATATAAACTTGAATCTACACTAATAAACCAATACAAGAAAAAATATAATAAGGATTCAAAGACGTTCTGGAGCAATGTCCGTGAGCTGGATGGGCGTGGTAGAAGCCAGGTGACTACCCTCGAAGCTGAGACACTAGCAGCTCATTTTAAAACTCTTTTGTCGGCTGATGAGAATTACCAGGTTTTCTATTACGCTCAACCCAACGTCATTATCTGCGAACTGGATAATCCAATCACTCTACCTGAGCTTGTAACAACTCTGAGTAAAATGAAAAATAACAAGGCGCCCGGCAGATGGCATTCCGATCGAATTCTACAAGAATAGTACGGAACCGTTTAAAAACCTTCGACTGGCATACTTCAACAAACTCTATGAAGACTCATTGGTTCCAAGCAACTTTAACAAAGCGGTTATATTCGCAATCTTTAAAAAAAGGAGATTCTAACTTACCGGAGAGCTATAGAGGAATCTCGATTCTGAACTCGCTAAGAAAGATCCTAACCTCTATTCTTTATGAAAGGTTGACGGAATGGATCGAGATCAATAAGCGTCTCAGCATGTTCCAAGCAGGCTTTCGATCGGGATTCTCAACGCAAGATCATATATTCGCTCTGACGAGTATTGCCAGGAGATCAATCGAGCAGAAAAAAAAATTATATGCTTGTTTTGTGGATTTCAAAGCAGCCTTTGACAATGTAAATAGAAATGCCTTGATGTACAAATTGTCATCGTTAGGAATTTCTCGAAAATTCTTAATGTTTTATTTCAACTTTCTTGCCTCATCTACTGCATCAGTGTGGGACGGAACTAAATTTTCGGAATGGCTTGAAACCACAACAGGTGTCCCCCAAGGATGTATATTAAGCCCGATATTATTCGCCGGTATACAAGTCAAGGTTTTACTCTACGCCGATGATTTGGTTTTACTGGCTTACAATCCATCTACCCTTCAGCTGCAAATCAACAAACTAAACTTGTTTTGTGAATCCTGGAGTCTGTGCGTCAATACTAACAAGACAAAAATAATGATATTCGAACCGCGTCAGAGAAGAAGGCTCCCAGAAGAAAACTGGTCCCTGAACAACGCGCCTATCGAGCTCGTTTTTGCTGTCTTACAATCTGAATGTTTCGAAGCACGTGAAAGAGAAAAGCAATGAAGCCAAAGTAGCTCTAAACGTAATGTGGCCTAAGTTTTACGCCAACCAAAAAATCGATCATACATCCAAATATCGTGTTTTTCAAGCAACAGTGAACTGCTGCATGTGCTACGGTACCCAAATTTTTGGATATCTACAATTGGAGGAGTTTGAAGCCGTGCAAAGATATTTCTTCAAACGCTTGTTCCGACTGCCTTCTTCAACCCCCAATTGTGCTATTTATGTGGAGTCTGGTCTAACTCCTCTTTACATTACAAACCTTAAAACCAATTCAGACTACTTATTGAAAGTAATGAGAAGGGACGAAAGAAGCCTTCACAAATCCATTATGTCAAGGCTCATGCAAACAAATGCCACCCCGTTTAAGGAATGGAACCAGCTAGCTTCTTCAAATGGTAGTAACCTATCTTTTATGGAGTCCAATTTGAATGAATGGCCCACAATGTTCAATGATGTTATCGCCAGAGTTGATGATAATATTTTCAATCAACACCTATCCAGAGCCTCAACAACAATATCAAAAAATGTGTACAGGAACCTCAACCACCAACCATCAAAAAGCTAAATATTTCAACAATGAGTTTTCTTCTGAAGCTATAAGTTACATATTTAGAGCCCGAGTCGAAATATTGAATCTCAACTCTATGCCGCATCGATCCGATCTCACACAAATCTGTAGCTTATGTAACAGAGGAGAACCAGAAGACATCACCACTTCTTTTCAACGTGTCCTTTACTTCAAGAGATTCGACGGCTACATTTTCAATTGAGTTATCTCCCCCCAACTCGCCTCTACGAAATCCTTAATGGAGATCTCGGATGGGCAACCGTGTATAAATACTGCAAACATGCTCTAAATTATCGCAATAGTTTTCTAAAGCACCCAGTTATTGCAATAAGCAATAATGTTTCTGAACTCTCACTAACTTTTATGTTTCAAATCATTATAAAATTGTTAAATTATTATTTTGTGTTTCAAATCATTTCAAAATTGATGTATCTTTTGTTTCAATTCATTAAATTGAACTTATGTTTTGTGTTTCAAATCACCTCAAAATTGTTGCAAGCGCACTTGATGCTTTAATTAATGTATATAACTTTTTTATAATTAGTTAACTTATATTATTATTGTTTTTATTATTTGAATTTAACATCTTTATAACTATGCACATTGTATTTTGTCATGAAATGTCGTTCAGGCAGACGGCAGAATTGCCATATCCTTATTCTTATCGGAAAAAATATTGTAGATAATTTATATTTTTTTTTTAATAAAGAAATTATCTATCTATCTATCTATCTAATTGGAAATTTTGGGATTTTTTAACTTGCAATCCCGAACATCCAAAGTCAAATCAATGCAGATTGACATCGAAATTTCTTTGTGTGAACTTAAAATAAACTCTGCCTTGTTTCAAAAACAGCAACATGTATGTCACTGAATTAAATATAAATAATAATAAGTAAAGTGCACTTTGGGAGGCAAAACGTTTGTTGTCTTTGTTGTTGATAAATTTGAATACATAGCAGAAAACACAAAGCTTTCGTATGGGAAGCAAGACAATCGATGTAACAACATTCGGAGGGTTTTTTTTTTGTTCCGTGTTGCTGCTTACATCAATGTACGCCGGCGCCAAAACATTGGATATAGAGATTCGAGCAATACATAATGTAAAATTGAGTGTTTTTTTTTTATACCACAAGTTTCTTTTTCTTTGTGTTTCTATTTCAAGTTTGGAACTTATTTTCGAGTGTTGCTGGATTGCATGTTGCTGATAATTTTAAAATTTGCATGTATTTTTGAATTGGAAAATGTTTGTAAGTCACCAATAGACGCATTTGTACATAAATTTACAAGCACGGAATGATTGATCGGATTCGAATGGTGTAACAGTCAGTTTGTTCAGCCAGAGCTTCAACCAGCGGTACATATATCAATAAATTTTTAGACATGAGATTTATAAGATTCTCTTTCTTTTCTTTGTCATTAAATCCTATCGATCTACTGTACCAACCAGAGATACGTTTATTGAGAATGATGACCGGCGGCATTGTTGGATAAAATTGAAATCTTTGATTTCATTCATTAATTTGTGGAAATCGACATTCGAGCATTGTCGTGCATTGATTGTGATTAGTTATTTTACTTGTGATAAAAGTAATTTTCACTTGGGTCTGTTCATGTATATGTGGCAAGACCGATTTAGGTACTTGAAAGTTTGTATGGTTTTTTAATACTCAGATTCTGTATAGGGTGACATTTTGTGGTGTCAAGTTGGTAACGCTGGCTTTGATACGTGTCAAACTTAACTGTCATCTGAAGTGTCATAAACATAATAGGTCTGTTCTTTTCCTTTTTCGGCAGTCCAAATTCGAGGAGTGGGGATGAAATTTTGTGATTCTCCCAAAAAGTAAAAGAACACTTGACAGCAAAAATCTCCCAAATGCACAAAATTATATCAAACGTCAACAAAATTCAATGTATTTACCTATTATGGTTTGACAGAACTTGCAAAAACTCCCACAAGAAACTTTTGCGGCTAAAATCGGGAGATAGGGGAAATATGTTTTTCCTTCAAAAGTGACAGAACCTACAAAAATCGGGAGTAAAAGAACAGAAAAGTGGGAGAATTTTGGAGTTTTCGACAGTTTTAGGGAGTAAAACAACAGAACTAATATTAGTTGAATGTTTGCCATTTACGATAGTTGTTAACAACAACAACATTTTCTTTAGCGATGAAACACATTTCTCATTAGGCCAGTTCTACCTAACAATATCTCACTGAGATCTCAGAGATTTTTTAAGCCGACGATGACATTCAATTTCGCATCCAAATGCATCGGGCTTCATTGTCTACGCAATTCTTTCAGCGCATTTTTGGTGTGGCTGGTTCCTCTTCGCTCATACGAGACTACCAGATTCCGTCAAGCTTATTGTCATCATGGTTATATCGTCTGCAGAATTATCACTCAGCCTCACTAACGTAACCTTTTATACTCAATAAGACTTTGCTCTCGAAAGTGGCTAAGGGTTAAGAGTGATTATGGCTACGCACCTAAGTCTCGGACCCGAAATTGAGTGCCTACAGTCTTATACAGCAGCATCGTTTTCGTTATCTTCTGCTACTAATGAGTAATGACCAACCACATGTGAATGGTCGCACTACTTCGGCTCGAACTCGTGCTTTTCTACCTCAATAGTTGTTTTGTGTGGACTCTGCAGTCTGGACAGCAGTTGAAAACTGTAATCACAGGCTGAGACATTACATTATTGTTTTATACCAAAAATATATATACAATGTTACTTATTCCTAAAATTATTTTTTACTTAATAATACAGGTAATTTGGCATAAAATCGGCCTAAAAATCTACAATGACTTAATTTAGAATATTAATATACTTGGCTTAAAGTGTATTCCGTTGCGTAGTTCCTCTCAGGGTGTTCACTCCTGGTTGTCCTACTGTGGTTGGTAACGTTTTCAATCATCTTTCTAGGTGCGTCAACTAGAAATATGTCCAGTGGCTTGATCTGGGCTTCCTCGTAGAGCCGCTTATTGCTGTTGTTGAATGTTGCTTATTGCTACCAAAATCAATACCAAAATGAGCTTGAACAAAATACCTGGCAAAAACACTTTAATTTTTAGTTTTTCTTTAAATATTGTTTTCATTGAACTTGTATAATATTTTTCATTATTTTTATTTCTTTCATTGGGAAAAAATAAATCAAACCAAAAACATTGAAGAATTCTTAAAATTTATTTGCCACATTTCTAAAAATTAAATTTTGGAAACTATTGGTATTTGTTCATAAGGCTACAAGAAATATCTAGAAGATGAATCAAGATGAAATCTTTGATTGTGGAAAATGTAGTCGACCTAATTCTTTTCAAGACATGGTGCAATGCGATCATTGTGATAAATGGTATCATTATGATTGCGCAAATGTTGATGCTGTTACGGCGTTAGAAAGCTTTGAATGCATGAACTGCGTGGTAGTACGTGTTGTAGGATCTAAAAACAACATGGAGCAGGCAAAGAAGGATCAGAATGATCAGCTTAAAAATGGGGAAGTTAACGGGGAAGTAGCGCGTTCAACGAATCGAAGTATTGCAGCTTCATCATCCAGAAGCAAGAAAAGAATTGAGTTGGAGTTAAGACGACTTGAGGAAGAAAAAGAAATTGAACTACGGTTTCAGAAAGAACGAGAACAAAAAGAAAAAGAATTTCTTTCTAAACGATACGAGATATTATCGGAAGTCGATGAATTATCTTCAGTCAGTAGCTACGGGAAGAATAGAACAGCTGAATGGGTTAAGAATGTGAATTCCAAACCTGAGAAGAACATGGAAACAAAACCAGTTAAGCAAATGGATAATTTTCCTGTTAATCTGGATTTAGATAAGGACATTTGTTTATCCAGTCAAAATATTGCTGCACGTCAAGTGATGCCAAAAGAACTTCCAATTTTTTCGGGAAAACCAGAAGATTGGCCCATTTTCATAAGCACATTTGAAAGCTCTTCGAAGATATGTGGTTTTACTGATAGTGAAAACATGTGGCGATTACAGAGATCTCTTAAGGGACAAGCTCTGGAGTGTGTTCGTTCAATTCTTGTTATGCCATCAATGGTACCGAAGGTTATTTCTATTCTTCGAACTCAATTTGGAAGACCTGGGCCTCTAATCAAGATGCTTATAGATAAGATCAAGAATGAACCGCCACCTAAAGCGGAACGTTTAGAGACGTTGATGTCGTTTGCGAATTCAGTACGCAACTTGTGTGGCACAATGGAGGCATGTAGCATGCAGAACCATCTGAGCAATCCTGTTCTCTTAGATGAACTAGTGGATAAGCTACCTGCTTCTTACAAGATGGATTGGGCAAGGAGTCACGATTCTGATGATTTGAGCTTACTAGTCTTTAGCAATTGGCTTGATAGCTTATCAAATGCTGCTTCTTCTGTGACGAGCTTTGTTGAAACAAGAGGAGACAAAAGGCACTCGGGAATTCATGCACATACAGAATCAACTTCGTCAAGCAAGACGGCAAATAAGTTAAGCGGTTGTTTCCTGTGTAATGGTGCTCATCGTTTGGTCGACTGCAGTAAATTCAAGGACCTTTCAATCGAAAAACGTAGAGAGCTGGTCAAGAAGAAAGAGGTATGCGAAATTTGCTTATCACATTTAAAACGTTTTAGGTGTCGAAGTCGATTCCAAGGAAGTTGCCACGTTTCTCTCCAGTCTATGAGAGAAGAGAACCATCAAGCTAATTCAAGATCATGTTACGCCCATCAGCAACCAGAAGAAAGAAATGCTATATTCCGTATTGTTCCAGTTGTCTTGTTTGGAAATGGGAAATCTCTGAAGACGTTTGCCTTTTTAGACAGTGGTTCATCATTGACTTTGGTTGAGCAGAAGATTGTTGACTCTTTAGGTATTGAAGGCGTCCCTAAACCACTTTGTCTCAAGTGGACCGCAGAGACAGTAAGAAATGAAGATGATTCTCAAGTTGTGACAATGGAAATATCTGGTACTGAAGTGTCTTCTGAAAAGTTTCTTCTTCACGATGTTCGGACTGTCCAGTCTTTAGCGCTACCCAAACAAACTATTCTAGCTGATGTGATTAAGAAGCGATATCCGTATTTACGTGGAATTCCAATACCGTCATTCCGAAACTCTTCATGTGGAATACTTATCGGGCTTAACAATCAAAAGCTGACGCTAGCTCTGAAGACGAAGGAAGGAGGATGGAACGATCCTATCGCCATTAAGACAAGACTTGGTTGGTGCTTAAGTGGTGGAGAGACGAATGGTATGCGAAGTAGTGGTCTGTATCACATCTATAAGGCCTGTGAGTGTGATAATGAGATTGAAGAAATGATGAAAATGCAATATGCTCTCGAAAATAATGAAGACGAAAAGAGTCATTACGAAACGCTTGAAGAAGTTCGAGCCAAGAAAATCCTTGAACAAACAGTACGTCGAGTTGGAAACAAATTTGTCAGTGGTCTTCTCTGGAAACAAGACGATGTAGTTCTACCAGATAGCTATGCGATGGCGTTGAAGAGGCTTTGGTGTTTGGAGAAAAAAATCCGTACTGATGTTTCACTTCTAGAGACGGTGAACAATCAAGTGAAGAATTTGCTAGACAAGAACTATGCACGGAAGCTAACAGCGTCGGAAATATCTAAGAAAAGAACACGAATCTGGTATTTGCCCACTTTTTTAGTAAGAAACCCTAACAAACCAGGAAAAATTCGAATGGTTTGGGATGCAGCGGCAAAAACACACGGAACTTCTTTGAATGATGCGTTATTAAAAGGACCTGACGAATTAAGAGTTTTGACCGATGTTCTCTCAGGTTTCAGAATGAAAAGGATTGCTGTTGCAGGAGACATTCAAGAAATGTTTCATCAAGTTGAAGTTTGCGAAGATGATCAGCATTGTCAAAGATTTTTATGGCGTGATGGAAGATATGATGTACCCCCTGATGTCTACATAATGAAGGTGTTGACCTTTGGAGCTACATGCTCCCCAAGCATTGCCCAGCATGTTAAGAATAGGAATGCTTGTGATTATGCTGAAGATTTCCCGGAAGCTGCAGATGCCATCATCAACCGTCATTATGTCGATGATTACCTGGATAGTGTTGACACCGTTGAAGAAGCTATTCAACTTGTAAAAGAAGTAAAGTACGTTCACTCAAAGGGCGGTTTCAATATTCGAAAATGGCTTTCCAACTCAGGTGAAGTCTTAAAAGCTATTGGTGAATCCAAGGATACTGACCAAACAACAATTCTTGACAACTTAAGTTCAAACACTTTAACCACAAAGGTCCTGGGTCTCTGGTGGGATGTCGACAAAGATTGCTTCAGTTTTTCAATTCAATTTCCCAAAATTCAAACTGAAATAATTCTTGGAATGAAGATACCGACAAAGAGAGAGATGTTGAAAGTTCTGATGTCAATTTTTGATCCGCTCGGGTTTCTTTCATTCTATATGGTTAAACTTAAAATATTGATGCAAGACGTTTGGAGAACTGGAATAGGATGGGACGACCAAATACCTGAGGCACAGGTATCGAAGTGGAACGACTGGCGGTGTTTGTTGAATGATGTCCGGGAAGTAGAAATTCCAAGATGTTATTTCTCAAAGAAAATTACCAGATGTGACAACGTCCAGTTGCATATATTTGTTGATGCTAGCGAGGATGCAATGGCAGCTGTTGGATATCTTCGGTATCAAGAAGGGGATTCAATCAGATGCTCCCTAGTTTGTTCGAAAAACAAGGTTGCACCACTCAAACCTTTATCGATTCCTAGGCTTGAACTTCAAGCTGCAGTGATGGGTTCAAGACTAGCAAAAATGGTTTCGAAGATGCTAAAGATTAAAATTGAGAAACGTTTCCTGTGGTCCGATTCCAGAAATGTTATTCACTGGCTGAATTCCGACGCTAAAAGGTATAAACAATTTGTAATGTTTCGTATTTCTGAAATCTTGCAGAAAACCAGACTTGAAGAATGGAGATGGCTTCCGTCTAATAATAATGTTGCTGACGAAGCAACTAAGTGGTCAAAATCTCCTTCGTTTAGTAAGAACGCTCGCTGGTTCCGAGGGCCCGATTTCTTGTACGAAGGCGAGGACAAGTGGCCAACAATTCCAATAGCAACTGACAAACAAACAGAAGAACTTCGTCCAAAATACATGCTGGTGATGTCAAAACTTGAAAATGAAAGTTTTGCAGTTGATTTCGAACGATTTTCATCATGGACTCGAATGAAACGTGCAATGGCGTGGATTTTCCGATACACAAGTAATCTAAGGAGCAAGGTAAATAAAGAGTCGTCTGCTATAAAAATCCTATCCTCTGAAGATCTACAGAAGGCCGAAAAGCTACTCTTTCGAATGGTTCAGAAAGATAGTTTCAGTGATGAAATCATGCTTTTAGAAGACAAAAAATCAATTCAGAAAACAAGTCCGTTATACAAACTTTCACCCTATATTGACGATGATAGACTTCTACGTTTACGAGGAAGAATCGACAAGGCTTGGTACGCTGAATTAGATACCAAACGACCCTTAATTTTACCGAAAGAACACCGTGTGACATTTTTGCTTGCTAAGCACTTTCATGAGCATTTTCAACACCAATGTCAAGAAACTGTGGTAAACGAAATGAAACAAAAGTTTTGGATTCCCAAAATTCGTCAGTTAGTTCGAAAAGCTCGAATGAAATGCAACGAATGCCACTTGAAGCAAGCTAAGCCCTATATTCCAGAGATGGCACCACTTCCACAAGCGAGATTGGCAGCATTTTCTCGTCCTTTTTCGTATGTCGGCGTAGATTATTTCGGACCAATTGTTGTCAGAGTTGGAAGGCGTTCAGAAAAACGTTGGGGAGTTCTTTTTACATGCCTTACAATTCGAGCAGTGCACTTGGAAGTGGCCCATAGCTTATCGGCGGACTCATGCATCATGTGCATCAGAAATTTCATATGCAGACGTGGTTTACCAAGAGAATTTTACTCAGACAACGGCACAAATTTGAGAGGTGCAGAAAAAGAACTTCGTGATGCATTCTCAGTTCTAGACACCGATAAAATTCAAGAAAAATTCACCACTGTTGACATGAAATGGTTCTTCAACCCACCAGCTGCTCCACATATGGGTGGTGCATGGGAACGACTTGTTGGCTCAGTTAAGCGTGTATTGCATCATGTAATGAAGAGCCAACGACTTACTGACGAGTCCTTATTGTCAATGCTGATTGAAGTCGAAATGATTATAAACACAAGACCCCTAACATACGTTCCAGTAGAATCAAATATCTCAGAAGCTCTAACGCCAAATCATTTCTTACTTGGTTCCTCAAGTGGATCAAAGCCAGCAGGAAGATTTTCCGACAAAGATCTTTTTCTCCATAAGCAGTGGCGAAAATGTCAACGAGTAGCTGACTTGTTTTGGAAACGTTGGGTACGTGAGTACCTTCCGACTCTTACAAGGAGAACGAAATGGTTCGAGAATGTGAAAAATGTCGAAGAAGGTGACCTGGTAGTTATTGTAGATGAAAATCTTCCAAGATCTTCTTGGCCCAAAGGCATAATAATCAAAACGACGATGGCGAAAGACGGAGCAGTAAGAAGAGCAACAGTAAGAACAGCGTCAGGATTGTTTGAAAGACCAGTGGCAAAATTAGCTGTTATCGAAATTTTAAAAACAAACAACACAGACTCAGCAGTGACTCAACAGCAAGAAGCAGTCGAATCACGGGAGCGGGAATGTTGAATGTTGCTTATTGCTACCAAAATCAATACCAAAATGAGCTTGAACAAAATACCTGGCAAAAACACTTTAATTTTTAGTTTTTCTTTAAATATTGTTTTCATTGAACTTGTATAATATTTTTCATTATTTTTATTTCTTTCATTGGGAAAAAATAAATCAAACCAAAAACATTGAAGAATTCTTAAAATTTATTTGCCACAGCTGTAGTACTTGCGCTTTTGCCTATCTAAGTGTAGTCCAGAGCAAATCCTTAGCAGCTTCCTTTCAAATAAAAGAAGTTTCTACATCGCGGTCTGGGAATCTGTAAACCATGCTGGAAAGCTGTTCACTGGCCTGAGAAGTTGTTTGTAGATCAGCAGTTTGGTTGGCTTACTCAGTCCGGTCTTCTTCTTCAATAGGGGATTGATGCGGTGGAAGACAAGGTTGGCTTTGGCAAGCACAGCTCTTGAGTGCGGATTGAAGCCAAACAGCTCGTTGAAGTTCACACCCAGGTATTTGTCGTTCCTTTTAGTTTTGATTGTCAATCCATTTGGGAACTTCAGTAATAGGTTTCTGCATGCTGCCGCCGATCTACAGCGGCTGCGGTTGAAAACCTGTCTTCTGAAGCAAACCATCTCCGATTTGGCAGTGTTTATCCTAATTCCCCATTTGGTATAGTACTCGTAGAGTCTGCATACGTGGGCTTCAACCTTCCGGATTGCTAGGACAGGTGAAATGGATGAGGCGTATGTGAGAGAGTCATCTGCAAAAAGCAGATTCTCACAGTCTGATGGCACAGGTTGGTCCGACGTCATTAGGCTGTAGAGAAAGGGTCCGAGCTTTGACCCCTGGGCCACTCTAGCCAAAATGTTCCTTGTTGTTGATTTCTTATTATCAGCTTCCACGAAGAATTTCCTGGAAGAAAGAAAAGAAAATAATATTTTAATTAATTGCATGAGGGATCCGCTTTTTAGTGTATTTTTGTTTCTCCTTTAAAGATTTTCAATACGGATACACAATGTGAATTATAATTAGATAAAATTAAATCCATATATGAAAACAAATGATGACATCGATGTAATTTTTGTAATGAATTCGTAATGAATTCGTTTCATTACTAAAGAAAGTGTTCACGATACCCAAACACCTCATTCGACGCTGCGCTGTTTGAAACTAGCTTACAGTTTAATTTACTTAAAATTTTGTTAGAATGACAAGCAACTACATAATTTTTTTTCTTTACAAACTCACTTTCGCATTCCAAAAAATATTAACCCACATAAATAAATGCTCACAAACTCAACCTAACCTGATTAATTGAAAATTGACCCTTTGTAATCTGCATCATAACATCGAACAATTTTAATAACCTATGGTGGTCATTTAGTAGGTATACCTACAACTACCTACTTGGAAGCTGCATTCAGCTTAGCTCATTCACCTTGCACATCTTTTTTTTGTGTTATTGAATGCAACTAACAAAAGAAAACAACAAAAAACTTCAAAAGAAAACAAGAAAACAGATCAGACAAAAAAAAAACAACAACTCTACATCTACATTGCACTCTACTACAATATTTCCACCAAGGCACTAACTCAAACGAAACAAAAGTATAATATCTGACTCAATTACCACCAATACAGCAGTAATTGTGTTCTCTTTCGACGCATTCAAGTTTCAAATGGATGCATTCTTAAAGCGTCTTCAATAATGTGGATACATTATTTTCTATACGAAATACAACTCAAAATAAAAAAGGCAAAAAAACTATCTGTGTGGACTGTGGAATTCTATTGAAATATAAATGTGTTTGTTGCAAGCTCACACACATACGGGTATAGAAAATTTGAACGTACATATTTTATGTATTTCGTTAGGATGGAAAATGGAATCTTTTCTAGAGTTTGTGTGTTCAGAGGATGTATGTCGGTCGGTCGGACTTCGACTCGGACTTGTAGCTCGGAAGCTCGGATGGTGCTGTTGTTGCTGAAGAAATGTTGCCGATCATCATCGACAAAAGAGGGGAGAACAAAACTTTTAAACAAAAAAAAAGAAACATTGCGCTTCTTTATGCATGATTTTTCGTTGAGAAATCCACGATTGTGATATGTGAATGTGATTTATTTCGTCTGGTTCTCCGGTCTCTGGGCCCAGCAAACCACCAATGCCCAAATGAAAAAAAGAGAGTGCGGTTTGATTTTGTTTTCTTCTTTATCTCAAATACCTACTAAACCCAACTGGTTTTCATTTGATTCTATTTTCCTTCGTTCGCTTACCGAACATAAACAGGGTGGCCGCATTGCCCTTTCCGATGTAGACAAACATTTAATCGGAAAGGGCGTTGCAGAGTTGGGTGTATGTATTATACATCATTTGTCAAATATTGAAAGTCTTGTCCAGTTTCTGAAAACTCTCAAAAAATATTTCTCCCTTATCATAAATTTCCAAAGGGAACAAATTTTTTGTATCAATGAAAAATTTAACCCATAGATTAACTTTTATTCATGGCTTAGTTAACCTGTCGAATAAGAGTGGAATAGGCATTTTTTTATTAACATGGCTGTTGAAGTTTCCTTCCTACTTGTGGTTCATTTAAAGGATTTTCCAATAAGAGGTGTTATTTTGACATTCAAAGAAAAATGGCTTTTTTTGAGATAAATGATCGGATGTTTATTTCATTATAAAGAGGAAGGTATGCCGTAAATAATGGAACACAACATCAGCCAAATGGCCGCCACGACCACGCTTACAGGACCATATCCTTTTCATGAAATTTTCCATAACCAAATCGCAAAGTGGCTGTCTTCGATAGCCTCACGAACTCCATCTTTGAGGTCTTGAATCGACGCTGGGCTGTTGGCGTAGACCTTATCTTTCACGTGACCCCAAAGGAAGAAGTCGCAAGGTGTTAAATCAAAAGATCTCGGTGACCAATTGTGATCACCTCTTCGAGAGATAACACGGTCCGGAAACTTTTCCCGTAAAAGATCGATGGTTTCATTGCTTGTGTGGCACGTAGCGCCGTCTTTTTGAAAGTAAACGTTATCCAGATCAATACCATCCAATTCCGGCCATAAAAAATCATTAATCATCTCTCGATAGCGCAATCCATTGACCGTAACTGTTGCTCCAGCCTCATTTTCGAAAAAGTAAGGTCCAATGACCCCGCCGGACCATAAACCGCACCAAACAGTCACGCGTTGAGGATGGAGAGGCTTTTCAACAATAACTCTTGGGTTTTCCGAGCGACAGTTTTGCTTGTTGACGTAGCCTCCGAGGTGGAAATGGGCCTTATCAGTCAAGATGATTTTTCGATGAAATTCCGGATCATTTTCATGCATTTCAAGTACCAAAACAGCAAAGACGACGTTGTTGATGATCAGCCGGCTTGAGTTCTTGTGTCAACTGAACTTTATAAGCCTTAAGACCCAACCTGGGTTTTCTTCAACACTTTGGGCTACAACAGCAACTCAAATGTTCTTGAGCGACGTGCACGGGTTTTATTCTTCATATCACTAACTTGTCCCAACAGCTCGAATTTGTCCACCAATTTCTGTATTGCGGTCCGACAAGGTGCTTCACGAGACGACCCAAAAATGTTTTAGTTTTACGAACCGTCTCTGCCAAATTTTCACCATTTTTATGGTGAATTTTAATAATTTCAATGCGTTATTGAAGCGTGTATTGTTCCATTTTTATTAATGGTGTAGTTTCTACTTGTCAAATGTCAAAAAATGACAACTTCAAAAGTGACAGCTACCGAAATAGCGGGCTATTCAAAATAGCTATTATTGGAAAACCCTTTAGCTATCTGGTATCAACAAGAATCTTTTAACCATAAGTCTTGCCAACACAGTCAATTGCAGTCAGGCGGTAGCCATGGTAAACTCGATATTTATTTCCTCTCAGCATTTGAACTCCCTTACTTGGCAAGCGTTCGTTGAATATGAACGTTTAGTTTTTTTTTTCTTCCTGCTGGTCTGGTTGTACGATTATGATATACTCGTAAATCATGTGGGCGATTACACAATAAAGAACAAGAGTATGATAGTAGACAACGAGACCGAGACAAATAAAACTCGAGTAGCGGGTGTAAAACAGAAAGTATAAAATGCTATATGTGGAAACGTCGTCGCGTCGCATCGCCGCCGTGCTTCGTCGCTCGTGCAGTCCAACATGAACTGAGCATAAATAACACAAACGAACAAAAAATTTAGAGAAAAAAAAAAGAATGAGAAAGAGAACAGGGAAAGTAATAAAACTAGTCGATTTGGAATTGAAATGAGTATAAGGTAAACAATTATTGACAACCACGTGAATTCTTGAAAAAAGTCGCTGATTTTGAATGTGCTCTTGAAGAGGCTATGCACTTTTGGAATAAGATGGTTGTTGAAAAATAGTATGCTTATCACTGTAGGATTCGGATTAATGGTTGAAGACCATTTTCAAAAGGCCAAAAGATGAGTAAATACAAATTTTGAACAGTATCGAATGAAAATACTCATACAGACATAACAAAATGTTCCAAATTCGAACTGTCTGGCTGTAAGGGCTATCACAAGTGTGTCAAACTTCGGGTTAATGAGCTATTAAGTCATGAAATGCAATTATAGTATAATCTTCTTGGTATCATCGTAAAATATGTTAAGAGATGAAGACTTCTTCTAATAGAGAGTAGGTGGCAGTCCTGGAAGATGCAGAGTTGATGATGGATTGTTTTTTCTGCTGCTTCATCCATACTCCAAACAGCTTCTGCTAAGAGTCCGAAATGAAAATGATTTTATCTTTGCAGGAGGTGATTGGGAGTCTTTTTTTATAATCCCACGCCTCTTTCCCCCCCAGATACCGCACGCGCTGGGGTCCATTTTCACCGAGTACGATTAACAGTTACGGTTGTTAGTCGTATCGGCACTTAATTTGAAATTCTTTGGAATAAATAGAATAAAAAAAAAAGTTATGGCGATACGAATATTTGGAAGATAAGAGTTTGGGACTGCTTAATGCAAGCAGGTATAAAGGAAAAACAAAATTTTAAATTAAAATATTACAAAAAGTAAAAATAAAAGAAAAAAATGCAAAATTTTAAAATAAAAAATTTTAAAATTTTAAAGTCAAAAAATTTATAAAACATGAAAGAAACAAAGAAAAAAGCAAATACGCGTGTAGAAGACACTTGTCAAGTTAGTAAAAAAAAAAAATAAAAAAAAAACAAAAAAAAAACAAATATCAAAATAAGAGTCAGTTTCTTTTTTTTTTTAAACAAATGAAAAAAAAAAACATGAAAAGACAACATACAAATTTACAAATACAAAAAAAGATATTTAAGAACGTGGTACACTGGTCTTAAGAATTTGTTTTAAAATGTATTTATTGATATGAAAATCAAATAAGTTTTCATTCGCATTCAAAAGCTTACTCATTCTTGTCAGTGGCTCATGCATTCCATAGTTTGTTCTATGTTTAGGAACTTTAATCAAACTATGAGAACGCAAATTATGATCTCCACCTCGATAATTAAAGAGGATAGAATTTAGAATATCTGGAGCATCAGTGACACCAGTAATAATTTGATGAAGGAAAACAATATCATTATTTGTTCTCCTTTGACAAAGTTTTTGCATCTGGAAAAATGCAAGTCGATCATCATAAGAAGGGATATTATTGGGGTCAATCCATTGAAGCCCTTTAAAGGCGAAACGTGTAAAATTGCGTTGAACTGATTCTAGTCTCTCAATATGTATCTCATAATGGGGAGACCAAACTTGTGATGCATATTCGAGATGGGGTCGAACTAAACTGTTGTACAAGCTAAAGGTAACGTTAGGGTCAAGAAATTCCTTGGACCAACGCTTAATAAATCCTAACATTGAGTTAGCTTTGTTGACGATGTTGTTAATGTGTTCTGAAAAATCTAAATTGGATGTGAAAAGAACTCCTAGGTCCCTAACCTTGAAGACACGGGATAAGATGTGTTGGGAGATAACATAATTATATGATGTGGGATTCCGCTTTTTTGAAATTGTCATTGTCTGACATTTTCCTGGGTTAAGATTTAAATTATTCTTTTCACACCATACAACAAACTTATTAATATCATCTTGCAGTTGAATGCGATCTTCATTGCATGAAATATTTTTGAAGATCTTCATATCATCTGCAAAGATAAGAATTTTACTATTACGAACACTTAGCGGTGCATCGTTAATAGCTAAAATAAATAAAAGGGGCCCTAGATGACTACCTTGTGGTACACCCGACTTGGCGATGAAAGATTTTGAGTAAGAGTTTCTGAACTTTACTTGGTAGGATCTATTATCAAGATAAGAAGAAATCCATTTGACGAACCCTGGAGGAAAGCCATATGAATTCAATTTAAACTTGATAATAGTATGAGAAAGTTGATCAAACGCTTTTGAAAAATCGGTGTAAACGCAATCAACTTCCTTTCCACTTTCTACGGAATTTAAACATTTATGCAAAAATTCAAGAAGGTTTGTCACCGTTGAACGTTTCTGCATAAAGCCATGTTGTTCAAAGCATATGATATTTTTGGTGTAAAAGACTAAATTATCACAAACAACTTGCTCAAAAAGCTTTGGAATGCAAGACAGTTTAGATATAGGCCTATAATTTGTAATATCAGACTTGTCTCCTTTCTTGAATACAGGTGTTATGTAAGCAGTTTTCCACATGCTAGGGAATTTTCCTAGTTTTAATGACAATTCAAAAATATTACGTAGAGGCAAGGCCAAAACCGTCCTACATTTTTTTAAAACAATAGGTGGAATACCATCGGGACCAAAAGAATAGTCTTCCTTAAGAAGGCACATACAATTAACAAGTTTATCGAAGTCGATAAGAACATTGTTGAAAGTTACTTGGGGACAGTTTCGCAGATAATCAAAGAAATCAGTATCCACAGTTACGGGAGTATCGATGAAAGACTGACTAAAACTACTTGCAAAAGCATCACAGATTTCAGAATTACAGTTCAAAACAGTATTGTTGTATTTGAAGTTTAACGGATAAACATCACATTTCTTTTTAGAATTGACAAAATTCCAAAAACTTTTAGGGTCCTGTTTAAGTGAATTTCCCATATTTATGAGATATTCATTGTAAAGATTAAAAGAGAGATTTTTGAACTCTTCGAAAAGGGAGATATAAACTACTTGGTTCTCCAATGTCATAAAACCGATATAATTTTTCCAAGCCTTGTTCCTTCTATTACGAAGGCTTTTCAGTTCTTTCGTATACCAAGGGTGACTGGAGTTATTTGAGTTAAAACTTCTTTTTTTGGGTACTATTTCGTCAATGGATCTCATCATGACAGTGTAAAAGCTTGAGATAGTTGCGTCGATGTCATTTAAGAGCGGTATATTCTCAATACCGAATCTACTTAAACTATCCGAAAGCTGTTGAAAATTAGCTCTGCGGAAGTCATATTTATACGAACAGTCGTGAGAATTACTATTTTCTAGTAAATGACCGCTCAAGTCAAAGAAAATGTCAAGAGGTGGGTGATATTTGTCTATATTAGATATAGCAGAGGAAGATTCAACAACTACTGTGCTAACAGCATTTGATGAGAATACTAAATCAAGTAACCGATGCATAGAGTTCTTTATACAGCTTACTTGTTGCAAGTCAGCTGAAATAATTTTGTCCAGAAATTGAAGTTCCTGTTGCGATGAACTTGCGGAGGCTTCAAGATAAGACTCGTCGTCTGAAGTT
Source organism: Sphaerophoria taeniata (assembly GCA_943590905.1). Classification (NCBI taxonomy): domain Eukaryota; kingdom Metazoa; phylum Arthropoda; class Insecta; order Diptera; family Syrphidae; genus Sphaerophoria; species Sphaerophoria taeniata. Next base: position 101,516,749 of record OX016540.1, on the reverse strand, counting down.
ACCCAGTCTACGTTTGGGAGATTAAAATCACCTAACAGGAGAATATTATTTTCAAAACCAGCAATTTCTATGACATAATCAACTGCTGACGAAAGTTCATTAAACACTGAAACAGGACTTTTTGGTGGGATATACACATTTAAAATAAAAAAGACTATTGATTGTATGGTCACTTTGATGCATAAGAGTTCTATTGAGAGATTGAAAGGGAAGATAATTTGTGATGAACAAAATCTGTTTCGAACTGCAATAAGAACTCCCCCACCAACCAGATTCATAGCATCCACATGACGGTCTTTCCTATAAACTAAGAATTCTTTATCAAAGAGTTCAGAATCAAGAATGGCGGCATTAAGCCAAGTTTCCGTAAATACAAACACGTCATGCGGAAAAGCTTGAGAATTTTTAAAAATTGAAGTAGTTTTACTTCGAAGTCCTCTTACGTTTTGGTAGTAGAGGGAGATCCTTTGCAGTTTTTTGGGTCCTCTTGAGTAAGGGGAAGTAAATTTTTTTTCCGTCTGTTGGGAATAATAAATTCTTTTACCAGAGTGTTTGGTGGCCATGAACAATTTAAAATGCTTTCAAAAAGAGAATTTGGCACGGTTATTTTGAAAGATGCCACAAAACTATTTGGTTTACTTATTTTTTGACATTTAGCATGAATAGTGTTAGGTAAAACCTTACATTCTACTAGATGATTCAATACGTCATCTGGTTCAGTATTGGGCAATAAGCGTGATACAAATATTGTTTTGGGCCTAGGTACAGACGTAAGGGATTTTTGGGAAGTAGTTGAAGTTTGAATCGATGCAAGGCTTGTTGAAGGAAGGTCTGAAATTAGGTCTGAAATTATTGAAGGAGATTGGGCATCATTATTTCTTTTACAGTGATTGAGTTTAATTATGATTTCTTTGAAGTTTATAGTCTTGATCTAACACACAATGCAAAGTTAAAAACGGTCTTATCACTGACGCGTTAACCAATCTTTGGAGAAAAACTGATTTAACCTTTTGCTTAGGAATAAAAAGAGCTGCCTGGAGGCGTCATCATCATGTTTTTTTGGCCGATCAAGTTTTAACCGTCATCTGCTCATCTGCATGTTTTTTTCATTTATCCTCATTTCGTTGGCATACGCCATCGAATTTCGCACCACTTTGAAAAACTAAAAAAGTAGGTTTAGTTGGCTTTGAGCAGTCTTCTTCCATTTGGTCGACAGCGTTTCTGCTGATCCAAGGTAATTCAAGGATCGAATTTGTGCCTTCTGCGTTCTGCCAACGTTTTCTGCAGTCGGAGCCATCATTTACTTGGTTTTTTCCTTCATGGTTTTTCGTACATGGAATCCCAGGTTTTCCGCCACCTAAACGCACCTGCTTCCAGAGGTGTACCAGAGCAAGAGTCGCTGATTGCTTTTTCAAAAGCCAAGTTGTGATGTGCTTTTTGGTTTCCAGCCAAGGTTTTACTCGCGGGATCGCCAAAGTTCCGTCTGAAGAAAAACACTAAACTTCAGTAATAAGATGCACAAATTCTTTATTATTTTCCTTAAGTAATAAATGTCTAATGCAATCTTACATTAACTAAATGTTGTTCTTATTATTCTTCTCTCAAATCTGGTTCGTTACGCTTCTCTGGTTATAGAGTATTTCTGGTGCTTCGGGCTTACACTTCATTGGTTAAAGCATAAAGCTCGTTCGTCGGGCTTACAATTCTCGGGTATTGCGTACTGCTTTCCTGTTCGGCGGTCTTGTATGGATCTGGGAATATTAGAGTAGTGAGTAAAACGGAAGTGAAAACGGCAATATCACGGCTGAAATCCAACAAAGCCGATGGAGCAGATGGCCTAGCTGCCGAGCTGTTCAAAGCCGCAGGCGACGATCTAGATAGGAGCATGCACCAGATCAACTGTAAGATATGGTCGGAGGAATGCATGCCCGATGAATGGAACCTCAGCATTTTTTGCCCGATCCTGAAAAAGGGAGATTCTCTAAACTGCGCCAACTACAAAGGAATCAGTCTGCTTAACATCGCCTACAAGATCCTCTCTGCCGTAATATGTGAACGTCTGAAGCCTTTCGTCAACAATCTTATCAATGTGGCTTCAGGCCAGGAAAGTCTACCATCGACAAAATTTTCACTTTGCGGCAGATCCTGGAAAAAACCTACGAACTCCAAATCGATACCCACCACCTCTTCATCGATTTTAAGGCCGCGTATGACAGCATCTACAGAGATGAACTGTATAAAACTATGTCTAGTTTTGGCATCCCTGCCAAGCTCGTTCGTTTGTGCTAAATGACGATGGAGAACTCACGCTGCTCCATCAAGGTTGGTAATGAGCTTACGGAATCTTTCGACGTCAAAAAAAGATTCAGACAAGGCGATGCGCTTTCGCGCGATTTTTTTAACATCGTTCTTGAGAAGACAGTGCGAAACTCCACCGTCAACACGAGAGGCACTATCTTCCAAAAGTCTGTTCAACTTCTCGCGTACGCCGATGATATTGATATAATAGGAAGAACACAGCGTGATGTCAATGGCGCCTTTGTGAGAGTTGAGATTTGGGTTTAGCGGTAAATGAGGGAAAAACGAAGTATATGCTGTCTTCGAGAAAAGACACCCAACACCGACGGCTCAGACAGAACGTCACAATAGACGCATACAACTTCAAGCTAGTAGAGGAGTTTGCCTACCTAGGCTCCGCTATTAACACGGACAATAACACCAGCGCAGCGCCGAGATAAGACGAAGAATTACTCTTGCTAATCGCTGTTTCTTTGGGCTAAGAAAGCAAGTGAGTGGAAAAGCCCTCTCTCGAGCAGTTAAGGTAAAACTATACAACACCCTCATCATCCCTGTCCTGCTGTATGGTGCAGAAGCATGGACCCTGACAAAATCGGGCGCAGAAGTAGAGGAAGACCGCGATTCAGGTGGCGCACACAAGTAGAAGAGGACCTCAATCAACTTGGAGTGCAAAACTGGAGACAGCTAGCTAGGGACGGAGCTGGCTGGCGGAGACTGTTGGTTGAGGCCCAAGTCCACACCGGACTGTAGCGCCACCTTAAGTTAGTAAGTAAGAGTAAAACGGTATTCCGTAACTCTGGTGAAACAGCAGTGGTCCCTAGTAGCACTGGAACAGCAGGTGTTAATAGCCCATGGTAGCACTAAAACAGCAACAATAGCTCTGGTCGATCTGCAGGACTGCAGCTACTAGAACGAACCTGGTCCCTGGTGGATCGCGAAAAAGGAAGATTTATGGCTCCTCGTTCGTGGCACAACGTATATACTATACACTCATTGAAACCCCTTACCACTGGTGGCAGGAAACTCCAATGAAACAAATTTCTTTAAAAATTTACCTCTAAAGAATGACCTGCTCGGATCGTTTCTTGTCGTGTTGATATTCTTTCACCATGGCGGATTATATGATATTTATATATAACAGGGCACTTTTTCACCAGTGTGTTTTTATATCACGACGAACTCTTTCGCCATGTCGGACTACATCTTTTATATCTAAGTGCAGGTTGCCTTATGCTTTTTCAGGCGCTGACTGAGTGTGAACTGTATTTCACAAACAGTAAAATTGTATAAGAGTGAGCAAAAAATCTTGTCGGCTGTTTTAGTTGATGACAAACGCGGGCGATGATGCCGGTGGCCATGGCCACATGTTTGCTTGAGAAAAAAAAACGAAGCGTTACTCGTTACAACGTTACAAGGTTGGACTCATTGTCGGAGTCCATTGAAAATGTTGGCGGGTCGTGGTAACAATAACAACACCTTATTTTGGCTTGCTAGTTGGTTGGTCAAGGACAGGCTACATAGTATCAAACGATATTCGGGATGCCAGATTATAGTATTTAGATATGGCTTTGTAAAGTTCTATCCTGCTCACATCACAAGCTCGTTGACAACAATATACCGTAGAAAGGCAACAAAATTTCTCCTTCATTTGTGCTAAAGGTCGCAATTTCGGAGCTTTTTCCGCCACAGCTCAGGGACAAGCTGTGGAAACACCAAGACACTGAGTTCTTTGTTTCGCCCAGAATTTGTTGTTCTAAAAACGCACTGTTTGGCAAAAGCAGTCCCTGTCCCTTCGAAAATTAGTTTTCAACTTTTGATATGAATTGACCTTCAGTATCTATCAGTTTCTCTTCAGTTTTAAGTGTTGAATTATATTTTAAAAATCCAAACACTCACGGTTAACAAAGGGTGCTTGTATCAACATTGCGATAACCAACTGATAACAGCGATTGCTCCCAACCTGAATAATTCAACCAAATCAAAATACCTAACATGCCATGCACCACTAACTGTTTCCACCCGATAACAACACGATGGTCAACCGCGTCGATCGCACTACGATGAGTCGATGACAATCGAAAAGACGCAAACATCTAAACGCATTTCAAATATGTGTAATTTTTCTAATTCTTTTTGAATGTGTATTTAAGTTTAAGCACCATCATCGTCCCAAAAATCTTCTGCACAAGTTGCTATACATGTTCCACTGTTCCTATCACAGGCCTTGCATGTGTGAAGCAGATAATAAACCTACATAGCTATTTCATACAAAGCATATGAGAAACTTAAAAAGTCAAAATGCAACGAAAATTGCTGAGAAAAAGAATAGCGAATAATGCTTTTGTGAACATTTCATATGTTTGTGTGTGTGTCTTCAAAGTTAATAATTTTTTTTCAATGCGAGCACTGTGCCAATGTAGCTTGCGTTTTAGGCACTACAAAAAAGAAAAAGAAAAACAATTGAAGAATTTACTGGGACTGGGAGTGGTGTAGAATATAATTTTGTTGCTTTTATTTTGTACAGAAAAAAAGTTGTTACCATGTGTAAAGTAAGGTATGATTTGTTTTGCGAATGCTATGAGTTTGTTGACACTGCACTGCCAGCGTGGTCACTGTAAAAATTGGAAACAATAATTTGTTGGTTTGTTGAACATGTGCTAGCATTTTAATTTTGGATTGAAGCTGTTCAAAAAATAATTATTATGAATTGCGATCCAACCAAGTGGTCGATGGTGTTGTGATCGTTGCCGCACCATCTGTGAATTTTCAAAGCCTGTCAGCTACATGTACCTAAACATTGTTTGCAGAAAGCCTTGACAGAACGATAATCATAGAGGATGTTGAAATTTTCACGTTGTACAATTACCAGAACCTTGGGTCAAAAATACCAGCCGATCCCGATAACAATATGGACAAAAAGTAATAAGTTGAAAACTACATACACTGTGTTCCTACTTTTGTGTCTTGATTTTTTAGATTTCTTTTAAGAGTTTGGTGATCAATCTAAACTTTAGGTATCGATCATACCCGAATTTATTTTATCGAATGTCCGGTTTTAAATCGTGATCAATCGTTGTTGGTTTATCAGCTCATGAACCAACAATTGGCAACAGTCTCAGTCTTGCAACAGCTGGATTTTTGAAAGATATGGAAGAAGATCATTCTACAAGAAAGGAGCATCCTTCTTTTGTTTTGCCAAAGTAGACAGTTGCCCGTGGCTTAGTGGGTAGGTGCGTTGACTGCTTAGCAGAACGTCGTCGTTGGTTCGAATCCAACTCGTGCCCATAAAGTTTATTTCATCTTTCACGGACACTGCCTCTTGCGAAGAACTGACAAAACTTCCAAGAGTATAAATTTGTCATGAAAAAGTACTTCTCATCTTTGCCGTTCGGAATCGGCGTTAAATTGTAGGTGTCCTCAATTCTTCAAATGCACTCAGAGAATTGTTGATGAGCCACTTAGGCCTTGGTTCTTCAAGAGTTGTGTCGCCTCTCTATTTTTTAAAGTAGACAGTAGATGATGTCCAATTGGCCCTATGCGCAGTTTAACAAAAAAAAAACTGCTGCTGTTTTGATTCCGGTCCCAAATCGGAAAGTGGATTTTTCTCTTACCCAAAGTAAAATAGTGTCTTCCAAGCAGATATCCTGACATTTGGAAGTGACAACAGCCGCTAATCGCTGCTATTTTTGAGCAACTTCAATATTTGTCTAGTTTTCTGCCTTTTTTGATACCATTTTGTAGCTTTATTTCAGGATTCCGCCTCCATCTTTAGTAGTACATAAAAAATTTAAATGAGGGCGTGTTGTTCAAGAGATTGTCTAAAAACGTATTTTTTGTTGGCTTTTGATAGCTGCTGTTTTATTAATGATGGCGGTACCAATGGCTGATGTCACCTTTTACATTGATAGCCAAGCGGCAATAACAGCGAATACTGTAGCTTGTTTCTTGCTATCATGACGAGCTCAAGGTGCTAAGCACGCGGTATAACTTTAGACTCTGCTGGGTTCCATCCCACAGCGATATACCTGGCAACGAGAAAGCCAATGAATTAGTAAGAATAGGATCAAAGCTTGACGTAAGCCAAGCTCAGCTAGTCAACGTCCCGCCATGTCATTTAAAACAGGAGATTTCAAATAAAATTATAATTAAGGCTGGTGAAAGGTGGAACCTTCTTGACACCTGCGGCACCACAAGAAAGATCTGGCCCTGTTTCACAAACGAAGAACAGAAAGAACTCTGCAATTACACGAGAGATAACTCGGATTTCTTATTAGCGCATAATCACCAGACATAACCTGTAGGGATATCATAAGGAAAATATGAGACTCAGTTCAGATAATCTATGCAGAAGATGTGGTGACGAGAAGGCGCATGAAGACACTTCATACTTTGTCCGTCACTGCCCGGCACTAAAGGAAAAACTTGCTCAGCAATTATTATTATTTGGGGACTTGGAAGAAATCTCTAGTTCTCCAGGTACTAAATTTTGAACTTCGTCAACGCTTCCAAATCACAATTCATCTGCATTACTCTTAGTGTGACGGTAACGACAACAACAGTCAACCCCTAAACCTAAACTAACGTTGCAGTCATTTTTTTGCATGTTACCTTAGGAAAGTTCTCAAAAAAGTGAGTAAAGCGATTGAAATCATCTTATTGTTTGGTTAGGCTAGGTTGGAGTGGCTGTCTTGATGTTATTGACTCACTTAGACCTCAAGAGTCCATTGTGATACCACTAAAGAAGTTACTCATGGGAGAGTAATGAACTTAAACAAACTTTTAATGAAGTTAGAGAGACATTTTGTGTCGATCGTTGCCAGTTCACTGGTATTATCGAAAAAGGGATTACCTAGATAGTTATTCCTTCTATTGGAGAGTGTCGGACATGTACAAGTACATAGAAGGTGTTGTACCGTATCCTCTTCCTCCTCATCCATGCAGCTTCTACAGAAGTCATTTGTGTAGACCCCTAGCCTCAAAGCATGTCTACCTATGAGGCAGTGTCCTGTTATGACTCCAATTGTTGAGCTTATATTTTGTCTGCTCAGGGATATCAAGCCTTTTGACCGTTTTAAGTCTATGCTTGGCCATATTTGCTTGGTTGCTAGGCAGGTGGTACCCTGTGACCATCTAGCATTTGCTGATTCTAGAGCATATTGTTTGAGAAGATATTTGCATGTAGCAAGTGGTGTTCCTATGTTATGTCTTTGACTAACAGTAGGCAGAAGTGTTCCTTTTTTGGCGAGCTCATCGGCTTTGCAATTTTCCGGAATGTCTCTGTGGCCCGGCACCCAAATGAGGGTTTTTTTTTCAAACAGACCAAATAGATATTAGGTACTTATTGACTATTTAAGTTCCTACACCAAAGGTTAAAACAAAATTCCTCAAATCCGCAACTTTTATTCTTCACTTCCGCTCTTTCTGTGTAATGGTAATGCTGCAGATAATTTTCCCAGGATTATCTGTCAGCAGAATAGTTTTGCGTTCCAGTCGATTGCATGAGTAACCAAAGAGTTAAACCTGGAATAAACTAGACTCGGGGTCAACTCGCTTAGCAAATAAAAAAGCGGAAATAAGAAGACCATAACCGCTTAATTAATAAATAGAGAATAGCGAAGGATTAACCTTTATTCTGCATCTGTAGTCTAAGTGGAAAATGCTATTAACAAAATAAATTGTCTCTTAACTAACCGTGGAGGGTGGTTTAGCGAAGGAATAAAACAAAATTTTAAACTGCGTCTCTGTCAGTACATTAGATGGCGTCACATTAGCAAAGAAAACAACTTTACTCTTCTCGGAACAGATTATTTTTATCAATGAGAAATTTTAACCCATGGATTAAAGTTTATTCTATGGGTAAGTTAACCTGTGGAATTGGAATTTAGGTTTCAAAAGTTCGCCTGTTAACCGGCTTCAAAATGAGATTTACTTTTATGTGATGTATTTTAAGTGACGTATGTATAGTACATATATGTGTCTCACAACTTTCGTTGCCAGTCTTACAACTACTGTAAAAAAGGATTGAAAGGATTGCTTAAGGATTTGCTTCTGATATGTATACTATTTGATATCATTTCGTTTATTTTGTTCAGCGCGTTTGTAGCCCTTTATGCTTATACTAATTTGATGGTGTAAAATTTTCTAAATATCCCTTCCTCAATTGAAGCAGGTATGAAACAAGCCTCCAGAAAGTAAAGAATAAAATACTGCGCATGACTTAAATTGATTTCCAACTCGAACTAAAAACTCACAAAGGAACAAATTAAAAGCGCTCTCTTTTTTGTACACAAGAGAAATATGTTTCGTTAAATAAATTTTTAGAGAATTTGAGTATTTGGCTTGTTCTCAACTATTGTTCTTCTCGTTATGAAAAGCTTTTATTCCAAGTTTTCTTTTCATAACTTAATTTTGAAATCAAAGTAAAACAATTTCAAAATGTGTGAATCGAGCACAGTTGCAATTCGATGAAGTATTTTTAATTTTAATCCAATTTCTCTAAGGGAAAGGGTCTTGAGAATCGAGTATTAATCTCAACACAAGAATCTGACCCCAATGATTACGTTCCATAAAAATTGAAAATTTCAAAAACATGTGTAACCCTTCAAGCTTGTGTGTTTGCAAAACTCTGTAGACAAAAAAAAGTCATCAGACAAGAAGTAAATTAGTCTATTAATCAACCTAACACCAAGGAGACTCCACAGACACAGACAAACTGTACGTTTGAACTCTTAAAGATTTTGAATATAATTTCACCGCATCCCAACTGCCTATACATGTAGGTACACATGAGTATAAGCGGCACGCGATCGCACAACTCTCTGTTCGTCTTCCCATCTCCCAGTTGTTTGATAATAATAATATGCAGCATTCCCATTTCGTATATTATTATTATGATAAGGGAAGACTACACTGCGGTTGTAATTTATTATGTTGTTGGGGCATCGTGAAGTACAAACTCCAAATTTGAGGCGGAATTTAACTGCGGTTCGGCCTTAAAAAGGGAGGAGTCTTTCATTTGCAACAAACAACAATCGGGTGGCGGAGTATATACCAACGAACAGAGCGACGACGATGAAGTTTTAAAGACAAAATTAGGACACACCCTTTTAGACAGGATGTGCGGCAAGCGGCAATGAATGTGCGGCAGTTGATGGCATGGCAGTGCCTGTGGCAGAGATAGGCGGCAGATAGCCGAGTCGTGGCAATCGACCGACCGACGACACCCCGACGCACGGATGGTGCTATCGTCATCCACTCATTGTTGCCAGTTGTATTTGTTGTTGGTTGGCTAAAGAATGCTGCTTCACATTTTTTGTGTGTGATAGACTCACGAAAAAATCATTTTTAGAAGTGTTTGCTTATAGAAGCAGTAGACGACATCTTTAAAACCTCGGCCGACACTTTTACAGAACAGGTGCCCACTGGAAGTCTCCAAGAAAGAAATCTAAATTAAACTAAAAGCTTATTGTTATTTGAAAGAAAAAAGATAGACATGTAGGATACAATATTTATTGGTATACAAAGTTTCTAAACATTTGGGGTCAAAAACTCTTAACTTTTACAACATAAAGTAAGTCTTACAGTCGCCGGCTTTTTATAACCCATTTTTGGTTTCTCGGAATTGAAGGAAATAACTAGAAGAGTTTCAAAGTTGGAATTCAATAATTGTTAGTTGAACTCAACTTAAAAACTGTGATTTCAACACACTTCCTCGTTATTGGCTTAGTTTCTCTGCAAACTTAATTTTTCGCTTAGATAAGAAACTTATTTTACAGATAAAAAGTGTATACATATCAGCGTTGCCGCGAAGAAAAAAATTTTAAGGGCCATTTCCAAAAAAAAAAATAACAACAAGTCATTTCTGAATAAACTAAATAAACACACCACCCCATCCCCGTTCCTGCTAGGACGTTGCAAGCGATCCCAACATCTGTCATCGAGGAGAATCCAGGACCCCAGACACAACCGATGCAGGATGATTTATCAAACTCATCGCCTGTGGAGATAAGAGATCTTTCGATCTGTACTAGGCTGCTGTCAATGACTTGCCAGAAGTCTGGCCGGTTGCCAAGCTTGAGTTTGTTACAAGGGAGAATATTCCTTGCCGACCAAGATCACTCATAATGGTCCCGGCTCTACACAACTGCCCAAATATGATCATGAAACTGAATAAAATGAGTATGTTATCCAAGCCCACCTATTCACGAATGGAAAGTCGAAAAGGTTGAGAAGGAGACAGACAGAACCACCGTGTACTTATTTTTCTCCTCATATGCAGCTCTTTCGTCGGCTGCTCTATCTGGACAAATAAAGCTTATGCAGATTCTAAAAATTTCAATATCGCCTGGATAGGCCAATAATTGGTTGGACTTGGTGATCTTAGTCCCTCTTGACTTTGACATTGACATAATAATACCGACTACAGAAACATAACAGCACTGGCGACTGAGGACATTGGCTGGGACAGAACAAGACAGGCTTAACTTACCCACAGAACAAGAGTTAATCCATGGGTTAACATTGCTTATTCATAGAATTAATATGTTCTAAAAAAGTGTCGTACAAAAATTTATTAAACAAAACAGCCCTATTTTTTAAACAACCAGAAACGTCAAATTTCCATTGTTTAGAGTTAGACTGAACTCACAAATTTGTCCCAAGAATTTTTTTAATTTAAAATTGGGATATAGGGGAAATATTTTGATCTCTCTCTCTCTCTCTCTCTATCTCTCTCTCTATCTCTCTCTATCTCTCTCTCTCTATCTCTCTCTCTCTATCTCTCTCTCTCTATCTCTCTCTCTCTATCTCTCTCTCTATCTCTCTCTATCTCTCTCTATCTCTCTCTCTCTCTCTATCTCTCTCTATCTCTCTCTCTCTCTCTCTCGCGTAAAGTGTTTCCGGTTTTATTAAACGATAAAACTAAAGTTATATAAATGGAAAATAAATAATTTCGTAGTTTCAAGTTGATAACGTTGTCATTTGAATGGATCGTCTAGCAATCAAACAACTCGTTAAAACTATTTAAAACTAAAAGTTGTGGTTCAAAAGTATCCACTTCTCGGGATTATTAAGATTGACATAATGGACCGACTTACATTAGTTTAATTGTGAACAACATTTGAAGAGAGCGGAATCATCACTGCTGGGGAAGCTGCTGATAGGCAGACGGTTTTCGTCAATTCATAGCGATTGAAGATTGGAAGATATGTGTTTTCAACAGGTAAGACACAACACGGGACTATTAAATCAACGAATGTATTGTTTACAGAGTAACAACTATCCCAGATTTAGGTTTTATTTGCGATAGTGAGCTTAACTTTAGGTCTCACTATGACAATATTGTAGCCGAGCTAATTCTGCTTTAGGTTTCGTCAAACGTTGGTTTAAGGAATTTTCGGATCCTTACGTTACGAAATCTCTTTGTACCACCTACCACGTTTGTAAGGCCTCAACTGGAATACGCCATCCAAGTCCCCTTAGGTCCCCTTATCACTTAGTCCATATAAAGAGAATTGAAGCAATACAACGTAGATTGCTCCGTTTCGCTTTAAGAGGACTTTCATGGGTTGACAATTTCAACTAACCTCCGTATCAAGAACGGTTACGGCTCATACACTTACAATCTCTAGAAAAACGTCGTGAAGTTGCCGATATTATTTTCGTACACCAAATTTTATCTGGTGCTACAGAATCTTCCACCCTCCTTGATGCAATGATCAATGATCTCTAAGATCAGTTCCACAAATTCATCAAGAACTGATTATGGCAATAACGAACCAATACGAGAATGTTACGAAAGGTGAACGAAAACTCTTAATGTTTTTGATTTCAACCAAAGCAAGATCACACAAAGGAAGCTTTTATACTGTACAAGACAGCTAAAATTCAAAAATACATAGGGTAATGGCACCAGCCCCGGACAGACGAATTATAAAAAAAAAAAAAAATCGGTGCCAGTCTCCGGACGATCAAAGCAGAGTCTCCGGACGATTTCTTCGTCATACTTGATTGCTGCTTGCCTAACACCTAATTTCTTCGATCTGATGTCGTGTAAGGCTTACTTTAAGTTGTTTGCTTTCATCCTCATACACATACACAGACCATCAGCCTCCTTTAAAAAAGCATTATGGAAAATTCCGATTTTATGTATCGTACACAAGCAGACGAATGTATTAGCGCTCGCATTATTTGTTGTGAACTCATTCTTTCTATCGAGTTTTTCTAAATCTAATATTTTTGAACTATTCTTTCCTACTAGAACAATTTTGTTTTGTTTTTCTTAGCCTTTTTTTTACTGTATTAGTAAGGATCGTTTGTCGTGGAAGAGTGTCCACTGTCCCTTCTCATTCTTAGATAATATACTCTGCTTTTTGTGTTTTTTGTATAGATACGCATACCAGTAAAGAATAACGTTATTCTCAAATGAAAAGAAAAGTGGTGGTGGATTGAAGAAACTTGAGATTTCGGTAAAAAGGAAAATATTCCCTTCAGCTGTCCGGAGACTAGATTTTCGCTATTTTTGGTACCAGTGTCCGGACACTTGAAAAATGGATTAAAAAAACGCAAAACTCGATTTTTTTCTTTAGTTATTGTAAATTGTAAGTTCATTATATTTGCATTGAAACAAACTCCATTTGATTACAAGATCTCACAAAATCACCTCTTCTCAGTATATTTTCCCAAGGTCTGCCATTATTTTTTTTGCTAAGAAAACAGCAGAACAGCAGCGGCTGCTGCTTAAACCACCCATAACTATTCCGTTATACATTCGATCGGCTTGAAACTTCGTATGTGGAAAATGTTACTGATTCTGTATTTTGTTCTTTTTTTGCATATTCTGTGTTTAGTTTCCCTTTTATTCCCCATAAAGGCAAAATTGTCCGGACTCTGGGGTCTGTCCGGAGACTGGTGCAGTTACCTTACTTAGCAACCGTAATTGCAGTCGTACTCTGTGAAAATGGACCCCAGCACGTGCGGTATATAGGCGGGAAGGAGGCGTGGGAATAATAAATTAATACAAAATAGTGAAAAATATACCTACATCGTATTCTGTGGTTATTCATTCGTTTTGTATCCTTAAAGCTTCTGTAAAGGAATCCAGCAAAAGCCGTGGATTTTTTAAATGTTCTTCCATCCCTCCTACGATTAAGGATTTTCCTTATAATCACAAAAATAAATTCCTTTAAGCCTTTGCTAAAAAAAAACTCAAGGCTCAAGGTATAGGTATAGACTGTAACATATTGCTCTTTAAGAATTTCGTGAGAATTCCCAGTCATCAGTGTCGTTTGCTTGTTGTGTTCATGGTGAAATTTAATCTTAGTTTTATGTATCTACCTGTATCTTTATCACGTATCTTTCCACTTAAAACCATAAACCCTTTTTGAAACTGAAACACACAAAAAAGCTTATTGCTACGCTACATTAGTTAACCCTTTTATGTTGTTCTTGTTTGGTACCTAAACCTGCCTAGTTGAACTTGAAAAAAAGGAAAACTAGTTTTGTTTTCAGAATTTTAGGAGATATTCATTACAAATTCGCGGAAAAGACTCTTTACACACACAAAAGGTAATTCAAAAAGGAACAGTTTTTGTTTTACTGTCATTTGCCTATCAAAGAAAAAAAAAGGGACGAAAACAATATGTGGAGAGAATTATTAGCATTTTTCTTATGTCATTGTCACATGTCACTTGGCCTTGAATCTTACGGTAGTTACCTTACAGCCGGTTCGCATACGTAAGACGAAATTATCTCAAAGTTTACTGACCGTATAATTTGTAAATTTTATATTAAAAAAAAAAGAATGTAACACGAAGATTTATTGTTCATTGACTTCAAAAAAGCTGATGACAGAACTTGAAGTCTGTTCAGAGTATTTATTTACGAGATTCCATTTCGTCTTGTTTCATGAAATTAATATTCCAAAAACAAAACTTCCGCCCGAGCTTGTGTTTATCGTTTACACTTTTTTTTTCTTTCATGTAGTAAAATATTCAACATTTATTTATTCACCTGTGCATTAAATGAATCGTAATGATGTTGACAAAACAATCAAGTGCACACTCGTCAAAACTCCTATTTATGACGAGAGGCAGCGGCGCGGCGTTTGGCGCGGTTCAACAGTGTATCTTTCTTCTACAAATTCAACTCAAATGACAAATGAAAGAAAAATGAGAAAAAAATACTTTTACACTCGCTTATTTGCATTTATAATTTCGCATTCAGTCTTTTCTTTTTTTTGTTTACGTTAACGTTTATGTCCATCTTCGTTTGCGTTCGATTCGGTCGTAGTAGAGTGGAGCAAAGAATGGAGTGTGGAGGTCGACGGTTTCCAATCGAAATCGGAAGAAAAATAATAATACAAAGGAAAACGTAACAGAAAAGAAGAAACAAAATTTTACTGCACGAAGTGCAACAAAGCGAAACTGAGATCCGAATTAAACCAGTTTATGCAAAAAAAAAAGAAAAACACATAGCATGTTGCAAACAGATACAGAGCTGTGTTAAAATTTAAGTTGAAGTTAAACAAAAGTCAAAATTGTCCAAAATCATTGGGGTCATTTATGACTCTTGAGCAAGTAGACGTGAAAATCGTTTCCAAATAAAAAATTGTACGATATTTTCTATGTTGGTGAGTGGTCAAAACCAGGTGGAAGGTTTTTTTGTTTTCCTTGCTATGCTAGCCTTCAATTTGTGTACTATGCTGATCCTTACAAAAGTGTCAAAAAAACAAGAGGACATTTTAAACGTCATTCACCGCACACTGGAAAATATACGGCCCTATCGAGGTAACCGTCGCCGTCGGAGCGGAGATTTCTTCGCAACGCATCCTTCTTCGGAGACTCAATTTCCGATCGAGGTAGCTGTCATCGGATTATGTGGATATAATTGTTAGGCAAAGATGTGTTCAAAAGAAATTGTTTAACTTTTGTTGGTTTACATAAAAAGATCAATTATTTAAAAATAGACGGCAAAGGATTATTTTTGGACCGAATCCAGCCAGCAAAGGACACAAAAAAAGAAAAACAGAAGAACATTACGAACTTCATCGATTGAGCGATTTACTCTTTTTAAGGTTTTTGTTGTATCCCGAAAAAAATATTTCAGCTCTTTAAAATGAGTCTCTTGATTTTTTACTCGTTTGGTCAATAATTGAATCGAAGTCATTGGTCTCCTCTGTCTAGTTGCGCGCTGGGTGGTACTGGCTGCTTTTGGAAGCTGAATAGTTGGTGCTTGCGTTGACGTTGATGCTTGATTTTCGTCGTCAACATCACTGGTCGTTTCCGCTTGGGACAATTGCTGGGATGAATATCGTGATCCAAACAATTTTGCTCCAATGGCACTAACTGACTTGCCAACATGTATCAACGCTATTACAGCGTCCTCCAAAGGCGTGAAAGACTTTTGGCTGTATGGCCCACCACCAGTACTTTGAATTCCTTTTTGGTTTGCAGTGAGTTTCTTTTTGATGTAGCACTTAAAGTCACTCCAACCTTTAAAAAAAGTTAAACATGCATATTTAATCACTATTTACTAATGCACCAAAAAAAGATCACGACACGAAATACTTTTTTCCATCTTCCAACATCTCTTTACCTTGGTCCCATGGAATTAAGCTGATTTGCCAAATCTTCCCAAAAGGAACAATATCCCACAATATCTAGTGTCCTTTTGGTAAAATTTTTGGCAATATCAGGATTATCACTGAGCAGATTCACCATCCGCTCATATTGTTGTGGGCTTGTTTTTGCGTTCTGCCTGAAAGCATTTTAATTAATAATACAGTTTTACGTTAATAATTTTTTTTTCACTCACATTTTAATTCAATAAAATAAAAATTCTGCACTTTCCGCAACAAAAACTTGTCGGAGGACGTCGGAGAAAATTGTGCTGGTATCTGCCAAAAATAAAACCAAAAGAAGGACTTCATCGCAGAGCATCGCATACAAACGGCATGCGTTGAATTTTGTCTAAGAAACTCTCCGATCAGCTGATCGGAGAAATACCTCGAAGCAAAATGTCTCCGATTCGGAGCGGAATTTTTTCCGATTTCCTCCGAATCGATAGGATCGCTAAATTTCGCTCAAAGTTTTAAACTTAAGCTCATGATATTATTTTATCATGAAAAAAAAGCATTTTAACATCAGTTTCTGTAATTGTTTAAAATTTTTAACTATTACTTAAACTGATGTTAAAATACACTTGCTCATGACAAAATAATAATTTTTAAATATCACCCGCAATTCGGTAAAATATTACTCGTCTGTCAACACTAACATTCTTCAACCTGAAGTTGTTTCCTCAGTATTTTGCAGCTAAAACAAAAAAAAAATAAACACGAAAAAGATCCCTTAAATTAAAGTCGCCCTACAAGTTTTGCACATCCCACCAGTTCATTTCTTCTGCTGCTCTTTAATACTCGTCATTCCTTTGGATCTTCGAATAGCATTTGTTTTTTCACTGGAGTCTGAAGTGATCGATTTGTGTATTCGTCGCCAATCAATTGGCGGGGCATAGTCTTCCCAGGGACCTACACCTACTAGTGGTTGCCTTCTTCCAACTACAATTTCTGGAAAACTTAGCATTTCTAATGCAGCAACACAGTGTTACGTGTTTGTTTAAATTTACCCTATCTAAACCTTTTGCACTGGGCCATAGCCCAGATTTTAAGATCATCATTTAATCTGCAATCATTTTCTCTCTAAAATTAGAAAACCATACATTTTGGGGATCTTAACAATATGCCTTTAAGAGAACGAAACCTCCGTGTCCTATCGTGTATAAAAGAAAGAAACTCCACACTTGCAAATTCAAATTTAACCTGGGAACCACAGAGACAAGTAAATAAAAAAGCACCTCTAAATAATAGCTGTTAATGCAGTCAGCAAGCTTATTTGAGAAATGACACTTGTGTTCAATCTTAATAGCTCCCGGCATTAGCTCCACAGAATAGCTATGGATTAACCCTTATTCTGTGGAATAAGTGCAAAATGCTTTTAACAAAATAAAATTTCTCTTAATCACGTTTACTAACTTATTCCACCGTTGAGGGGGTTAAGCGAAGGATTACAAAAAAAATTGAAAAGCTCCTCCTTAATGAGTTCATTAGATGGCGCCACAATCGATTGCCATAAATATAGCAAAGACAGCAACAAACCGGTTGACAAGTATCCCAAAGCGAATTTTGGGTAAGCTTCACTTAACTATTCTGGGATTAACTCTTATTCTTTGATTAAGTTAACATGTGGAATGAGAGTGTGGCGTTTTTTATTGATATATATTGCTGTCTATTATCAGTTATCCACCTGCACCTATCAACACTAAACTTTTCATAGAATGCAAATTTTGTTACAAACAAAAAAAGCTAGTAGTTCTGCTTGCTAGAAAATTATCCACAGCACTGTATCTTTTACCTGCAACTAAAATAAAACAAACAAAATCCCAGACTGAGGTTAACTTGAGCGGTGTTGTTACTATAGATACTGTGACTCAGGCTCGTCTCAAAATTGGATGTTGGAATTGAAAATGAAATGGAAGACAGTAGGTATAGCAGCTATAGAGACAAACAAAAAACAAAGATTTCAAACAATGAAACCGGTTTCATTAAAATTGATTGATAATACTTTGACTTACATGTGTTTCATTTGCAAGGAATGTTACTGGGTTTTTATTACGAAATAATTTGCGGTTTTTTTTCAGCGTCTTTGTTTTCAGACTGTCTATATATGCGTGAACCTAAATTTTCTGCAGATGCAGTTTTCATCAAATAAATAAATCGGGAAAGTGAGCATTGGGCCGGTTTCTCATAAGTCATGACTCCTGATCATGTTCATGAAACGATGTATTTCGTTCGTTTTTGAGTATGGTGTTGTGTTTTCAAAAATTTGCCTGATTTGACATTCGATTGTTGTTTTTTTTTTTGTTTAATCAATTCGTGCGTAGTCTAAGCACATGTTGAAATAAGAATAAATTAGAACATTAACTTTTTGGGTGATTTATGCATCGGATATAATGGAAATGGCAACAATTCATTAGCTTGAATTTTAAATAAAACCACTTGTTTATTTGTTGGTTTTATTGACAATCTGGTTTGGGGAAGATTTATATGCATTTTTTGACCATGTTAAGGAATTACTTATGAAAACAAATTTTATTGGGGTTTCATGTCATTGACTAAATCAAAACTGTAGCCATCGTATAGGGTGTTTTCATCATGTGAAAAATATGTACGACTAGGGCTTCACGATACGATACGATACCGATATTTTTCGGTTGTATCGGTATCGTGTCGAATAAAAAAATATTTTATCGCATCGTATCGATATCGGCGATAATTTTAAGACAAATTTATCGTATCGTTATCGACTTCGATACGATACCGATACGATACTCGATAAATTATCGAAATAAGAAAATTGATTTTTAATCGACTTCCAAAATAGAAGCAGGTTCTCAATTCGATTGTGTATATATTTTTATTTGTCTGTTCGGGCAGCACTTCTTTGTTAGTGAACCGATTCATTTGATTGTTTTTTGGTTATGGTTTGGAAGGGTATCTTCGGAGTGATAAAAAATTTAGTGAGAATAAGTCGCTTCGAAGGGAAGAAATTAAGAAGACACATCTACTAACCTAGCAGAACCATTTCATGAGTCGACACATATTAGTAAGTATTCAGTATTTTGTTACCAATTTGTACCACAAGAATGTATTTTGTTGCTCAAATTTCTTGAAAACAACGGGGATCTGCTAGGGTAATATTATGCAAGCAGAACCATAGTGATATCAAAGGAACCAATGCAGCTAGGAAAACGAAACTAACAGCATATTTTGTTGCTTATTTGTGCCGGAATAATTGCTCAAATAGTTCTTGGAAAAAAGCGCGGTTACGCTCTTATATTTTTTCCTTTCTGAAAAATGACAAGTATACGCCCGAGTGAACTTTCTCATAGAATATGAGAATATATGGATAATTATCTACAAGTTTATTCAAAGAGAAAACATGAATAATTCGGAAACATACCTCTAGTTTTAACCGACTTCCAAAAAAAAAGGAAGTTCTCAGGCCAGTACTACTTTGTTAATGAACCGATTTGTGTGATTTTTTTTACGTCATTAAGCTGGCAAACCAATATGAGCACAAACGGTTGGGAACTTTACGATAATTATGTGCTATTTATGTGCTGATTATGTGAGAAAGTCGCGATAAATATTTATGTATATATAGAGATTTCGTATATAACTACGGATGCAATGAAAATGTACAATCGGGCGTATACGTGTTTTTATAGATTTTTTTTTAATTTTAAACCCTTCTTTTTACTTTTTGTTTGGGAATCTTATATTTTTTGTATCAAGTGTTATCTTGTTGTTTTAAACAACCTCAAGAGTAGAGTTTTTGTTTTTGTTAATGAAATGACGGTACGTACGTATAATTTTAGTCGATATCGATATATTCGATAATTATCGGTCAGTGCTTATCGACGATACGATAATATCGACAATTTTATAAACACGTTTATCGTATCGATATCGGTATCGCAGGTACTGGATATCGTATCGATTATCGTATCGACCTTCGATACGATACGATACGATACCGATATTTTTATCGAATATCGTGAAGCCCTATGTACGACATTAAAGTTCTTTTGAGGCACATTTTCTGTGGCCTACAAAAAGCGAAGGGGCATAAAATACATACATACATTTCGCTTTTTATCAAAGGCTGGGGTAAAATCACCGGTTCCAGGGCTCCTTACCAAAGAAGCAATGAAAACTTTAGTGTTTTATAATTACCCCACAACGAAGGAGTGTTCCCACCAAGGCACTCCCAACGAGGGACGGCAGCGGATGAATTTCTTTTTTGGAGTCAACGGTGGCGTCTTCAGTTCCAGTTAGGCCGAACTACTTGGTAAACACCTTTACGGGCTACTTATTTGAAGCCCAGGTCGTAAAAGGAGCGGCTCTTGTACTTGGAGCAACATCAAGTGTCTGGTACTCCAGGTTCGGGGTTGTACGTCGGGGTGACTTCCCGACTACGTAGAAAAATATTTAGTTGCGAAGCAACAACAGGCCTCGAAAACGGACGGATACACTGATGAGACCTTGACAAAATCGGATGAATGTGCCTTAGGCTGTTTCGAGAGGAAAGTTCTTCGGGTCATCTTTGGCCCCGTGTGCATTGATGGGGAATGGAGAAGAAGATACAACAGCGAACTTTACGGGTTGTACAATGACGTGGACCTAGCCAGAAGGGTCAAGATCCAGAGACTCAGATGGCTCGGTCATTTAGACATGGACACCAATGCTCCAGCCCGGAAAGCCTTCTACACTATTCCCGAGGGACGCAGAAGGAGAGGAAGACCGGGACTCAGGTGGCGCACACAAGTGGAAGAGGACCTCATTCAACTTGGAGTGTAAAACTGGAGACAGCTAGCTAGGGACGAAGCTGGCTGGCGTAGACTGTTGATTGAGGCCCAAGTCCACACCGGACTGTAGCGCCATCTTAAGTAAGTAAGAAAGTAATAAGGCCAGAGTTTCCTGGTGTTACCGCAGATATCTAGTAGTTTCCATCTATCATTTGCTTTTTGAATGATATTTTTACTAATGTTTCGTTTAAATTCGCATTGAGGGATTCTGATGTTATGGTCTATGAGAGAGGGATCAAGTACCGAGTCTTTTCTTGCAAGCTCATCCGCTTTTCCGTTTCCCGGCAAACCACTGTGACTGGGAACCCAGCAGAGTCATACGTTATGCTGCATACCAAGAACCCTTAGCTCCTTGCGACAGCAAGCAACAAGCTTTGACTTGATTTTCGTGGCAGAGATCGCTTTTATTGCTGCTTGGCTATCAATGAAAAATGTGATATCAGCGTGTGATATCGCCATCATGGATATTTGATTAGCAGCATTTTTCACTGCCAAGATCTCGGCTTGGAAGACACTGCTATGGCCAGGAAGTCTGAATGAACTGGCAAGGCTAAGATTTTCCGAGTAGAAACCTGCCCCTACTCCAGTAATCATTTTCGAACTATCAGTAAAGATGGTAAAGTTTGATTCATAAGTGTAAGGTACACTGTTTTCCCAATCTTCTCTATTGAGGAAGCTGGTAATAAAGTTTTTATTGAAGTCTAAGTAAGGGGTCATGTTATCTGTACAAACGTTGTTGCCAACGTTGGTTACAATAGAAGAGTCAATTTTAAACAATAACTGGTAACAATCTAAGTGTAACAATATTTAACAACAACAGGTTATAAATTAAGTGCGACTCAGAATATCAGCCGTACACTTTAATCACAGACTGAGAGCAGCAGTCGTACACTGAATTCATAGACTGAGATAGCAGTCGTACACTATTTGAAGTTGCTATGTCCACGTCAACTCTGGAGCTGAACTAGCCACTTTACCAAAACTTATTGAGAGTCTTTTTTTGAGGTATTTCAACCTTTCTTGAAAGAACTCTGATTTTATTGAATTTTGATTACTCCTTTAAGGATTTTTGTACGGCAACAAACTGTGAATTATGAACTTCTAAATTCAAATGCATATATGAATAGCAGCAATTTATAACGATGGATGCAATGAATACGTTTCATTACAAACTTTGCAAGTTAAATCATTTATTTTTACAGCGGTCCAGTGTCTCCAACTAAACTGGTTGACTTCATTCCTCTAAATATGTATTGTCAAATGATTGCAAATGAGTACTCTGAACCTCTTTTTTAACAGACTAAATTTCATCCAACTCCTGCCAAAAAGAGACAAAAAGCTTAACCATTGCTCCCATGTCTTGAAAAACAAGCACAAACTTCGAAAACCGCTAACAGCCAGACATAGAAGAAGAAAAAAAAGGAGTAATTACGTCGGCACATTAGCTCAATAAATATCGGTACTAAATTAGAGAGTTGACATCTGTTTTTGCTAAAAGGTCTCCCAGTTTACATTTATCTACGAGGACAAACAAGTAATCTGGAATTTATAAATTCGTTTTAAGCCCTTGACCGAGGGATGAAATAAATCCTTTTTTAATTGACGCAATATATTTTGCGTTGCCTTAAAACTCTTGGGTACATTTGTCATATTGATTAATTTTCGTTTGAAAAAAGAAACAAAATGATAAATTGCTTTCATCAAAACCCAAGTCGTCTCACAGTTAAAAACACACAATAACCTTGCCTTATGATAAATTAAGAAGAACTTCTCTTCATCCCAACACAGCTGTGTATCGTTTAAAAGTAAATTTCTTACTGACACAATTATTTGGCTTTGTGTTTACGCTCCGATACGTTACCTATGCCATTAATCGAAAACAATTATTGGATTTTCCTCTAAAAAACAATATTATTCTCTGACGTGATAAAGAGATCATATTAATATTTGTTTACTTAATTGTTTCTTTGCATATTATCACTATTAGGATTCACTATTGCTTCTGAGTATACATATACCATATTGCCATGACATAACCAAGCATGATTGAATAATTTTATTTATATGACATCATAAGAGAAATACTAAATAACTTCTTTGCATCGTTGTGGGGGGGAAAATCAGATACAAAATCAAATTACTTTTCATTGACAAATCTTTCCGGTGACGCGCCTACTATTTACAGGGAAGGATTAACTACTTTTGGTAGGTACTAGGTGGGAAGTTTGAATTTGCAATTTTTCTTGATAAGGATGTATTATACTTCATTGTCAAGCAGTCTAACGGTTTTTATAAAGTATTTTTGAGTACTTGGCTTTAAAGCGGCTATCACTCTTTGTCAAGAAAGAACCTAGGTATACCTACTGGTACTGGCAAAGACACCCGGGTACCAATTGTTGCTAACTATATGTCCCGAACCAAATTAAATTAAATTAAAAAAATATATCCTTTTTGTTGCGTTAGTTTGTTTGCCATTGAAGATAAAAAATGCAGCAATCCGTAAAAGGAGTAAACCCTCAGTGAAAAACTAATAATGCTAAACTACAAACTATTTATCGTAAGCAACGAACACGCTTTAGAGGTAGGTACAAAAGAGTTAATCAATGGTGTCAACTTTTATATTCAAGACTCGAGCAATCGTCCAAATTCTATCCGCAGTTGGAGGTTGTATAAACTAGTATACAAAAGCAACATGGTTAGTTTTATTGCAGTTTCATCGTACTATTGTTAGTCATTACTTGCGTAATGACTTGGGATCACAGACAAATCAATAGTCATGGTTTTCTCTAGATCAACAAGAAGCAGGAACGCATACAATTGGAACTTCAATGGTGCAAGATAGTTGTTAGCGAATATAAATACTTACTTACTTACTTACTTATCCGGCTCACAATCCATGAAGGATCTCAGCCTGAAATACTGCAGCCTTCCACCGTGAACGATCCCTCGCATGCACTCTCCAGTCGCCGAAACCAAGCGCTCTGGCATCCGCAGTCACTAGGTCCTTGTACCTGGGAATAAAACTGAACAGAACACTTGATTTCAGCAACCATCTCACTGAAAAATCAAATACTTCACAAAGCCTGATCAATCTCACGAGGAGAAGTAAGTATCTTTGTAAATAATCGGATCATACTTTCGACGAAATAT
Organism: Sphaerophoria taeniata; assembly: GCA_943590905.1. Lineage (NCBI taxonomy): Eukaryota > Metazoa > Arthropoda > Insecta > Diptera > Syrphidae > Sphaerophoria > Sphaerophoria taeniata. Next base: position 101,492,875 of record OX016540.1, on the reverse strand, counting down.
AAAATATTTGATGCTGTGGTAAATCAACTCTGTGTTACGCTTCGCAAGTGCGGGGAGGTGAAGAATTCGAGGTCATCGAACAGTTTCAAAGAAATTTTCTTAAAAAACTCTAACTTACCGCTCAAAATATCTATCTAGAAACAGGACTCTCTAAGTTACTTACTTATACTTTGAAGTCGCAAGCGGATTACATTTCAAAGGTACTTTCTTTCCAAGATGAACGACTTTCCAAGAAAATGGTTCTGTATAGGAACGAGGATTGGTGGATGTCAAAGTGGAAAACTATAGGCAATGCCTGTATAGAAGACTTCTCGATAGACACAGACAACATTAACTTAGTTAAAGAAAATTTCTACCGTATCATTCAGAAGCATGATAACTCTGTGCGGAACGTCTTTATAATGTAAGCTAGTAAATCGGAGAGTAGAATTGTATACTCACAGCTAAATACCAACTTAACTGAAAAAAACTACTTTCATGACCAATATACATACCGAGAAATTTCTCTCATTTTTAAAACTAGGTGTGAACTTCTTGGTTTCAATGGGACTCCTTACAATGGAAGCTTTAATCAATTTTGTTCTTTGTGCAACCTCAAATCTAAAGAAGACTGTTTTCATTTTTTAAGCATATGCCCAGTGTTTTTACCGCAACGACTTACTTACTTCGAAAAAAAAAAAACATTAACGATGCAAGAAACAATACGAATTTTAAACGAGTACAACTGGAAGCAACTCTTCAACTTTTTAAACGAAATTTATAATTCTAGAATGTTACTAATAACAGAATTTATGTAATACATTTCCTAAATTTTCTATTTGTTTATTAACAGAGCTGACGGCAAAGCCATAGCTTCTAAATTCATTTTTTGTCAAACAATGTATTTACAACTATAAAATAAATGAATTAATTACTTGCGTAACAATGCAAACGATGAGTAGTCTGACACTTTGCAGAAACTGCGCATGGTTCGAATGCATTCAAGTTTCTGTTGGTAAGGATCCGTCACTTTACTATTCCGGGAACAAATTATTTTTATTGAGGGCCAATTTTGCAATCGTCAGTTTGACTGTTAACAATTAGTACTTATTCCTCAGTTAGTGAAAAAAAAAAAACATTTTTCAACAGCCAGATATCACTTATTCTTAGGAATAAAAAGGTACATTAACTGTTAAATAAAGTTATCCGTTCGTTTCACAGGCAAATACGAGTTATTCATAAGAATAAATGGCTGTCAAAAAATACCGTAATAATGTTGTTGTTCTTTAGAAAATAAAAAATATTTTGTTGAGAATGGATTTACATATTTGATATTTTAAATAATTTTGCGGTTGAGGAAGAAATTCGTGTCGGTTTACTTCGCGCAGTATCAAGAAAACAATGAGTTGTTCGAAAAAAAACCGGATAATTTTTCTCAATTGGAATTAGACAACAATTTTCGGAGAAAATTTCTAAGAGAAGCTCCACTTGTTGCATTGAATTAGGCTACAATTTTAAGCCATGCAGCTTTCTTCTCTTTATTTGTTACAGCATTTGTCCTTTTATTTTCAACAAGGTTTTTAAATTTAATCACTATATCGACCAGAAGTCATGTTTCCGAAGAGGAAATATTCATTGCTCGGTCCCTTTTTTGGTAAAGCTGGCTGTCCATATTTATTTTAACTTTTTCATCCTACAATTCAAATAGTTATTTAAAAAAAAAATCATGACATTTAATTCAAAAAAGTTCTGTTTCAATTTATCACTTAACCATAATAACAGCTGGAGAATAACAGAGGAATAGCTAACTGGCTCTTTTTTATTTATTGAAAAATTCAGAGTTGTTAATTGTTATCAGTCTGGTAAAAAGCCAGCTATCTTTATTCTTCTAATAACTTACTGACTGTTTAACTGACGATTGAAATTGGCATAAAAAGAAATTTTAACCCATGGAATATCTCTTATTTTATGGGTTAGTTAACCTGTGGAATCAAGGTAAAGATCAACATTTCATTCATAATTACAAATTTTCCACAATTTCCTCAAGTTTACCTTTATGTCTTATGTCTTCAATATTCAATTCGTTAGATAAGTTTCATAAACAAACAAAAATTTTAGTCGTTTTATTAGTTGGTGTGTTTTTTTTGGCATAGCTATACGTATCTACAGTGGGAGCTTCCATGTATTACAAATACAACACGCAGCTGCGGATAAAACTTAAACTTAAATCTGGCTGCGGATAAAAAATTGACACTTTTTCGAGTATCATTACTCGATCGGAGAAAAATTGAATTTCTTAGGTTGGTAACTCCGACAATCGGATAACTCAAAGAGTCTCGAAGGCTGTGTTCGCAGAGTGCAACGCACTTTAAGTGCGTTCTTTTATTTAAGTTTATTTTGAATTAAAATTGGAACGCACAAACGGAACAAGGAACGAGTCACACATAGTTGCTCTTTGGTGTTTAATATTTTTCTTCTGTAACGTCGTTTTCTATTTGTGAGATTTAAGGTATAACTAAAACGGCCACTTTTTGCAAAAAGTGGGAAATTTACAAAAGTAATATTTTTGTTTCTTTGTAGCGCCATTTGAATTTGGAAAAAAAACTACAAAAATTGTTTTTGACATCGAAAAACAATCTTTCTGCATCATTAAGGGGCCGACCATAGAATCCGTCAGTTCGTTAGCGTTGACGTTTTCAACTGACAGCACAGTAGAATATACATGTTCTTATGGAACTCGTCCCATAAGCAACGCATGTGACGGATAGAGTTGATTAACTTTCTACTTTTTGCGTCCGTTGATCCGTTGACAAATAAATTTAACGAACAGTCAACTCAATATGTTTCCACAGCAGCAAGGAAAAGCAATGAATGATCAAAACATTGTGCAAAAGTATCATTTTGACACAATTTTAATGCTTTAATTTATTTTTGTTTTGTTCGGATTTGAGGTTTTGTGAATAAGTTTTACACCAAGCAAATTAACCTGTCAAAGTATACAACGTATTCTATGGGACGGTTCCCTCCGGCAACATATACGTCGACGCTGCGGCATTGACGGATTCTATGGGTCGGCCCCTTTGCTTTAAATTTTGTCAAACTGTCACAAAATGAGTTTGAAAATTTTCACTTTTTGGCTTTTTACTAGAAGAGCTTGTTGTAGTCATATCTTTAGAGTCGAGTCAAATTTGTGAATCTGGTAGGTAGGTTGGTGAAGTGAGGAAAAAGTAGAAAAATCTCAGATTTCATGATCTATTTGAGACTTGAGATTCAAAAAAATGGATTCGAGATTCAAAAATCTGAATCTTGATTTTTATCAAAATTCACACTCAATGGGCAACTGCGGATACGTTTTTTTGGGAAATCGAATTTGGCTGCAGAGCAGATAGCGATGCCAAAAAAACACGCCTAGTGACATTAGATTTATTTTATAAAAATGAAAACGAGTTTGTCTTAAATCAACAAAATTTAAGAAACAAACAACTGAATGCGGAACAAAACTTCAAGCAAACATTACCGCAAGCGAAATAAATCCGGACCTGACCTAGTGCATTAACGTTTTGAATATGAGTGTCTTTCTATTTTTTACACAAAAGCCCCATCTGACTCAAACCCCACGTTGCTATAGCCGTAGCCGTACATACTTCGCGTTAGCACACTTGTGGTACGTTTATTTATTTATTTATATTTTTTCGTTCATCGCTTCGCTTCTTCTGATATGATAAGTGTGTATAATTATAGATAGATTGTTGTGTGTTCTGTGTTGTTGTTTTATTCTTCTTCACAGAATAGCGCGATAAGAAGACGAAAATACACTCATAGAGTTAGTTGGCCATTGACCCTTTTCCTATATGAGAATGTGTACGGTACACAGACAAAACAAGACTGCAGTGCATTTATTTAAACATTAAAGAGTACGCTCCAGGGACGTAGCCCCAAGAGTTTCTTTCGGAACACCTTGCACCAAAGTGAAATGAATTATGTTGCGTTGCTTATTTTTGGAAATTTGAAACAATCTTTTATCAAAAATAAATTAAAAACAGAGTATAGACTATAGAGTCAACGTTATGACGTTGCTTTGGGTCATCGAATAATAAAATTTTAGGGATAAGCGCCGAAAGTTTTTCGCGTGAGTTAAATAATTTTCCTCATCCTTTATTTATTGCTTTTTTTTCTTTGATACACAAAAAAGGTAGTGCCTCAATGTATTTTTTCCTTTTTCAAATGCTTGCACCTACATTTTCGTTTGAAATTTTTATGAGTAGGCGTCCCTGACATTACTTGATCAAAAATTACTGTGTAGTGTGCACCTTTTTATATAGGTACCTATATTTATTTTCAAATTACGAAATTTCTTCTGCTGCGTTTTTTTTTTGCTTCTTATTTTAAGTGTGTAGCTTCTTTAACGTGATGAACGGATTGCATGAAGAAATGTGCAACAAAAACTCATGGAAAAAGGAAAAACCAAAAAGTCTATTTTATTTTGGTTTGTTTGTTTGTTTTGGCTTTTCTTTTGCTATGAAATTCATGAGGGCCTACACTAGCTGAGTATAAGAACGACTTTTATTTTAAATAACAAAATGACCCTGAGGCATATTTCGTTTGTATTGAAGTACTGCTGCTTTCACATACTTTGCGAGGAATTTTTTGTGTTAAATGCATCCTTGTTGATTTTAAAGCAATATTTAATTCTAAATGAAAATGATTGCAAGAGTGAACAAGAGCTAAATATCTCACTTTCAATATTTAAATTTTTTACTTATGAATCGACCTAGCTCTCGAAATTCAAGAGCGTTGACTCTTCATTTAAGGGGTTTTATTTTCAACAACATGTTTATCCACTTGTGTTGGTAGATTTGTGCAATGTGAACCCACCTTAATTCTTAATGACACTTCTGACATTTTTTCGCGAATACACCCTACCCTACACACAAAATCTGTTCGACACCACTTTAATTTTGAACTTTAATTTATTGTTTATCGCTACCGCACTACGCTCTACCCGGTACGTCTGCCTGCTTCCATCTAAACCGCTACCGCACAACCCTGCTACCCACTACCCCACTACCTGCCACACTACTTCTTCCCTCTACTTCTACCTCTACGCTACCCCGCTAGGTCGTTACCCAGCTACGACGTTAACCAGCTACTCGCTTCCCCGCTACCAACTACCCACTATCCGCTACACACTTCTCCGCTTTTCGCTAACCCGCTACACACTACATCTACCTGCCTCACGCTACCCCGCTGAGCGGTTACCCAGTATCTCCGTTAACTCGCTTACCCACTACCCGCTCCCATTACTTCTACGTACTGCCCGCTACCCCCCAACTTTTTTTTTTTTTTTTTAATACTCTTTATTATTCATAATTAAGCATACATACAATAGGTATCTGCGAAGGCATGGCCTTGTCTGCAGAAGATTGAATTTCTTATTTATTAAATAATATCAATGTGAGTTTGAACAATTTCATAATGGTAATAATAAAAATTAAAAAAATTTAATTTACAATTATTATAGCATTTTAAGGATTAAATTTGTGTTTACATGTTTTATACGCTTTTTTAAAAAGAAAGGAAATTTACATATTTTCATTAGTACTCGAATTCAAAAGAAATTTTTTGATTTGTTTTTTTCTTGTTTTGAAGTTTTGAATATTTACTAACTCTCTGGGTAATTTATTAATTATTGTCGGCACTGTGTTCAGAAGTTTCCGTCTACCATAGGTGTTGTAGTTCCTGGATACTTGAAGCATTCCTTGAGCTCTTTGTCTGGTGTTAACTCCATGTTGAATTGGATGTATGAAGCGGTTGTCGGCGTAGTACTCGAGGATGGTAGTCATTTTAAAGATGTCATCAACACGAAGGACATCAAGATTTACATTATTACTTCGATAACTGCTATTTTTTATTAGTTTTAGGGCTGAGTTTTGGAGTTTTTGTATTTTTTCAATGTGAGTTTTAGCTGCGTTACCCCAGGCGAGTATTCCGTATCTTATTCTCGACTCAAATAAGGCATAATACACTTGTTTCAAAACATCTTGTGTAGCATGGAACCGCAAATGGGAAAGTGCGAATAACGCTTTCTTCAGATCTGCTCTTAATTTGTTGATGTGCTCATTCCATAAAAAGTTACTGTCAACTACAACTCCAAGGTATTTGTAAGTTTTGACTAACTCGATGCACTGTTTTGTAGTTGAAGGACATGCACCGTTTTCCAAATATATACGTTTTTCTGTTGCTTTGAAATGAGGACTTCGGATGTGCATCATTTTAGTTTTTGTTGCGTTGATGATTAATCCGTTGTCGTGACACCATCTAACTGCTGCGTTGAATTCTTCTTGCATGATTGTTAATGCCGTGTCCAGAGACCTGTGACGTACTACAATGGCTGTATCATCAGCAAAAGCAAAAGGTATGCCTTGTTTGAATACCCGCAGTAACTCGTTGGTGTAGAGTATGAACAGCAGCGGACCCAATTTCGACCCTTGAGGAACTCCATACTGCATTTTCTTTTTCTCGCTTATCACATCTTCGATTTTAACACAAAACGTTCTATTAGAAAGGTATTCAATTAGCCAGTCTGCCATTACACCTCTTATTCCGATTCGTTGTAGCGCATTTATCAGTTTTGCGTGATCAAGAGTATCAAAAGCCTTACTAAAGTCCATGAAAACTACTAGCACGTGATGACATTTATCCAGACTCTCATTTACACAGTTTGCAAATTCTCCCATTAATTTCCCGGTGCTTTTGTTTTTCTGGAACCCGTATTGGCTGTGATGAATCAGAGAATGCTTTTCAATGAAATCTTGCAGTCTTCTAACAATTACTTCTTCTATACACTTTTCAAAAACTGGAAGTATGGAAATTGGTCTATAGTTGTTGAGTTGACTTTTTATTCCACCCTTATAGATAGGTCTTACAACAGCTGTTTTAAGTACTGAAGGAATTAATGAATTCGTGAGAGTGTTATTGATTAACTTGCTCAAAATGGGAGCAAAAACTTGGGTATGGTTCTTAATATCACTTGTTCTTATTCCATCTATTCCCGGCGATTTATCTGCACTAAGAGATTTTATGACGTCTGTTGTTTCATTGATGTTTGTAGCATAGGCGAAGATTGAATTATCTACAATGATGTTCACGTTGCTAGATGTCGTTTCGTTACATATATGTATTATTTTCGCTGTCTGTGAAGAAAAGAACTCAGCAAATTCATCGGCAAGCAAATCAATGTCAGTTCTGAAATTTTTGATGATTGTTTCGTCTATATTCGATTTATTTTTTCCCAAAATTTCATTGACGAGACCCCATGTTTTTCTAGGATCGGTTTTGAATTGGATGAATTTATTTTAAAAAAAGTTAGATTTTTGAATGATGATGTTTTTATTAACCTGATTGCGAAAGCTTTTATATTCCTTTTCGTAAATAATATTTCTATTATTGTTTTTCCACCTTCTGTAGAGAATGTCTCTTTGTTTACAGTCAGCAACTAAAATTGGCGTCATCCAGGGATGGGTTTTACGTTTGTTGGAGACGTTTCGCACAGAAGTTGACTTTTTATAAATTTCTTGCATCTTACTCTGCAGTTTTTCATACATACACTCAATGTCTTCTTCATCTAGCACAACTTTCCAATCTTCTTCTTGAATTAACTGGTTTACTTTCGAATTGCAGACATATTTTGAGACCATTTTTTGTTTGTTATTTTTAGTATCATATTTTTCGAAGTAAAGTGTCGGGTAATGATCTGAGATATCACTTTCAATCACAAATGAATTCAATTGGTTCTTCACTCCGCTAACTAGAATGTGATCGATTAATGTCTTAGTTCCTCTTTTAGGATCTACTCGGGTGTATTCTGTTATGACATTTATCAATCCCATCGATGCTAACATTTCTTGATACAAAATTGAGTTGGAATCTTTCATATCAATATTTATATCACCCAAAACAATGATGTCTTCGTTTCTTTTCTTATGTTCAAGCTTGTTTTCGAATTCTCTCATAAATGCGGCTTTGCTGAATCCCGGTGGTCTGTAAACTGCAACGATATTTGTTTTTTCCTTACCCTCGGTTAAAAGAATTTTAATGTTTTCGAAAGATACTGTCGACAAATGTATCCGTTGATAAGACAAATCACTTCGTATAAACATCATAATTCCTCCACCCCTTTGATTATTTCGATTTAAAAACTCTTGTTCGAAACCATCGAGTTTATAAAATTCATTTTCGTCATCATATATGTTTGTCTCAACTAGAATAATTATTTTTAATTCATTTATAAAGTGATTTATATTTAAGCAGAATGTGTTCCAATGCAAGCGTAGAGATCTTATATTAAAACATAAGTAACCACGGTTTCTAAATTTTAATTCATTCACATTTAGGCCATCAAAACCATGTATTACCCTACAATCTAAGTTGATCGTACATTCATTGTTCTCTTGTGTGTTTTTCATTTTTGTTTAACAGCTTTAAATTTCTTTTCGAATGCAACAACAAAAGTTATTGAGTTCGGTTAATATTGTCCACGTCTCGAACTGTGTTGATCATGATCGATTGCGTGCTTTCGTCTTTTCGAGCCAATATCTTACCAGCGCTCTCCCACACATATTTCCAGCTTTCTTGCTTCGCCTTTTCTTTCGTCATCCACAAGAGATGCTTGTTCTGCTTTGTAAGCTGGTTATTGACATAAACTGTAGAGTTAAACTCAGTTGGCATCGAGTTTGCATTGTAGTTGTTGGTGTTTTGTCTCACTACACTTAGTTTAATGGGGCGAGTGGCACGCGCTCTTTTCATAAATTGTGTCTTGGTGGAGTTTGATAAAAATGATACCACAATGGTGGATTTCTCGGGATTTTTAGATTTTGTTCTATAGATGTCAACAATATCGGTATCACTAATTTCATTATTAATTGATTTACCAATGCCTTTGACTATCTCTACTAAATTTTCTTGTTGAGTAGGTGGAATATTTTTGATGTCGATATTATTTTTCAGTAACTGTTGTTCCGTTGAGTTTATTTGTGCTTGCATGTTTTCGATGATTAGGTCTTTCTTCTTGTTTTCTTCTTTTAGTGAATTTACTTCTTTGGCGAAATTCTCCAAGAGACTGTTGTTTTTCATCATATTGGTATTAATCTCATCGTATTTACAGCTGAGGAAGTCGCAACTCGCAGAGATTTCCTTAAGTTGGTCTCTTAGTTGACGAATCTCTATCAGTACAGCTTGGTTGTCGTTGCCGTTGATCTTGGATGCTTCATCGTTTGTCTTATCTGGGCTATCTGTTGCTCTTGTCCTCTTTGCCGCTTGTGATTCGGGTGTTTGTGATGTGGATGCATCTGAACTGCAACCTTTTTTGCCGTCGGTATTGTTTCTGCAGAACTGACATCTCCACGCATCTTTCCTTACGACAGTCATGTTTCTCCATGTTCTCTCTGAGACAACTGTGCAGTTAAAATGTAGCTTACGCTGGCATATTGAACATTCAACAAAATCACCTTCCACTGGGAGAGAGTCACCGCAAGAAGAACAGATATGCATTTTGGGAATGTTTGCAGTTTATTAAAAAAGAAAAACTAAGAAATGTGTTATGTGCAATTGAAAAAATGAATTAAAAGTAATAAATCTGTATTATAAAGATTTAACGATTTTTTAACCAATTTATTTAAACTTTTCAAGACTTTAATTAAAGCAACAATATATATCAAAACTGGGATCGCAAAAAAGAGACGTCTTATCACTTTGACTCACACTACACTACTCCGTTCCCCGCTACTTACTATCCACTATCAGCTACCCGATACCCACTACCACGCTACCCCACTACCCACTACTCTGGTCATATGTCATGAACGGCTTGGTTAATTTTGTATTAACCAAACATTCCCTCAAAATTTGGTGTCATACACTCCACTGGTATAAAGTATTGAGTATTTAACGGATTTGCTGGGTCAGCTAGTAAGGTTATGATAGCTCAAAAACCTTCACTGTCTCATGCACAACAATTTTGTTAAAGACCATCACATGGTAAAATGCATAGCTAGTTTGAGGGAATGGGGTTTCCACATTTTCAAGCATATCTCATGAAAGGCTTATCCGATTTTGTACAAACTTCTTAAAAACCTTCTACACCACTCCCTGAACATTTCGTCAAAAACTGTTTCCAAAGTGGACTAACAAGTCCCTTTCTTTTTAATTAATAGAGGAGTCGAATTTTTGTATTTTTGTGTATATACTTTTGTATACTCTTGAATTTTATTAGAGCTTCACCCTGCAATCAGTTTAGGGGATGTTTAAAGAGTTAAATATTTGCTCAAACACAAATACTTATTGCAAAATCATTTTAATCACCTCATTGTATTGAATTATACAAAAACTAGAGGGTGAATACGAAATGTTATTTTTCGGTCCAGGAAAAAAAAATGGTTGCATCTTGCGAAGCCTAAAATATATCTATTTTCATTTAAAGAATAGAAGTATAATGGCGTAAAAGTGTGTAAAAGTCAAAAGCACTGTCTCTCATCGATTGGAAAAAAATATTAAAATCAATTTTGAAAATAAAATAAGTCTTGAAAAGGTTATCTCCATTCAATTGTTGCTGTCTTTTCAAACATTCACAGTCAAAATATTTGTCCTATCTGTTTCCACTCCCTTGGAAACGTGGCACCATCACCATCTGCATTTACGTTCCCCTTTTTGTAAAAGCTCCACAACCAATGCAAATAGAATGAAGTTAGACCGGTCGCCAGCGACTGTTGTCTGTAAACTAAGCCAATGTGAATTGCGACTACAAACGCATAACATTTATAATGGCCCGGCGAGTCGAACTTATGTCAGTGTTCGTAGTGTTTGTGTCTTGCTGCAGTGAGCAATGACCATTCATGTGGATGGCAACAAGTTGCGAAATTTCGTTGAACAAATAGGTACGTAGCGAATCAATTTGGAGAAAAAGAAACAACCAAGAACTTCAAACGAATTTCAGAAGAATTCACCATCGAATACTTTCTTATCATGAACAAAGCGCCACACGCCTTTGACTCCCTAAAACACGTTAGACAATGAATGGTGGTGGCGATTAAGATGGCATAACCCCTTACAAAATATAATATTGTTAAGGCAGCTTGTACAATCAGTCAAACGTTATGTCCAAGAGCTTGATAAGAACTTCAAAGAAACACGCTCTTAATCAAGAATCGCACAATAATATTGTGGTGTAACCCAAAAACCCCAATTTTTTTGTAAGAACACGAATAAAAGTTATTCACTTCCTTTTGTAGATAGCAAAAAAGTGAATAACGCTTATCATATATCTTAAACTCAAGTATTAAGAGAATTACTAAGTCCAGTTGTGAGCTATCTTGTTTTCTATGATATCATCAAGAGCACAAAACGTAGAGAACAAGAGGAAAGGGGAACATGAGAAGCGCGCGATAGAAGAGATAGAAAGATGCCACAACAGGTAAAACAATCCATCAACAAAGGTTTTATACCCAGAAACGAAGCCTGTAGAAACGACCCAGGAAATATTGTGGTAAATCGACAGTCACTGCTGAAGACAGTGATGACGGTAAAAATTCCACTGGTTATACAGAACCATCCGACATAGTTGACTCTGGCCATCAATTCCACTCGCCCGACGTTCAAGAAGTCAAAGCCGCATCCTTTTAAACGGCTGAAGCACCTATCAGTCTAGGAAAGCATGTCCGCCATTTGTAAGGATCAACATACGATACAATCTTCAAAAAAGGAGATCGCAAACACAGAGGCACAAGTGTTGTCTGCCCGCAGTACTGGAAAGTCCACCCTCGATTTAATTAACTCTACGTCAGACTACACATCGTGGTCGGAAAATAACTTCAGATACATTTGATGTCAAAAAGCACGATGCGCAGTCATGCGATTTCTTCAACATCATTCTTGAAAAGATTGTGCAAAACTCTAACGCTAACAACAGAGGCACAATCTTTAAAAATCTAATATACATCGTATGACAATAAAGTAATGAGACTGATTATATTGCCGCGATTGTAGTAACCCTGCGACCTTGAAATTCCCTTACCCTTCTCCCGGCATCCTTCCCCTCTCCATTGATATATTTGCCATCGCTCTAGCTTGTTTAGTTCGCCTGCTCTGTCGTGTTGAGTAAACGTGTGTCCGTGGTGCTCGTCACGAAAATGGATAAACAAAATCAAGAGCAACGCGTCGCGATAAAGTTTTGCGTCAAATTGGGCGAAACAGCTTCGGAAACGCACGCTAAAATTGTAAAAGTGCATGGTGATAGTGCTCTTAGTCGTGCCCAGGTGTTTCGATGGCATAAAGAGTTTAAGGAGGGGCGTGCAAGCGTGGAAGACGAGGCGCGGAGCGGTAGACCAGTCGAGGTGCGGACTGACACGAATGCGCAGCGTGTGCGGGCCCTGATCCGTGAAGATCGGCGTTTAACAGTTCGAATGGATGTACACAGCGATTGTCAGACCCATTCTTACCTATGGCTCTATTGTATGGTGGAAAGCGGTGGAAAAATCAAGCTATCTCAAGAACCTGAATAAGGTACAGAGACTAGCCTGTATAGGAATAACAGGGGCTCAAAGATCCACGCCACAGGCTGGGTTGGAAATGATCTTGGACCTCCCGGCTCTGGATGAGTTCATAAGATGCACGGCAGCCAAAACTGCAATTCGTTTAAAAGAACTAAGTTTTTGGAAGCACAGCACTTATGGACACGGGTCAATCTTACAAAGATATGACACGATTCCAGGACTGATGGAGACCACCGATTACATTCCCCCTTTACTAGATTTTGATAGGAATTTTCTATTTTCATACCGGAAAGACAGGGCTGGGACCCTAATTCACTTATGAGTAAACAGGGTATCCCTTTCTACACTGACGGTTCAAAAATGGAATCAGGAACAGGCGCTGGAGTGTTTTGCCAATCTCTCAACATCAGAGCATCGTATAAACTCCCAGCTGACTGTAGTGTCTTTCAGGCCGAGATCTTTGCCATTGAAAAAGCAGCTGAATTGGCACATCACGAAAAGCTAAGCTCTTCGGAGATAACTATTTTCGTGGACAGCCAGGCCGCTATCAAAGCTTTAGCCAGTGAGACCATAAGATCAAAAGCAGTTTTAAACTGTAAGAAAGAATTAAATAAGATCTGCCACACTAACCAGGTAAAGCTCTGCTGGGTTCCTGGACATAGTAATATAGAAGGGAACGAAATAGTAGATGAACTAGCCAGGAAAGGGTCAGAAGCAGACGCAAGTAGTAGTGACCACTCAGTTAGGGGACCACTTGTCCCAATTGGGGTACTCAAAAGGAAGATAGACCTTAAATCAAAAGAGAAAAACAATAACTCTTGGAAATCCAGGGACGATTGCGTAATCTCGAGAAGTTTATGGCCTAGCACGAATGAAAAGGAAACTCGGTATATTCTATCGCTGAGTAAAAAGAACATGAAGATCTTGATAGGTGTACTAACGGGTCACTGTGCCATTGGCACAATGGCCAACAAGATAGGGGCATTTGCACCCGATTTTTGTAGGAGCTGTCAGGATGAGGAGGAAATAGAAACCATTAAACACCTGCTCTGTGACTGTCCAAACCTCCAAACCAGCCGACTCCGTCATTTCGGAAACAGGTTTGTTGGAGAACTGGATGATCTAGCACAGGTCTCAATGGCAAACATGAAGAAATTTATAGATAGCACAGGCTGGTTCGTTAACGAGCCAGTCTACGTTAATCGACCTTGAGAAGCATCGATGCTAACTTTTATTCTTCTAGGGGATCACAATGGACCAATAGGCCCCCGTGTACGCAACAGCCCATGCTGTGCACACCCCTCATAACCTAACCTAACCTAACAGTTCGAATGTTGGCGTCGGAACTAAATATGAACCGTGAAACAGTCAGACAAATTTTAACCGACGATTTTGGGATGAGAAAGTTGTGCGCGGAGATAATTCCAAGGAACCCTTCCGAGGAACCCTCAGCGTGTCCCAGTATTTGGTCTCTAAAAGGATTGCCGTGTTGCAACAACCGTCTTATTCGCCCGATATATCACCCTGTGCCTTTTTTTTGTTGCCTAGAACAAAACCGGTGGTCAAAGAAACCCATTTTGAGTCGATTGAGGACATCCAGGCGGTCGTGACGAGGGTACTCGCGGACACCCCAGTCGAAGCGTTCCAGAAATGTTACGAAGCATTGAAAACGCGCTGGAATCGTTGTATAGCTGCCCAGGGGGATACTGTGAAGGGGGTGGCAGAGTTGTAGAACGTAACCTTAGTGGAACGGTGGAATAAAATAAATAAATAAATAGAGTGGCGCGACAGCTTTTGAAGAGCCAAGGCCTAAGTGACTTACTCTCATCACTTCTGTGAACAAGATGACAAAAGTCACTTACCAATCTTTGGACTAAGAAGGCAATTGAATAGTTAAGTCCTCTCTAGAGCAATTCAAGTTTCATTCTATGAAATCCTCATTATGTTGGTCCTTATGTATGGTGTTATACACATGGATCTCGACAACATCCAATGAAAACGCTTTGGGTTGCTTCGAAAGAAAAATTCTTTTCTTTTTTTGATCTGCATAAATGAAGAATGGAGACGAAAATTCAAACAGAACCTGTAAGGGCTATAAGGCAACACAGATCCAGCCAGAAAAGTTAAGTTCCCAAGACTAAGATGCCTGGGTTCTATAGATCGAATGGAAAAGAGTACTCTGGCCCGTAAAGTTCGCATCTAACCTCGAAGGACGTCGAAGAACTGGGAGGCCGAACTTAAGACATCTAGTTATATGGAGCGAGCTGGCTAGAGACGCATATTGAATGAGGCACTGGTCCGACCGGAATTATAACGCCACCTTTAGTCAGTCAAAGTTTATGCATGAATCTTGATGATATGACAAACCGTTTCACATTTTTGAAGCTCGACTGAATTTTTATTTGCGACAATATGTTCTACTTAGTTTTGATTTGAGTAAAGATTTTATCTTTATAATCCCTATTCTCATTGATATTTCGTTTAAATTTGAAAAAAAAATTGTGTTCTTGTAGTCGAAGACATTCCACATAAGAACTAAGACTGTGCAACGTTTAAAAGCGGTTTTTCTTTTTTTATGCTCGAGAGGGTTTCCTTGGTTTATTTGAAAAAGGTATTCGCTAATGCAAATATTATTTTCCCTCTTAACGAAGAACAACTGTCGGCAAAGAACAAAAAAATGGCATTCTAGCCAAAGTGCACACAACCTAACCGGACGAAGGGCTTCCTTTCGTTTGAATCAACAACTTTAAAGAAAAAAACATAGAAAATAGCTTACCTCCCATCTTTTATGTTCATATAATATCCTAAATAAACAAATACCTATTCATTGCGTAGTATAACTATCTACACAAGTTTTTATTACTCGTAGGTAACCAATGCGTCTAACAAAGATTTTAATGTTTTACCTTTTTCTCTTCTTTCTTTGCAGGTAAGTGGAAGGACATGGGTTTTGTAAATAGGCCTGGAAACGCAATATGTGCTTGGATGGATAATCACACCTTCTGAAATGCACAAAACCTATCTAGACGTTAGCAGGTTGCATCTATAGATAATTTTGTTAAGCCTTGGTAAGTCTAAAGGTGTATTCATTTCAAAAGGACCGCCTGATCAAAGCTGCACATTTCTTTTACCCTAAGACCATTGTTTGATCTGCCTTCCACACATGATTAGCATTATGGTAAAAAGTGAAGGAACAAGCAAATTTTCAATAAACATAATGGCATTTAACACGTCTGGTTCGTTGTTAAAGAGGAAATCTGGCTAATTATGTGTTAATTTATTTGCAGGTTATTTGCTTGGGAGCTATTTTGCGTAAATTAGTCATAGTTTAAGAAAATCTTCTTGCAAACAATTGATTTGGAATGTTTCAAGTTTGGAAACAATAAGAAGTCGCACGGTACCAAATCAGTAGAATAGGTAGGATGGAGCACTAGTTCGTAACTCAATTCAGCAATTTGGCCGTGGCGATTTCGGAGATGTGATTCAGTGCAATATCGTGGTGGGAGAGAACCTTTTTTCTTCGCCAAACGTCAAGTTGGGTCGTTTTTCTTTTTCTATTCAGTGTCGAGGGGACCGTATAATACGGCAAAGTACAGCCCTGTAATAGATTTGCCCTTCTCTAAGTAGTCCATGTATATCCCAGAAAACTGGCCATCTCCATTTCGCCCAATGAGACAGTCTTCGCCTTCTTCGAAGCACGTCCGCCGGCTGATGTCCACTGTTCTGACTCTTCCTTGGTCTCTGGTGTTAACCAGTGGATTCATGTTTTGTCCACTAGCACGGATTGCGCTTAACAGCGTCTCTCAGTTGCGCTTGTTTTCCGGAATAAACAAATGAAAATTCCATTGCGCCGACTGCATTCTCATGCATGCATTCTAATTTCATGCAGGATATGACCGACACGATATCTTGAAATGCCTACTGTCGCAGCTTACTCGCGGAACTTTAATCTACGCTCTGTCAGCACAAGATCGTAGATTTTGTCATCTGGTCATGGCTAGTCAAAATCTGATGTGCGACCACGTTGACACTCGTTAAACCAATTTTTATGGGTCGCCATCGAAGGAAAAGAGTGATCGCATACAGTATCCGAACGCTTTTTGAATTCGCTGAGCAATTTCTTTTAAAAACACAAGAATCGAATCACCGACGGATTTGGCTGTTTTTACACTTTTCCAAGACCCCTACTTCCACATACAGTCAAAACAAAACGAGTCCGATGTAATTTGGACTAGCCGTCTTCGAAAATGTACAAAACTATATCATACCTATTGCTTTTCCAATACCGGCGCTATCAGCCGGTTAAGCTAAATACTTAAATATGTCATGACGTTATCACTGTTTGCGTCTATAACCCACTACCAATCCCGATAGAGTACACTCTATAAAAAGATAAAGTCGGAAGGTTTATCAGTTTTAGTCGTTCAGTGTAAGGTTAAGTTATACCTACTATTCGGTCAGTTAAAAACCAAAGACTTCTTTGAACAGACTCCAATCTATAAAGGTGAACTGCCTAGTAAATCGCCAAAACAAAACATCCGTATTCTAAAATGGACCTTGCAAAGGAGACATATAGGGACTTAAGTGAGACAATATGGGTCTTGAAGTTCAAATTTTATAACAGAAAGTGTCATGTCTCGACGGTGTCTCAACCAAATCTCAAAGGGCCCTCAATTGTCGATCGTCTCTTATGGAGATGACGCAGCAATTTAACATTCACCTCTGTTGGGTGCCGGGCCACAGAGACATCACAGGAAATTGTAGAGCCGATGAACTCGCTGAAAATGGAACCGTCATACCTATTTCACCTGAAAGGGAGAAAATAGGTATACCGATAGCTACATGTAAACTTCTGCTTAAAGAAACAGCCTTAACGATAAACTCTAGGTGGCACAATTTACCAACGTGTGCAGCCACAAAACTCATATGGCCTTCACTGGACCTAAAGTGCTCTAAAGACTTGTTATCTCAAAGCAGACTTCATATTAGCTCCCTAATAGGTGTCCTTACGTGACACTGTCTTATAGGCAGACACGCAATACTACTTGGTGTAGCCTCAAATGACTTCTGCAGGAGCTGTATGTACGAGGAAGAAGAGGAAACAATCTCTCACCTTCGTTGCACTTGCCCTGCTCTTTCACTAAGACGCAAACTTCATCTAGGAGAGTACTTTTATGATAATCCCAGTGAACTAGTTTCGCTTTATAAAAAGCTCAAAATGGTTCGACTAGTAAGAAGTAATTCTCTCACAATGGGCCTTTTCTTTTGGCCTAAGTGTGTGGATTCTGTATCCGCAGCCACTTTAAACCTAACCTAACCTAAGAGTCATGTTAGCTTTATTAATTATGTAGTTAAATGGTTAGCAAAAGAAAGTTTTGAGTCTTAAACTACACCCGGGTCAGTAATACTAGAGACTTTACAACTTTACAAAGAACACACAATTTTACATTTATCAATATTTTATTTAATGTCCACGTCATCAGAATAAATTAGAGACATACAGTTAACTTAGACAAAGGGATGATCAGATCATTGATAAATAACACAAACAATAGAGGACCAAAATGGCTGCCTTGAGGAACACCATAATTGATTTTAAAATATTTTGAGCGTTACAGACAAAATTTACAATCTATCATGATAGGCAGAAAGCCATTTCATAAATCGCTCATTTAGACCAATCACACTTAATTTGTTTAGAAGAGCTATCCTAAAATAATCAGTTTCTGAGGTGATTTCTACAAATAAATAATCTAAAGCTCTACTTTCTTTAAAATGAAGTATATGACCTTAATGCACCAACGTCAAAACTTGCATTCAATCAAACATAAATTAAAAATATTATTCATGATTCCTACAACCGGAAACAGTTCATTTCCGTCAGGGTACCCGCATGAGCCATAACACTTTTAAGGCTGCGTGTTTTGTTTGTTTGCAATTCAACAAGTCCTTTCAACTTAACCCATATAGTATAAATTATTATGCAAATTATATATTTTTCATTACGCCAATCTTTAATGGTCTTTTCGCACGTGCATTTACAGCTATGTGTTTAAAAAAAAATAATAAAAACTAAAACATGGGAACTTGATTCTCGATAGTTCCTATCTATGTTTCAAACTCACATTACTGTGAGGTTTCTGGTTCTTGTTTCTTTTTTTTTTTTTTTTTTTATTATTCTTTATCATAAGCTGAAACCCACTCTAAACCATGGTTATGGTTGGTTTAGATACTATGAGTGCATGCTTCTTGAGTTGCCTCTGTCTTATAATTAAAAATTACTTAATTCACTTGGTGAATTAATTTATGGCTGTGAGTGGGCTTCATGCGCTTGGAGTGGCCGTAGGCGCTAAGTTTTGTTCAGTGTATTGGTGTGGGAAGGTTTCAATTGCGAGGAGTGTTTCTTTGCAGGCTAATCGACGAGTTACCGCCCTTTCTCAAAGACAACTTGTAAACGAAAAAAAGTCGCAAATTCCCAAGGGAATTAGGAAGATGAATCTTATGGCGTATCCGGTTTTCTTGTTTAATGATTCTAAGGCAAAGCAGTTTTTTTTTTCCTCTTCAAAAAGAAGATTCGAATTCAATAAAAAAAAAGGGAAAATCTTTTTTGTTTGTGGATACCCTTACGGGGGAACCTCAACCTGGTACAAGCAACTTTTTCGTCATCAGTAACATAGAATAGCGAAGGATTAACCCTATTCTGTGGACTTAGTGGAAAATGCTATTAATTAAATCAAATTTCTGTTAACGTACGTTTACAAACTTATTCCACCATTGAGGATGGTTAAGCGAAAAAAAACCATTTCCCTATCAGTTCATTAGATGGCGCCACAAGCGATTGCACAATATCAACAACAACAAAATACTCAAGGGGAATTTTGACAAACGTCACTTTAATATTCCGGGAACAAATTATTTTTATTAACCTATGGATTAACTCTTATTCTATGGGTTAGTTATCCTGTGGAATAAGAGTCGAATAGACGTTTTTTTTTATTAATATCTTGGATCACCGCTGAAAGTAATATCATATTCGTGTAG
The DNA here is from genome assembly GCA_943590905.1 of Sphaerophoria taeniata. Classification (NCBI taxonomy): domain Eukaryota; kingdom Metazoa; phylum Arthropoda; class Insecta; order Diptera; family Syrphidae; genus Sphaerophoria; species Sphaerophoria taeniata. The sequence continues at coordinate 101,473,310 of OX016540.1, read as the reverse complement.
TTCGTGGTTTGAATTTTACTCGGGAAGTTACCAGTCTGAGAGTAGGTAAGCCCTACTTGGAAGGGTCTAGTGACACCACAATAAGATCTGCTTCCAGCGTACGCCTCTTGGAGGCTAGGGCCACCCTATATGAAATAGAGAACGTGTTGATTCTGCTCGCCTGACAGCTGATCACAAACAAAATGTTCTTGGTTCCCTGCATTTAACATTTGCTTTTTTCCATTATTTTAACAATCAGTCCTATCGCTCTTTTCGACCAGTTCTCAACCACAAAATCACCAAACCGACAAACAAAAACAATCAACGTCGCCGTGGCTTCGTCTTAATAAATCAAATCCTCCGCATTCGTTTCAAAGCAGCTGCAAACATTTATTGTTTTTTTTTTCATAAAATAATTTCCATAAATCCTTGATTTTTCTCTCACGCATTTATTGGTGAATGTGTCCATTCATTACTATCATTACTGCACGTATCAACTCCACACACATGAAACCAAAAAGTAAAACCTTCAGATGTTGTTGCATTATACAACAATTTGGGGATTAATTTTTTTTTTCATTTTCTAACAAGATTTTCCGCAATCAACTTTGACACACAATCCATTACTCACGTTTTGTCTGCGAGTATAACACATCTGTGCGTTTTTTCTGAAACAGCATTTTGAAGTTGCTGCATTTGCAAACAACAATTCCATAGCCTAAAAGACTGCCTACCTTAACTGCATGCAACAAGCTCTTTTTTGTGTCTGTCCCAAAAGTACTAACATACATGTTCCTTGGCTCAACTTTGGCTATAAAGAAAAGGCGTAGTTTTAAGGCTTTTCTTAAAGGGGGCTTACAAAATATTTGAGCATAATTTTGTGGACACTTGGATGACCGAATTGCAACAACCATCTTTGACATTTCTAACCTTTAATATGGTAAAAAATTGTGGGTACGCTCTTTGCTCTTGTTGCTTGTGTACCCACTTCCTTTTGTCAGACGCCTTTTCTTGCAACAAGGTTTTCATGGTGCCTAAATTATAGTTTTCTGTTCTCTAGTGTTGGTGAATTTAATGTTCATTGGGTTCTAATTGTTTTTGTATATTTCTCGTTTTCCTTTATTTTTCGGTTCAGTGAGGACGGACGACGGAGATATCTATTGCTGAAAATCGAGTAACATTTTTCAGAACCAGTTTGATGGTTTTTGTTTTGCAAGAAAAATCCTCATTTAAACAGAACAGAGAGCCCAAGCTTGTTGCATGCGCTGTGTTGCTTTTAAACTGGATGGTTCTTTTTTTATGGTTTGATTTTTTGCTTTTTCAAAGGGTGTTTCGGAAACTGCGTTCTAACAAGTTTGTTAAAGCTATTTGCCCTAAATTAAATAACGAAAAAACATTTACCTTGTTAGCCTCTTTGTACATCTATGGGACACATTGCCAGCATTAGGAATGGATGAGAGGCTTGAAAAGAGTTCTTAAATTCCGGAATATTACACCAAAGTGTGGTAAAGTGTTCCACATGTAACACCCTATAAAGTTAAATGCTATTAACGATGAAACAATAATAAACCTCTACGAAAAAAAAGCAAGCAACAAATTGCATAACAGTGACAGCCACTAAGAAAAAATAAATATTTGTTCACCAATGCTGGCATTCATTATGCCCAAGTATTCGACAAAGTTATTGCTATTATGCCTAGCAAACTTAGAGCAATACTTCTGGTTTTAATTTGAGTGCAGTGCTTATCCATTCGCACCAAAGAATACATGTTTAAAATATTTCTTGAGTTTCGCATGCCTGTGGCTCAGGCACATTTTTTTATTATGTCTATGGAAAATGCTAAGACTTGCTGCTTTTCTTTACTTTTAAACACATAAAGCCAGACTGGTTGTTAAAATTCTGCTGTAAAATGTATTCATGCTTGTTAAACACTGTTTTTAATCTTTTGACCTTTTAATCGATAAAATAAAAAGAAGAAGGAAATATTATGCACATAGGTACCCATACACAAACCGGAAATTGTGTGTTTGGGTAGTCCTCGAAGGTTCAAGAATGTTATAGGTTTCGTCTCTGCAAAAAGTGTTCACATTTGGTTTTGTTTTAAACGTATACATGTTTTTGTATTATTTAAAAGCATTTCTTCGTCAATATTATTTTTCTTAAATGAAATTGAAAAATTGCTCGGCTTCTACTTCTTTTTAGTCTAAAAAAGGCTGTTGAAACAGTAGAGGTAATGAAATTGATTAAACCTTTAAAAATTAGGTCTCAAGATTAGAATCAGATCATGTAAAGGACTCGGGGATCAATGACTTCATGAATCAAGCACTCTCAATGATAACTTAATTACTTACTTAGTCCATATACGATCTTAGCCCGAGACACAGCAGTTTTCCTTCAGGAACGGTCCCTTGCATGCATTCTCCAGTCGCCGAAACCAAGCGCTCTGACATCCGCAGTTACTTGGTCTTTGTGCCGGAGGTTCGGTCTTCCACGTTGTCTGGAACCTGGGTGCTTCGAAGACAAATTGGCTGGAGCGTCTTCCATTCACTAAGTGTGGTCGAGCCAATGTACGTGTTTTCTTGGCTTTCTGGACTACATCCACATATTCGTACCGCACGTAAAGTTCGCGGTTGAACCTTCTCGTGCTTTCAGGACAGAAAATCCGTCGAAGAATTTTTCCGCTTTTTACTTATCGTCCAGCGCTGCAACAAAATTCTGGGTAGAAATTGGGAACCAAACCCCAAAATAGTCATGTGGATGTACACTGCCATTGTCAGACCGATTCTAACTTATGGCAGCTTGGTTTGGTGGAAAGCGCTGGAGAAATCCACGAATTTGAAAACACTTACCAAAGTACAAAGAATGGCTTGTATCTGTACTAGTGGGGTGATGAGGACTACCCCAACTGCGGGTTTAGAAACGATCCTCAATCTCCCCCCAATAGATCTATTTGTCCAAGAATCAGCAGCAAACAGCGCCCTCAGGCTCAGCCAAACTAACATCTGGAAAACTGGCCAGAGTGGCCACGCAGCTATTCTCACGAAATACGTAGACAACAATATCTGCACAGATTATATGACCCCTTATTTAGATTTCAACAAATCTTTTAGTACTAGGTTCCCCAATAGACTAGATTGACTCAACCATTACCATCTACACCGATGGTTCTAAAATGGTTACTGGAGTAGGTGCAGGCTTCTACTCTGAAAGCCTCAACCTTGCCAAATCACTCAGGCTCCCCGACCATAGCAGCGTCTTCCAAGCTGAGATCTTGGCAGTGAAAAACGCTGCTAAACATATATCCATGATGGCGATATCACACGCGGACATCACTTTTTTCATTGATAGCCAAGCGGCAATAAAAGCTATCTCTGCCACCCAAATCAAGTCGAAGCTTGTCTCTTGCTGTCGCGAAGAGCTAAAGGTTTTTGGCACACAGCATAACGTAAGACTCTGCTGGGTTCCTGGCCACAGTGATGTACCAGGCAACGAAAAGGCGGATGAACTTGCTAGGGAGGGCTCCACACTGGAACCGTCTCTGATAGACCATCATATAGGGATACCGTTATGTGAACTGAAACATAACGTCAGTAAAACCATCATTCAAAAATCCAACGACAGATGGAATCTCTTAGAAACCTGTGTTAACACCAGGAAGCTATGGCCTAGATACGATAAGAAAAGATTCGATTGGATTTTAACTCTTAATAAACCCTCCCTAAGATCCCTTATCGGCATTATTACAGGTCACAACCTACTCGGCTACCATAAGAAGAAGATGGGGCTCAGTACTGATGACCTTTGTAGAGGCTGTGGTGATGAAAACGAGCATGAAGACACTGCTCATTTTCTTTGTAACTGTCCTTCGCTCTGTCTGCTAGGAAGAAAACTCTAGGCAACTTCTTCTTCAATGAACTAGAGGAACTATCAGAACTACCAGGCAAAAGTTTACTAAACTTTGTCAAGACCTCTAAATGGTTAAACGAACCACATGATTCATAGGTTATCATATCTTTTCAGGAAGTTACAACACTTCGGGGTACCACAATGGATCTACATTGATCTAAGTGTGATGGTAACTGTAGTGTTCGCACGTTAATCAAAAGACGACCGATCTTAATGAGTTCATTTTATTGACTAACTTCTTTGTACTTTCTTAATACTATGTTTTACATTAGGAATAATGTCTACATATAAACTATATGGGATAGAGCGGAGCAGAACGATACTCCACATCTCCCCCGTAAATTATTAATGTTAACATAACTTTAATTCATTTATTTTCTTTCTTCATAATATAAAGATCAATATAGAGTTATAATGTATTCATGGTATGTATATAAAAAGATGAAAATAATATTATTATATTTTGGTTTGAAACAATTACATAGCTACATATAAATTCATAAGTGATTTTTGATTAGTAAGTCAAACGGTCGGGTTGTCTTGATATTCTTCCTGACCTTGTCGTGTAGTGTCCTGTAGATGTTGTAGGTTGGCATGTTGTTGGGATAATTTTTGATTGGCTTTGAATATTCACCTTCATCTCCCCCTTCGAAGGTTTGGAACTTGAAGCTCCGAGCTCTCCTTCAGTTACTTCTTCGGGAATATATGGCACGTTCTTCCTGTGAGCGTTGTTAAGATGAAACACGTTTCTTCGGTAAACCCCAGTGTTGGTTTTTATATAGAAAGAACGGGGGGTCTCAGCTTTGGCTGCAATGCGACCCCACTGATGTATGTCTCTAATCCAGACGACGTCACCGATTTCAAAGTTTCTTCCATTGCATGCACCATGGCGTCTATCGTAATTATTAGTTTGATGTTGTCTTCGTTGTTGCTCAGCTTTTGTTATTTTGTCCATATTGAGAGAATTTGGCTTATATCGTTCACTCGTCATCGGGATGGTTGATCGAATTTTTCGACCCATTAAAAGTTCTGCTGGACTGTAACCGTTATCAAGTGGTGTGGCTCGGTACTCCAATAGCGCTAATTCAGGATTTTCTTTATTTTTCTTTAAAAGCGTTTTAACAATTTTAACCGCCGCCGACTCAATGAATCCATTGCTCTGAGGGAAACGAGGGCTGGATGTAATGTGCTTAAATCTCCAGGAGTGTGCAAATTGTCGAAACTCTGATGTGTGGACCGTTGCAAACTGGGGCCCGTTATCTGTTCAAACAATTTCCGGAATGCCAAATCTCGCAAAAATCGATTTTAAGTGTGTGATGACGCATCTGGCAGTCTGTGATTCCAGATGTACTATCTCCGGGAACCTGGAAAAGTAGTCACTTATAATAAGAAACGTCTTACAATGGCATACGCAGAGGTCCATTGCTATGGTGTGCCAAGGGCGCTCTGGCATTTCCGAACTGATGAGCGTATCATGTCTTGGAACTAAAAACTGTATACAGGTAGTACACCGCCGAATATATTCTTCCATCTGTTTTGACGAGCAAGGCCACCAGACAGACTGGCGCATCCTGCTTTTGCACTTTACAATTCCCAAATGCCCGGTATGCATCGTTTCTAACATCTCGTGTTGTAAGGCCGCTGGGATGACAAGTCTCTTACCGTGCATCAAAAATTGGCCATTAATTGAAAGATATTGGCGATCGTTGTAGAATAACCTTGCTTCTTGTGATAGTTTTGAACGATGTGGCCATCCGCCTTGGCAATACTCCATTACTTCTCTGATGATGGGATCATCTTGCTGGGCTTTCCGAATAGTATTTAGTTTGTTGGTTGATGCTGGTAGCTCTTCGATAACGCTGTTGATGAATGTTTCGATTTCATCGTCATCGTCCGGTCCTGTTCCTTGAATAGGATGCCGAGATAGCGTATCAGCTGCTATAAGGTCTTTTCCAGGAGTATAGATTATGCTAAAAGTAAGACCCATCATTTTCATACGGAATCTTTGGATCCTTAACGTCAAGTCATCGAGGTTTTTCGTAGTAAAAATTGGAATCAACGGCTTGTGATCCGTCTCAATTGTAAAATGGATGCCAACGATGTAGTCCCGGAATTTCTCGCATGCCCATTTGATGCCTAAAGCTTCCTTTTCTATCTGCGCATACTTCTTTTCGCTGTCAGACATCGTTCGCGAAGCGTATGCTACGGGCTTCCGGATACCGTCCACATCTGTCTGAAGGAGCACCGCTCCCAATCCGAAAGAAGATGCATCAGACGACACAAGGGTTCTATGTGAAGGATCGTATGTCTTCAATACAGGAGTCGTTGTTAGTGCTCGTTTCAGTTTTAAGAAAGCATCCTCCTGAACTGGCGTCCATAGAAATTCAGCCTGGGATTTTAAAAGCTCATTAAGGGGATAGCATACTGAAGAGAGGTATGGAACGAACTTACCCAGGTAATTTACTAATCCCAGAAACTGGCGCAGTTCCCTTACATTTTGCGGATGGGGAAATTCATCAATTGCTTTGATTTTTGATGGGCAAGGGTGTATACCCTCCTCGTCAATTTTGTGTCCCAAAAATGTAATGGATTTGATACCTATCTGACACTTAGATTTATTTAAGGTTACTCCATCCTCTTCTAGCTTTTTAAGCACAGCTCGCAAATTAAGATCATGCTCTTGTATGTCTTTCCCTTTCACCAATATGTCATCCATTTGGCAGATGACTCCATTAAGGCCTTCGAGAATCTACTGCATTCGTTTTTGGAACAACTCCGGGGCCGTGCAAATACCAAAAGGCAGCCTTTGGAGGCAGAATCCTTGATTTTGGAGATAGCTTTATCTGCCAAAATCCATACTTCGCGTCTAACTTGGTGAAGTACTTTGCACCTTCCAATTGCGCCAGTGAATGGTCAGCAACTGGCATCGGGTGTATACCTCGTTGAATTGCTAGGTTGAGTTTCGCGAGGTCAACGCAAGGACGAATATCCCCGTCGGGTTTGTTAACGATTACCATGAGCGCACCAATCTGTTGGCTCATCTACACGTCTGATAAAACCTAACTGAAGCATTTCGTCAAGCTTTGCCTTGAGCTTTTCCTTTAATGGAATTGGGACTCGTCGAGCTGTTGCAATTGCATAAGGTTTCGCGTTTGGTTGCAATTTAATTTCGTAGTCCTCTTTAAGACAACCGAGTTTGTTGAATAATTTTGGATATTCCGTTTCGATATTTACCCACGATTTTTGATTTGTTTCGACACTCGAATTATCAAAGCTGTTAATTCGTTGTATAATGTTCAAATTTTGGCAAGATTTTAAACTCAAAAGTGGTGATTTTAAATTGTTCACAATGTAAAGTTCAGATTTACAGAATTTGTTTCTATATTTAAGCACGCAGTTCATTATTCCCGCAACGTCGAGACGTTCGCCAGAAGGGCCACATAATTTTTTATTCGATTTATTAATTTTCGCGTCAGGGAAATTTATTTTAAATTCTTTAAGTGGTAACACATCTACCGGAGCTCCCGTATCTAGCATAAAATTAATTTGCTTTTCGTTGACCGTTACTTTAGCGGTCCACCGTTCATCGTTATTGCTTTCATCTGCCATCGTGCCTATGAACAGTGTCTCGTCTTCTTCTTCGACATGAAATATCTTGTTGCTGCTGGTTTTTATTTTATTTTGACAAACCTTGCTAAAATGGTTCCACTTCTTACAGAAACGGCATTGTTTGCCTCTAGCGGAACAGTTATGTTTGTTGTGCTGCTCTTTCGCACCGCACCATGGGCATTGACATTCTCTAGTCTTTGCAGTATTTCGTACGCTTCGTCTGAAGTTGTGTGAAGGTGATGATGATGACGTGTTTGGTTTATGAGAACGCAAACTATTAACGGTTGTTGCATTTGCACTAAAAGGTGTTGTTGCCAAATCTACTTGCTGCCGTCTCACTGCCTCGTGTTGCCTTACCGTTTGTACCGCTTTTTCAAGCGTTAGGTCTGCTTCTAGTTGCAACCTTTCTGACAACCTTCTGTCTCGTACACCAACCGGTCCCGTATCATCTCTTCACGCAAGCTTGAGTATGAACAGTTCTCAGAAAGCAAATATAATGATGTTATAAAGTCCTCAATGCTTTCTCCTTCTAATTGGCATCGAGAATTGAACTTTGCCCGCTCGTAAATCACGTTGTGTTTCAACACGAAAAAGTTCTCGAATTTACTTATGACGGCGTTGTATTTCTTTTGGTCGGGAGGAGAAAGATTGAATGACAGAAATATATCATCTGCCTGATCACCCATTAGGTAGACTAAAGTGTTAACCTGTTCCTCTTCATTTCTTTTGTTTAGCCCGGAAGCAATTCTAAAACGATCGAACCGGCGTTTCCAACGTGGCCAATCCGAAGGGTTAAACGTAAAATGTTCCGGCGCTTGAACAGTAAAGTTATTTCCCGATAAACCCGCAGCCGCAGGCTGTTGTTCCGAATCGTTTACCATTTTATTGATTTAAATATACCGCGAACGACTTAATTTTTCTTTTCTTTACTTTCCGACACCGCTGCACAGTGTGACATTTCGCTCATCTAGCGGAATAAAATTAATAGCGCTTACAAATTTTTTTTTTTTTAGTGATTCCTTCGCAAGATTCAACAAATATATTCAGAGAATGATATTTAACTAGAACTATTTATTAAAATAGCCAAATTTTTAATTTGCAGAGATCGGAATGTACATGTTTTTTTGCCTATGTTAGACCCATACCAAAGAGTGAATTAAGGTTGTAATTTTTTTGCTTCTTTTAAATTTTATGTATCAGATTCATAACAAATATGTACAAAAATAAGTTAAACTGCAATTTTTGTACATATCCACACACGTTTTTGACTTAAAGAGCTTTAAACTCTCGTGTTTTTTGCACTTTGGCAGACCTTTACTAAAAATTAAATTTTTCTCCCCAAACAGTTGTTTTCTTTAGTTTTCATAATGAATATGTATTAAAATGTAACTGAATTACAAAGATTTGTATAGTTACCAAATTTTGGAACAAACGGCCCTGTGAAAGTGCCTGTTTAGTGCTCATACAAAGGCCCATTCTGTACAGATAAAAAATTCTGACCAAAAATCCTGCTGTTTCTTTTTTGTTTAGATTTGTAAAAAATAATAACATATAAAAACATAATAATAGACAACACTTAATATTATTTTTAACAAAAATTTACTCCGAATTCCTCAAGCAGCTTAGATTTCTTATATTGTTACATTTAAAACTTCCAGGACAAGAATATAACTTTTACTTACTAAAAATGGATCTGATGCAATTGAAAATCTGCTATTGACTCCTAAAAGTTATTGATTATTAGATAAATTAACCAAAAATTTTATAAAACTAGTTCAAATTCAATTTAATTCATATTTTGACAAAATCATTTTTTTTTGGTAAATTTTGAAAAACATTGCTTATTTACCCTATGAAAAAAATGTTATTTATATACCAAACAGTAAGTTTTTCATCTCTTTGTTGTTGCATTATGTATATATAAACTTATAACATAAAATTCCTTTTGAATCGATTTGAGTTTTGCTAGGACAGCAACGACACATTTATATTGAATAAAACACATAATTTCTCAAATTTTTATTTATATAGAAACATATATATGTGTATATATGCATTTATTTATATAATTAAATATGTTTATGCATTTATTTTATAGTTTTTCTTGTTTTGTGGTCTTGGTTTTATTTTTAAATATAATATCAATATCATTTTGTAAGAAATTATTTTGGAAGCAACTTCGAAAATTTAAAATAAATGTATGGGTGTCGCACCTTTGCGCAGCAACTTAAAACGTGGAATGAAAGCTTATATATTAAGCTTTAAAAAACATATAGTTTCCCATCGGAATAATGTGGAATAATACTAAATTTTCTCCACTTAATGTAAAAATTGACACAAAAAACTCAATTTTTCAACTTTTGAGCACAATAACAAAATATTGAGCATCATATGAAATAAGGTTTTACTTGTTTTTACATTCTCTTATATTATATTTAAGAAAAATAAAACAAAGTCCCCAATAACAAATCAAAAAACCCGTCTAAATTCATATTAACCAAAGCGCCTTTAAAACTCGATTTTATTTAAAATGATCACAAAATCTGACTTTAAGATCAATTTTTGTTTTTTTGCTTAACCGTAACCCAAAAATTTATATATAATTATTTAGTAGAAGGTATTAGCTGCACATAAAACCGGTTTTTGCATTGATTCTTGAAAGTGATTTTTGTAGTTAAATTCCGCTAGATTAGTGAATTGTCACACTGTGCGCTGCCACCATGTAGTGTTCGCACGTTAATCAAAAGACGACCGATCTTAATGAGTTCAGTTTATTGACTAACTTCTTTGTACTTTCTTAATACTATGTTTTACATTAGGAATAATGTCTACATATAAACTATATGGGATAGAGCGGAACAGAACGATACTCCACAGTAACAACATCAACTGTCAGCCCGCTCAACCTAACCTAACCTAACCTATCGTCCAGCGCTCGACGCCATCGATTACGACTGGTTAAATCAAAGTCTTGTACAGAAGGCACTTTGTCTTTCGAGTGAGAAGTTTTGAACACAGTTGTTTGGTCAGTTTTGTTAATTCTTCGCCGAATCTCCACACTGCATTTCTTAGGTTGAAAACAGACCGAAGGATTTCAACCCACACCAAAGCCGACAAAAACAAAATGTTTTGTCTTCGACGGGTTCGGTGTGTGTTGCCTCATAAGAGCAATTGACTTGTGTCCGGGAATACAGAACAAACGTTTTGTTATATTTGGTGTGTTTTTAGACCTAGCGTAGTGCAGTACAGTTGGATCCGTTTGTTCGGGATCCCGAATTCAGACATCGCCACCATAAGCTCTTGGTGGTGGAGGCTGTCAAAAGTAGCTTTGAAGTGTGAATATTTGGTCTATCTTGGTTCTGCCTGGCCTAAAGTCACACTGGTACGAACCGATAATAGTGTTGCAGAAAAGTTTAAGACTCACACAGTTTAATTGGATAGGATTTTGTATGCAACATTAAGCGGGATATGTCTCGGTAGTTTTTGCATAACATAGGATCGCCTCTTTTGTTGATAGGGCCTATGGAGCTTATAGGCTTGTCAGCGCGCATTGCATTCCAATCCAAATAAAGTTGTTTTGTTTTTCTTAAAATCCGTTAACATTTTCGAAAAATTATTTCAATTTGATTTTTGATTTTTAAAAACGGCTAGTAAGTGGTCCGTTCAACCGAGTGTTCACCAAGACCGTAGGCTTGAATGTCAAGAACAACCGATGACGATGACGAAAACATTTTGATTTGACTAATTTTTGAGAAATGTAGACCGTTGATTCCACAAGTCGGTTAACTATTTCATACCGTTGTTTTCAAAGGAGGTAATGATAGCTTTTGATTCTCTCGCTAAAAACGTTAATTTAACTAAGGTACCTACTTTAGGAGTTGAGGTACACAACAAATCATCAAACTGCAAGTAAATCGGTCAAGATCGCAGACAGCCAGACAAAGAATGTTTAACCGGACGCATAAACACAGACTTTTTTGACATTATCCCTCATCGTTATTTTTGTTAAAATTATTATCTCTTTTTTTTTTTAAACAATGCAATACATGCCCCATAGGAAGATTAAGTAACAAAACAAAGTGCACAAAAATCAATTGCCCGTAGCGTTTGCACACATCATGAGTGTATTGAAGTGTGAAGCACCATATAAGAGGTGCTATAAGCACATCATCTCGACATTAAGAACGACTTAAGTTTAAAGGTGTATATACGAGTAGGTATCTAGATATTATAGCAAACCACATGCATTGCAAGCGAATTATGAACAAAAACTACCTACTTCACATTTAAGCACACAAAAAATGGCACAGAAGTTAGGTTAGCAATACATAACAACACAACCACCAGCCGCGCACAAACAACATCTCAAACATGCTCCGAAGTTTTGGGTTAAAGATTTTCGTTCTTTGTTCGCAAAAAGTTACTTTCAGCACAAATAACCTTCGAACAACAAACAGCCTGTGCGCAACTTTGGTTGCAACTAATGAAATGAAAAGATAGAAGCTAAGCTTTTGATTGCCTCAGTCCTCATCTCCTTTGTTTGAAAATCTGAGGTTTTGTAGAAAATTCCTTAAAATGACGGGGTCTATGAAATCATGACATTTGGACGATACAAACCTTGCAATTAAATTCCGTTTTAAGTTTGACTTATTGCTTGCAATGGTTTTGTTTTGATACAAGTGTGAAGTTTTCACTAACCCCATTTATTCCCGGAACATCAAAACTTAATCAAGAACTATTGAAGCCACTTCATGATTTGAAGTGCAAACACTTTTCCCTAAGTCTCTGATGAATAGGACTTCAAAGTCATGATTCAAATTTCAAATTTCCCATTTAGGAATGCTCATTACCATTTTCAGGGGAAATTTTGTGGCTTGTCAGGTTAGGCCCTTAAATAAATGGCAAAACCCTATTTTCACTTTAGGAAGTACTCATCGAATTTTCTGGGATTTTTTTGTATCACTAATTTGCAATCACCAATTAAGTGTAAAATGGTTTAAATTATTTATTAACCAGGGAAATGCTGACATGCAGAATATAACTGAGTGACTGATTGAGTGCAATCTGTTAACAAGGGTGGCAAAGTAACCTTAATGAGTTTTAGAGATAGGGTTAGCGTTCGAGAGTGAGTGTTCGTGTCATAAAAAAGTCAAATGGAAAATGTTATTTTTCTTCACATTGTACTGTTTCCGGTTTCGTTAAGTACTTCAAGTACTGGAGGGGTGCGATTTTTATGTGCTTGTTGAAAGAGAACTGAACATACTAACTGTTGCAGAGTATAGGGGCGAATTTATTGCTCTTTGTTGCTTGCATCAATAAATAAGAAAAAAAAGTAATAATAATAAATGTTGGTAGCTGTTCACTGATATCAAATCATTTCTTATATATTATGTAAGTCTACATGAGTGAATGAACGATTGTCGTTGAAGTTCCTTCAATAGGACTTTGTTATGCACGTATACTTGTGTAGAAATAGCTACTTGAAGATTTGTTCATTTAGGCGTATTAATGGTTTTGTAAGGAGTTCAGCAAAATATTATAAATATGTAATTTCTTATGCTGGGTACTTAAGATTCAGCGAATCATGGCTTCAATTTTGCAGAGAATTGTATTTTTAAGGTTGATGAAATCCACTTGAGTTTTGGTTTTGAAAAGTCATCTTTTCAGTAAGAAATACAAATATGTTAATAGAGGCAGTACTTTAACAACTCCAAAACCAAATCCATGCAGGATCTTAGACTGGAACAATGCAGTCTTCGTGGATAATCTCGAACATGGAGCTTTGTTATTCATTCACTCTATGTTTATTGCTGGCATAAACTTTATAATGTCCTGATTCACTTCAAGACCAACGACTTTTGCCTGTTCTCTGATGGAGAAAAACATGCATCTCAAAAACTACACAATTTCAACACTTTCGTAATATAGATTCTGCTCAACTCATCTATGTATTTGTATATAGTGAGGTAGATGGGGTTTAAGTATTTTGTACAAAATCATCCAAGCCGTTCATGAGATATGGAACGTCAGCGGGTAGTGGGGAGCGAGGTGACCGATAGCGGTGTAACGGGGTAGCGGTGTAGCGGGAAAGCGGTGTAACAGAGTAGCGGGAAGCGATTAGCGGGATAGCGGGTAGCGTGTAGAAGAAGTTGGTAGCGGGTAGTGGGGTAGAGTGGCAGCGGGGTACAAAATTTTAGGTTTTGTATTTATCGACTGAGGCAGTACGAGGTGCAGGGAACTAACTTCACTGGGAACTAACTTCACATGGGAATTAACTTCACCTCAAGTGGGAAATATCTTCACTTTTTTCTGGTGAAGTTATATCCCAACTTTGATGGGATATTACTTCACTTTTCTGTGGGTAATAACTTCACTTTGATGTGAAGCTATTTCCCACAGATGGTGGGAACTAATTTCACTTTGTATACAGGGTGTCCCAAAATTCAACGATAAGCCGAAACCAGGGGGTGGCCCTATTCATGACTGCATGGAAAAAATATAAAAAAAATCAAACGCCATTTTGTTTCAAATTACAACAAAAAATGTAAATTCTCAAAATAAAAAAATCTCTCTTGACATTTTTTGCTACTGTGACCACAAATTTTCATTAATTTTTGATTTTATATTTTTATCAGAATCTTAAAACATATAGCATCCTTTCTTAGTTTCCAAAAATTTCAAATTTTTTAGCGGTTTTTCCACGAAAATTAAATAAAAAAGTTTTTTTCCATAAAATTTAAATTTTTTTTTAGTTTCAGTCCACTTTCAGTCATCGTGGTTATAAAAAAATAAATGGACACTACCATGGCATCTTTTTTAAAAAATTGGCGCAGGTTATCAAGATTCTAAAATGGTATAACACTTTGGCTAAACTTGCCAGAAAAAGAAGTATTGAATACTTTTTCATAACAACAACCGATTTTCAAACAAAAAAATTGTTCAGAGAAATCACTTCACTTTATGGAAAAAATTGGTTTTGTGATGCGCTTTCTTCAAAATTAAGTACGATCTGTTTCCACTGTTTGTTTTATTCCATTAATGTGTTAATTTCAAGTGTGATTTCGAAATTGTGTACTAGTTTTTGAAAAATCCTTGAACTTTCATCATTTTTATCATGCCATCGCCGTATGCCCCCTCGGATACGTAAACATGCACATAGTGTACGGAGAATGCCGGTGCAATGCTAATTCTGCTACTCGAATATACCGAAAAAGGTTCAAAAATGTTGGAAGATATCCAGATTATCGGGTTTTTATAAATGTGCATCAAGAGTTTTTGGAAGGGCGTTTAGAAAGAAAGAAGTGCTAGAAGACCAAGAGCAGATGGTATTGACAATTCATGGAAACTGAAAACAATTCAACAACATCGTATATTGATGCAGGTGGCAAACAATTCGAACATTTACTGTAAAAAATAAATAAAATATGTTTGTACTCCTAAATGGCACTTATGCATTTTTTCTTATTTAGAATTTTTGTATTTTAATTAAATGAATATTATGACGATTTAAAATAAACAAACAGAAAATATTTGGGCCTAAATAAAACGTGCTTCATTCTGAAGACTCATAGGGAAGTTATTTATTTGAATAGAAAAAGTTTTTGAAAATCGGTTGTTGTTATGAAAAAGTATGCATTACTTCTTTTTCTGGCAAGTTTAGCCAAAGTGTTATACCAATTTAGAATCTTGATAACCTGCGCCAATTTTTTTAAAAAAGACGCCATGGTAGTGTCCATATATTTTTTTATAACCACGATGACTGAAAGTTGACTGAAACTAAAAAAAAATTAAAATTTTATGGAAAAAAACTTTTTTGATTAATTTTCATGGAAAAACCGCTAAAAATTTGGAATTTTTGGAAACTAAGAAAGGATGCTATATGTTTCATCCTTTCTTAGTTTCCAAAAATTCCAAATTTTTAGCGGTTTTTCCATGAAAATTAATCAAAAAAGTTTTTTTTCCATAAAATTAAGATTCTGATAAAAATGTAAAATCAAAAATTAATGAATAATTGTGGTCACAGTAGCAAAAAATGTCAAGAGAGATTTTTTTATTTTGAGAATTTACTTTTTTTGTTGTAATTTGAAACAAAATGGCGTTTGATTTTTTTTTATATTTTTTTCCATGCAGTCATGAATAGGGCCACCCCCTGGTTTCGGCTTATCGTTGAACTTTGGGACACCCTGTATAAGAGTACCGCATTATAATCATGTTTTGCAGTTTACAAATTTATTTCCAATGGTAGGGAAAAAGAAAGTTTCGTGAGGTCAATGGTGCTCTTCTGTTTAAATGTTTGCATTGAAAAGTCTGCTTATATTGGAAGTTAGTAATTATTTTTTAAGAGTACCTTATTCCTTGAATTTATATAAATGAATAGCTTTTTTGTCTGTACGTTCGATACCGAGCCAAACCGGTTGACCGATTTTCTTAATTTTTTTTTAACTAAAGAGGAATAATGGAGAAGGTTTAGGATAAACAAATTGTATACTTTTCAAATCACAAATGTTAAAAAATGATACACTTCCTACTACAACAAAAAATGAACTGAGTTGATCTATAAACAAATTTGTAGGTACCCAATTTCGTTTGAAAAATTTTTCCTTTTTTTTAAACTGTCATCGTACAAAAAATAAATGTAAGAGCAAATTGTGTAAGAGAATTTAATTGTAGCACTGCAAAGCTAGCGAAGCGAGCCCAAATTTTTTTTGCCAAACAGAGAAACAATTTGGGGTGTGAAAATAAAAAAATTCGCGCGAATAGGGATATGCAAACTCCACGATATTAAAGCAAACCTGATACCCAATCCCAATCTTTCTAAATGGTACAAAGAGCTCCTGGTTTCACCATTGTTTAGTCTAAATAATATACAACGAGCGTTCGATTTATTAAAAGCTGAAGCTAAAACTATGAAGTTAAGCCCTTTGTCTACTCTGATAGCTTATTATCAAAAACATGGCTTTTTTTTAATTCATATATTCAGAATTTTTTTTCATTCGGCTGGTTGTTTCTCTTAAAATCTATTGATAACGGGTGGGAATTAACTTCACACAAATTTCTGATGAAGGAATTTCCCACCATAGTTGGGAAATAACTTCACCAGAAAAAAGTGAAGATATTTCCCACTTGAGGTGAAGTTAATTCCCATGTGAAGTTAGTTCCCAGTGAAGTTAGTTCCCTGTACCGCAGTACGAGGTCCGCCGAGCTGGTTCAGCTAGTCATGGTCGGACAAACTTAACATAGGCCAATCATGCGACCGACCGCATTTTTGAAAAAAAGTCTGTTAATTACCTTAGTATTTTTCTCAACTCAGCATCAAAGTTTGTCCGACCAGTAGATTCTTAATGCAGACGTTTTAAGCTTTCATTTGATTCCCCATTTGCCCATTTACCCGATGAGGTAGGGCGACACCAAAAATACCGTTTTAAGATGGTCGGACAAAGGGAAATGCCCGGGTTATTTCTGTCCCCATAGGATTTGGTATCTACGACGAAATGTCTACTGAATTCTACTTACTTTTTCCATTGTCCCCATGGTATAAGCTGACACCAAAAAACGCAACCGGAAGTGCCATTTAGCCGCCAAAAAGCCCAGGAAAAGTCTGTCCGACCACTGGTTTTGAAAATTTCATGTCATTTACCATTAGATGGTAGTTAAATTTTCCACTGTGCTGATGAGGGAGGTAATCTTACGGTCGCCTCCCGGGCTATTAAAATTAAAAACAAAAGTGAGGTAATTAAAACAAATGTTATGTCCCAGTGAAGTCGAACAGCTGTTGTGTGCAGGGTGAGTTCGCGAAAAAATGTCAGAAATAATCATCAAGAATTAAGGTGGGCTTACATTACACAAAACCGCCAACGCGATGAGTTAAGGTGGATGAAATATAGGTAAACGAATTCGAATTTCGAAAGCTAGGTCGACTAGTTTGTTCAAACATGTAGTTAAATAATCAAAACGACAAATAAATGTTTTTTTTTTGTTTATGTCGAAAATGCCACGCTATCTCCTCTGTCACCCTCCGTGAATTGTGCAGCAAATTACTTTCTGGGCCGGTTCCTATTCACTCATACGAACAAGGTGTCCAGTCCACAGGAGTCTACCAAGCTTAATTTTTGCCATTATGCCTGCTTCACGGTAAATTCGATATGCATAGCTCGTGATTATGTCGTCTGTCCAAACTGTTCCCCGTAGGACTTTTCGCTCGAATGCGGCTAAGGATCCCCATCTCGGATCTGCAAGTAAGTAACTGGTCACACTATCGATCTTCGAAGTAATGTTAAGGTTCTTGTATTAAAAGAGCCTTGAAATATTGAAGTATGTTCTGCAGGGTTTGAATAGCCACCCGCGTTTTATTTTCGGTTGCTATTACTGACTCTAAATAGTTGAAACACAGCACTACTTTGAAATCGTTTTTGTCTACCTTAATAGTAGTTTTTATACTTATCAAGGCTTACATGTCAGTAAATCTTAAATCTGACTGAAGGGGACTAAAGGAAGAGGGATTAATTTGCCGTCGGTTGATCTTACTTCTGAAAGTCTCTGATAGGTAATTGAATTCTGTTCAAAATTGTACTAACAATTTCTTCTGGTCTAAAATTCTTAGCATCCTAGAACTTTGAGCTTCTCAAAATATAAATCAAATATTAGTTTGAGAAAATCCGTTTTAAATAGCTGCGATAATATTTAAAAGGTAGTGTATACTATACCCAGCATCAGGTGCTATTTTAATTAAGCTAATATGTAGGTACAAACGTTCAATTTATTCTGTTTGTAAAACTTTTTCCATTAATCATGACCTTTATGCCAAGTCTACAAGCAAAAAACTAGTCTCTAATAACTTTCAGGAATATACACAAAATTTCCTCACAAGTTGAACTGAGGGTCGAAGGTTTTTAAAACTCTTCCTCTTATTTAAAAAATTATTTTAGATACAAACAAAATGTGGTTTTGATTTATTTTAAAAGCAAGTGCTCCGACGATTGTTTAACTCCACATCACTTATTTTACCTTACATAAATAATAAATTACTCCATTTTCACAGGACACAACCATCATTAGGAAGGATTCTAACAGGTCCCCAAGTAAATACTTCGAAATACGGAAATGAATTCACTAATGGGTTTTTGACATAAAAGAGAATTGGGAGGGACATTCCAGACAGGGAATCATTATAGACCGGAATATTCAATTTTTCCTTATTGGACACGGTAAATGGTTGGTTAAATGCGCTCTGGATATGTTAAAGTGTAAAGGGAGAACCAAAACACACATTACAGATAGGCAACAGTTCCATTATCGTAAATTTAAATTATTAAACAAATAAGGATCTAAATCAAACCATTAGAATTGCATTCAAACAACTCCGTTAAAAGAGCTCTAAAAGGATAAAGTAGGTACATAGGTTCTGTTGGCCTTGAGCAGACACGTCCGAGTATTTCTTCTTCAATATTGTTATCGGCTGCTTCTACTGTAATAGTTGTTCTATGTGGAAACACGCATTTAATGAGATATAGGATGATTGTTGCTTGTCAGCCTTTGAACAACCTCCAGCATAATCTTATGACCTAAGTCTCATTGTCAAGATAACCATCTGGATGCTTATTTAGTTTTATCTACAAAAACTGTAGCAAATTATGACCCGGCTGTAAATTCACGTGAAATCCCTGGTCCTTGTATCCCTGCCAGTACATTTCTGCTCGAATGAGAATAACAACTTTCAGAAACAAGATACTTTCCTAATTTTTTTTTATATTCTCAGGGGAAAAATTTGATGAACGCTCTTGAAATCCTTTAATTGAACTCTAAGAAATCCAAGAAATCTGAAAGCCTATTGTTACCTGATTAAGTGTACGAAAATGAGTGGCAGGTATCTGAAAATTTAAAAAGGTACTTGTGTTCACGTCACACAGTAGCGCCATTGCTTTTTTTTTTTTTGGTTATTTATGAGAAACAATTCGACAAAATTGGAACGGAACTTCTATTTACAGTAGCTCTGACCTCACGTTCCTAAATATTTTCTTTTTTTTTTGTTTATCAAACCATTGGATTTGTCTCCTAATTCTTGCTATCTATTTACGAGTAAACGTGTTCTTGATGAAAACAAAGACATCTCACATCTCAGACACCAAAATTACCTAAAGTTTGTAGCTTGCACAAAATTTATTTTTTGTTTCAATAGGAAAAGATATAATGGCAAATCATGTGTAAGGAAAAAAAAGATACAATGCCCCAGCATCCAAGAGTTTTTTTTATTTTGCGGTTAAGGCAGACACATCTTGCCTTAACTTAACTTTATACGCACAGTCAGGTAGGCACACCCGAGAACATATTTTCTTGGAATTACCTTTATTTGGATTTATATCTTTTTTCATTAAACTGAAAAAACCTGATTCTCTTTCTTCTTCCTTCCGAAAGAGCAAAGATGGGAGATGATGATGACGATGAAGACCGGTGTCGTAGAACTGCGCGGAGTGGCGCAGTTAAGGTCTACCTGTTCCTCAAAAGGTAAAGTGTTTCTTTTTTATCGTCGTCGTCTGTCTGTTTCCTATAGAGTGATTTCCAACAAATGAGTGTAAAAAAAGGAACAGAAACCAGCGTAATCGAAACCAGGATCCAGTCAGCTGTTCTCTGGGAACTACCAACACAACTATTGCTCACACACTCACGTCTACAAAATCTCTGGCCTTTTTTTTTTGTTGTTGTCAAGGTTATGTTGTTTGAATGTGTGTTATGTACACGAATACAGTTGAAATTGGCTGGGGTGAGGGTTTTAGTGTATTTATTTCTTTATTTTGCTTTAGGCAAAATATAGCGAAGGTATCTACCATCCCTTGGAAACTCACTGATATGTATGATCCCTGTGACCAGACATTTTTGGAAATTCAACATGACAAAATAAAATAAAATAGAACAGGCAATAGGGAAACACTAGACTTCCTCGAATTTATTAAGTTAATAAAATTTGAAAAGAAGAACACTGAAAAAGTGACGAGACATTTCGAATTATGAAGGTCGCTTTCATTTCCGGTCATTATAAAGGAAATCATGAGACGAAAACAGTGAGAAAATTTACGACATTTCTAGGTAACTGCAGTTAAATGGACTGATCCATGGAAACCGTGGTCGGCTAAGTAGCAACAAAGTTGTAATACTGTTTCTCAATGCAACAAAAATCAAGTGTTTACTGTGGGCTAATGTATTGGAAGACATTTTCAAATACAATCCGAGACTCGAGAGTAAAGAAGAACAATTAGTACGTGAGTTGTTGCACTCTTTCTTTCCCCGTCTATTTTTTACAAACAAACAGGAATCCATACACCCCACAGGCAGTCGTTTTTAGCTTGTTTTTCTTCATAGTAAATCGTAGGACAGTACTGTGGAAATTATTCCAAAAATCTTCTTCAAATACCATATTTTATGCAAATTGAATAATAATTGACGTTTTGACATCGGTTTTTGGTTTTGAACCTGACAAAGAAAAAGGATAAGGAAAGGTTGAACCTTTGCAGATGTAAGACTTAAAAAAAAAACAGAGAAGTTAAAGGACAGCAGGACTGGTAATCCTTACCAACTTTGGGGTAGTTTTATTTTTAGATAGAACAAGACAGGAACAAGGAAACTAGTTTTTCTTGACCGATAAGACCAGCTCAAAACAAGATAAGCAGGTGTTTATAAAATAGGATCACCACCGATTGCCATTTGTTATGAATGTGATTCTGAAAGTGATGCGTCGATAGTCATTTCTTGCTTTTTCTTTAATTTAATCATTTTGATAATTGGAACATTGTTTTTAGTTGATGTATTTGTGTTAAGTGCAAAAAAGTAAGACTGTTTAAATGGCAGCCCAATATGACACAAGCTGCGGGAAACTTCCGTTCTTTAAGAATACCTGTCTATCAAGTCTTACTCTACACCTTTACTAAAGATTCGAAAAGGAGGTACATATATACGCACAACTCTTTTTTATAACAATCGACAGCGAGATATTACCTCATATGAAGCCAACTTTTGCGTCAAAATTAGATATACATACTACTTGATGAACAACTTAAAAGGGTTACTGCACTATTATTAAGTCAGAGAACAGATTTGTAATTTTTGGAACCTCTGGCGATGAGTGCCAACGACTGAAACATCAAGTCCAAAAGAGCAAGTAAAAACAGGATTGGACCGAACTCTGTTAGGAGTAGGTATACCCTGTACGGTCAAACTCTGTGAGGAGTAGGAAAAGACTGGATAGGCATAGGACCGAACTTTGAAGGAGTAAGTTATGCTCTGTAAGACCTGAATCCCCGGTGGAGGGGATATCCTCGGTCAGAATCAGAACTTAAAATGGATTTTTGGATACTGAAATAAAATCAATGGTCAGCTCAGAAGGAGCAAACGGTATGTTACGGGTGGGACCAGCTCTGAAGGGGCAAACAATGAGAATTATCGGTTGATGTGCCGAACCGTGAATTTTGCAAACCGAGTTAACTCGAGTTGGTTTTTTTGCAAACCGAGTTGCAACTCGGTTTGCCCAACTCGAGTTGCAACTCGGTTTGCCCAACTCGAGTTGAACGAGTCAACTCGGTTTGCCAACTCGGTTCACCAACTCGGTTTTCCAACTCGGTTTGCCAACTCGGTTTGCTAACTCGGTTTGCCAACTCGGTTCACCAACTCGGTATGCCAACTCGGATTTCCAGCTCGGATTGCGCGAATTTTTTTATTTTCACACCCCAAATTCATTCTCTTTTGGGCAAAATTTTTTCCGCTCGCTTCGCTCGCTAGCAATTATTGTACCTGGGGTGGAATCGGCTAAGCTGATAGTTGATAGTCAAAATAATAGCTTTTGCTTCACGTAAGGTGATTATCAAAACGATAATCGCTTTTTTCCATACATTTGGAAGCGATAGCTATTTTGATGTCGTTTTCATATATTTTTGTAAGCAATATCATTGGATTGGCTTCAATCAATTTCTTAGGAAAATAATTGTGTGTTAAGAAGTGTTACAAAATAAAAGACAACTGGAATCTTCACTTTATTAAGGATATTTATTAACGCAAATAGAAGAGATGACGGAAACAATAAGAAATTCGTTTATCGAAAGAAGCCTTCATGGTTGTGTTGAGGCTACTCGACTTGTAGTCTGGAGCTAGGTTGACACACATACCATCTGTTCTTTAACTAGTTGCAACGTCAAATATTCTTAGTGGTGGTGCTGGTGCATACCAGAAACAAGTGGGTTCGATAGGGCAAAGTACAGTAGCAGTAGAAGTTACTTCTGAAAAATTATTCACACTTGTTCATTTGGGAGGCACGCGTAGTGGCTGAGAGGGTATTGAAAGATCTCGCTAGTTCCAGATGTTCTTCCAATAATTTGTAAGCATGAAAATTTGCTCCTTTGTTGAATGCGAATGCGACCTTATACAAAGCAAATATGTTTGATAAATTGTAAGCAAAAAGTTCATAATCCATAGATTTACTTACATTTTTAGAGCACACAGATTAGTTCCACAGACAAAAGACAACAATTTTCACTTTTGTCTTTTATAGAAACACACAAACAAATCAATAACAACTTCTTCTTCTGTGTGAAGTAGTTTATTGACTTTTAATTTAATTTAGTTTATTTTAGTTGTCAATCTGGCAACAAACAAATCGAACACTGAGCAAAACGACATTGCTTATTGTCGGTGCTGCCAAAAATTTAAAATATTTCATTGATCGCTTTACACAGAGGAAAATAAAGTTGATAATCAAAAACGACTATCAACAAAGTGATAGTCAACAATCGCCTTAGCCGATACCACCCCTGCTTCATTTGTTGGTTCAAGCTCCAAATCCTTTATTGAAATAATATTTTAAAACACGTGGGACTGAGTTAAGGTTTAGTATTGCAAAAATAGTACTTTCGTCTGCATCCACATGATGCAAGAAGACTGAACATACCTTCAATACAAAAATGTCTTTCTGATGAAGCTGTTAATGTAATTTAAACAGCTCAGTTATTTGAGGATTGAGGTGACAAAAAGATAAAATAAGACGAAACTGGGTTCAAGTACAGTGTGCTTGTAGAATGCCCTACACTGACCGAACACCAAAGATCCGAGGAACGCTTGCATTGGGAAGAGTTTCCTTGACGAAAACTGATAATGTTTTAGAAAATCTCAATCTCTCTCTCACTTTGCATATGTTTTCAAAATTATAAACATCATCAAGGATTCTTATTTATAATTTCTCAACCTAAATTGGAACAAAATGTAAATAAATATATCTTGACTAACGTGGTTATCCTGAGCGAAGTGCACAATTCACAATTATTTGTAGCCGCAAGCTCTTACAACACTAAAAGTACCATCTTAAAGATAGTTCCTGCTCGAACCATTTTGCATATTTTGTGTCAAATGACGCTTTGAAAATCTGTCAAATGACAATATTAGAATATATGGCCATTTGTCGCTTTAAGAAAGCGTCATTTGACCATATGGGTGAATGACACAAGAAAATATTGTCAAATCACATTACCAAAGCGACAAATAGCCACATGGCCATATGACACAATTCAAAAGCGTCATATGGCCATATTTTGAAATATGGCCATATCCATAACGGCATATGGCCAAATGGCATGGCACCACTCAAAACTGGCGTACAAAATGATTTTAAAAAGGTACTGTAATGCATTTACTTCATTTCTGTTTGTGGCCCTGAAAACACGAAAATGGCCCGATTTTTTTTTCAAGATTGGCCCGATTTCAAAAAAAAAATCGGCAACGCTGTCACCAACTGCTTTCTTCTTATGATAATCGCAATGGTAGGGAGGATTATACTACTCAATAATTGCTATATTCCTAATACGGTAGGGGTAGGGTACAATCTCGACTTGCTACTGAAATTTCACTCTTACTTATTAATTTTTGCTCAAAAACCCAGTGTGAATTATACCATACCGAAGTGTAATTTTGTTTTTGTGCATCTAGAAGACAATGCCTTTTTGTTGTTATTGGCTGATTTCAATGCTGATGCGGATCGTGAGTCGTGACTTATAGTCTGAGGGCTGGGGTTGAGATAGAAATGGTTCGTTACAACACCATCGGAAGAACACAGCTTTATATCCGTTTTTTTTTTTTTTTTTTTGTTAAATTTCAACATAAGCATTGCAGAGGCAAGAACATAGGTTTCCGATTCCATCGGTATTTATATGTACAGCGGCAGCGATGTACGTAAGTTAAGGATGTATCTGGATGTTATTGCATGAGACCCTGTTCCGGCCCAAACTATAGAGCCTTCTTAGACATTCACATTTTTTTAATAATTTGATAACTTTTGCACATTCAATGATTTTTATTGCCGATTCGATATGTTAGTAGAGATAGGCAGAAGAAATCATCCTCAGCCTCATCGATTTGGTTTTCTTTTTAAATTTTGAACTTGAGTCAAAATATACGCTAAGGTTATGTTGACTCTTTCAACTAACTGTTTCTTTTTCAATTATGAAAATAAAATAAAAAAACAGTCTACTCAATAAAACAGAATGATGAAAAATAAATCAAATCAAAAAGTCATTTATTGCAATTTTTAATTTCCCCACAGCCATCCGATGAGATTGTGCTTCGCTTCCTTTCACGTCTTTCCCAGTGAATAAGAGACACTAGCATCCATTAAAGGCAGATTCATTAGATAGGTGTTCGTCTTTATAGTTTTATAAGTCTTAAGGGAGACAGGAATAAGTTGTTTTATAAATCATGTTAGTCTCCTAAAGATTGTTGATTATATCTTCCTTAAGTTCACCAAAAAGCAACATTTTTTGTCTACAGAAGATTTTGTGTTAAGTAGATAGACGATGTTCAGTTCCATGGAATCATTTTATTTTTGAAATGAGTAGGTACGTCAAAAAACATCATGCTCTCCGGAGTACTTAAAATACAAAGTAGGTACACAGGAAAAGGCAACGTATGCAATAAAGACGTGAGAAAAAAGTATTTTGCCAAAGTTTCGTTGACGTTGCAGTTTTAAAAGTTCTTTTTGTATTTAACTTTTCGGCAACACTATTATCGGCTCTAAGCTAAAAAAAAGCTATTCAAATGACATTGATGTCATCGGTCGCTTCAAAATAGATGTACTTGAGCCCTTACAGCCAAATTAAAAAACACAGAATAGCGAAGGATTGACCGTTATTCTATGGAATATGTGGAAAATGCTATTAATAAAAGTTCTCTTAACTGACGTTTAAAATTTTATCCCGCCGTGGAGGTTGGTTAAGGAAGGAATAAAATAAATTTTAAAAACTGTCTATATCAGTTCATTGGATGGCGCCACAATATTGTCGTATATAGCGTCAACTGTAATCGGTATCAACTTATATAACTTTGCGTATGGATTAGCTCTTATTCTATGAGTCAACCTGTGGAATAGGAGTGCAATTGACATTTTTTATTAACATGGCTGTTATTGTGTATTGTTTAAAATAAGATCTTATTTCACTTTAGGATAAACTATCTAACAAGTTATTGCAAAATTCAGTTCAATGCGATTTTCGTTGCTTTGACGTCTCATTTATGACAACACGCACAATTTCTTACCTTCTGCTTTTAATATGTGTATTGTACGTTTTCCTTTGTTTTTCGGAATACTTCTGGAAAGCAAAAAAAAACAAAATCAACCTACAATATTATTTGCCTTGGAGTGCCTTGTGCACGAATGAATGTGAAAAATTGTTCGTTTTGGAAGATCTATATGCAGTTGGTTGGTTCAAATATCGTCGTTTGAACGCAACAACAACAATTTTTGTTCAACGATTGTGGAATTATGCGGTTTAGATAAAAAGTAAAAAAAAAAGTTTGTATAAAATAAATTGAGAGCGGAATGAATGTCCAATCGAACTCGGTGGGCGGCATTTAAGTCTCGAAAATCAGTTAATTCCTACCATTGATATTTATTTATTTATTTATTTATTTATTTATTTATTTATTTCATCAATCGAGTTTAACTCTTATAGACTATGATATTACAAAATGCTTACATAGATAATTTATTTATTTAAAAAATATAAACTTAAAATAACTTTAAAATTCTCCCTACTATAATGAAAATTAAAATCAAAATCATTTAAAATGTTATTTATTTCCCCAACACAGCGAATAATTGGCTCATTTGAAGCATAATTAGTTCGATGACATTCTTCCAGAAATAACTGGGAGGAACTTCTATTCCTAAGAAAACGACTAGGTGCATAGAATTTGATCAAATTAAGCAAAAACAAACAGTTGATACGATAGGTTATTATATCACGTATAAAAACAATTGAAGACATTTTACGCCTATTTTCAAGAGTATGTAAACCAATGAGCTGACATCTTGTATTATAATGAGGCATATTTACTACATTCCAATTAAGTTTCCTTACCACAAATCGAGTAAATTTCCTTTGGACTTTCTCGATTCTAAATGAATAAGTTTTATAACACGGATTCCACACCACACTACAATAATCAAGAACTGATCTGACATAAGCAACATATAATGATTTAAGTGTATATGGATCTTTTAAATCCTTAGAGTTACGAAGTACAAATCCTAACATGGAATTAGATTTATTAACAATGTAATCAATATGATTATCGAACTTTAAACAAGAGTCAAAAATTACTCCAAGATCTTTCTTAGAGAAAACTCTTTCCAAAACAGTATCATCAATATAATAATTATACAATAACGGAGATAAGCGACGAGTGAAAGAAAAACTTTGACATTTAGAAATATTAAGAAATAGTTTATTTTTATTACACCATTCAAAAAGCCTATTAAGGTCCTCTTGTAAAAGATGAAAATCAACGGGATTTTTTATACATGAAAACACTTTCAAATCATCTGCAAACATAAGACATGACGAGTTAGAAAAAACACTAGGTAGGTCATTAATATAGACAAGGAAGAAAAGAGGGCCAAGATGACTTCCCTGAGGAACGCCCGACTTAACTCTTATAGATTTAGATATTATTGAATCAATTTTAACATATTGAATGCGATTTATTAGGTATGAACTAAACCAATCAAGCATTTTCGAGTGAAAACCTATTTCTTTAAGTTTATTAATTAAAATTATATGATCTACTCGGTCGAAAGCTTTCGCAAAATCTGTGAAGATAACATCTACTTGATAACCCTTTTCAATATTATTTAAGATATAATTAGTAAAAAGTGTTAAATTTGTACAAGTTGATCTACCAGATACAAAGCCATGTTGATATGGAGAAATTATTTCTTTTAAAAGAAAAGACAATCGATCACAAATAATTTTTTCAAATAATTTTGGAATCACAGATAATTTACACACTGGTCTATAGTTCGAAATGATTTGTTTAGGACCATTTTTATAGATTGGAGTTATAAAAGAAGTTTTCCAGTCACAAAGAAACTCACCAAAATCCAGTGATTTATTGAATATAAAATACAAAAGCCTAGCGCATGAAGTGGCACATTTCTTTAACACAACAGCAGGTATTCCATCAGGACCAGATGAACTATCTTCATTTAGACCAGATAAAGCTGTTTCAATTTCAGTCAAAGATATTTGAAAACTACCAAAATTTATAAAATTATTGGAAACAATACTATTTTAACTACTATGACCTGAATTTAAATAATTCGATTGAAAAAAATCCGCAAAAGCATTACAAATGTCAGATAAGTTTGTGCATTGTGAACCCAAATACTCCATATTATTAGGAATTCAACTATTGTTTTTTTTTGTTTTAATGAAAGTCCAAAAGTATTTACTATTTGTTTTCAATTTAGACTCGATTGAATAGATATAATTTTTGTAAAGAAAATTATTTAAAAAATTGAAACTTTTTTCGAGAAAAACATATTCCGACCGCAATCTGCTATTGTCTTCAAATACTTTCAACAATTTGTATATTTTATTTTTTTTTATTTTTCAAATTAATTAATCTTCTATTGTACCAAGGTGGTTTTGAATCGCTTTTTATTTGAATTTTTGGAACAAAGATATCTAAGGCCTTTTTATGAGTGACAATAAAAGTATTATAGAACAGAGATAACTCATTATTGTTATTATTCGTTATAGAAGGTATGGTTAAAGAGTCCAAGTAACTCGCTATGCCTGAGAAATTCGCTTTATGAAAATTATATTTAAATAATTCATTGGTATTACTTTTAAAATAATTCAAACCCTTACAGTCAAAAGCTAAAGCAACATGATGAATAGAGTTTGAAAATATTGGAGAATCAGATTCATTTACAGACATCATACACCGGGAGCCCTCAATCCTGAAAGTGCACTTACACGGATTTCAAAATTTTGTATATTAAAAGATAGTTTATAGAAATACCAACAAAATAAGCCCGGTATGACGAGGAATATCCTGGCACCAGTATTTTTTGCATTTTTTTGCATTATTAATAAATTATTGATAATTTGCACTTATCGCGGATTTTAATTTTAACTAGCGCATACTATTGGAAATTTAATGTGCTTTCAGGAAAAAATGGTATGACAGCTGCCATCCTGGCACCAATGTCTGTCATACCTATTTTAAAAACATACGAGTGATAAAATTTTAAAATAGGTATGACAGACATTGGTGCCAGGATGGCAGCTGTCATACCATTTTTTCCTGAAAGCACATTAAATTTCCAATAATATGCGCTAGTTAAAATTAAAATCCGCGATAAGTGCAAATTATCAATAATGCAAAAAATGCAAGAAATACTGGTGCCAGGATAGGCCTCGTCATACCAGGCTTAATTTGTTGGTATTTCTATAAACTATATTTTAATATAAAAAATTTTGAAATCCGTGTAAGTGCACTTTCAGGATTGAGGGCTCCCCGCCTATCATTAACTCTTTATCCACAAATATTAAGTCTAACATTCTATTTAAACTATTTTTACATTGATTAATTTGAATTAAATCAAATGATGCGAAAGAATCTACAATTTCTGAAGCATAATCATGCCTATCACGAGCTTCGTCGTAATAGAAAAAAGACTACGAACCCCGAAAAATCTATTACAAGTTCCCTTCGTAGTGGAAAATCTGTACGAAATTCGAAATTCGTAGAATTTGGTATCAGTCGAAATTCAAATTTTGTGTCATATTCATTGAAAAATTCAAAAGTAATGTAAAGATTTTCGTAAATGTCATGTAACGGAACCAACAGCTGATTTCGAAAATGGACGCTACTTTTCTTGAATCAGGCAATGCTTTTTTCAAATCCCTTCGGATCTTCTGATTGTTTTGTTTCGTGATTCGTAGCGGAATTTTTCATTCGGGGATTTCTCCGAAGGGATCTTGTGATAGGCATGAATCATTAGAAACGTTAAATGGTATTAATTGTTGTTCATCGGAATCGAAATCCCAATTAACATTTGGCAAATTGAAGTTTCCTAATAAAATTATACTTTGGCTACTATTTACATTTGATAAATAGTATTGAATATTATTGACATGCTCTTTATACAACTCAAGTGAACTTCTAGGTGGAATATAACTTAGCATAATATATATTTCCTTATTTTCGAACATAATTTTTATAATTAATTGATCTAAATCAAAAGAAGACGATGAAGGTATATTCAATTGACAAGAAGCATAAACAGATCGAACTGCATGTTCTGCAACATCCACCGAGTCTTTTCGAAATCACTACACAGCTTTAATTTTTGTTAAAATGGAATTAAGGACCTCTCATCTACTAAAATTTCAGAACATATCCCAATTGCCCTTCGATACAAAATGTTAATGGTTTCGTGATAAGTGGTGTAAACATGATACCGCAACGTGCATTGCAAGGGTAGCTAATTAAACTGAGAATAAAAGTCTGATACCAAAAAATGTTCTATTGTACCTATTCTGATTTCTTTTTTTTTTTATCATGATTGTGTACACGATTGTTTGTATTGTCCCCTTCGAAGCTATTCGCGATGAAAATCAAGCTAACCTTAAAATAACTGAGGGCTATGGTGTCATATTTTTTTTAGTTTTTGGGAAAACCTCCTTTCAACATTTGTTCAATGTTTTCATGTTCTTCCCTTTTCGTAGTTTGCAGTTTTGCACAGTTTGAAATGGAACTCGTTTCTTTCATTCTACGATGAAAATCCTTTTAGTTTAATTTCAAATGTCTATTATGGTTTCCCATTTAAAATAAACGGTACCTACATGATTGAGTGCGCATGCACCGTCTTATCTCTAATTAATAATTCAAATACATATTCGGACACAACAAAGTTTTATTTCGTTGAACTTTCCAATTAAAAATTGTGGTGCAGAAGAGTCTCGCCATGGAATCTACTGCTTCACGCGATTTAAACTTCTAACTACCATCCGTGGGAGACTGACATTTGCTGGCTGCTTGCAACTTTCATACTTAAAGTGACTGAAGTTTCTTCTTTCTAATGTGATGTGAGTGAGGTACGTATTAACGTGTTTTGTAAACATAACAACAAGCATCACCTTCTCGGCAGAAATTTGTAATAAAATTTTGTGCATTCATGTACTCGACTCATACTTAAATGTACCTAACCTAGGTATATATATGTATATGCGAGTTTGCGCTAAAGGGGCGGTTATGCTATTAACTGTTTCGTATGTTATAATGTTTAATTAATGAGCTGTTGTTCATTGACTTTAGCATTGTCTGCAACCTTTCCTTCATTGTGATAATATAATACCTTTGTTGTGTTGCGTGCCTTCAGAACTTGCAGGGCATATTAGCATTTCATTAAGATGACAGATAAACTCGTGTTCTTACCATCCCGGAAACACTAAAGATTTTATTTTGATTTTATTGTTATTAAAATTGTTTCTAGGAGCACCATCATATATAAATCATGGGTTCTTATAGACGCTCTAGAATGTAAAATTTTAGGGTCTAGAAGTAACGACCAACGAGTGGTTTTAGTTCTGCTGAAACTAAGCCACGACTAGATAAGGACAGACATGGGAACAAAATAAACGCCAACAAAATTTAACTCTCGTGCAACATTTTATTAGAACTTATCCTCCGCCTTCCAAGCATGTCAATCTCTCTTGTCGATAAAAAAAAAATTAGTTTCTCAAAAAAACACTAAAAAATATGCGTGCATGTGGTTTTGGTTCTCTTGAAGAGGACAAAGAAACCTACGACGAAGACGTTCCTAGGACAGATGTGTGATTATAAAGAATAGTTTTATTATCATTGTCCTTTTTCCGCCTTATGTAAGTTGTACCCCGCAGTACTTACATGAACGCGTTTTTCGTTGGAAGTTTGATTTTTTAATTTTTAAAAATTAAATAGGAAGGCAATAGCTTGAGTTCAGGATGGTCAGAGTGCACCCTATAGCTCTCATTATCAAAAGATTATACCAAAATTCACGACTAACTAACTGGCAAATCCTTGTTTGTGCTGTAGTGTTCAAAATCCGTACCAAAAAGCAGTTGCGAGTTTTGTTTATAAACTTTTTATGCCAGAGATAAAGTGAGAGCATTAAGGATGAGGAAGCGTAGAAATTTGTAGTGAGTGAAAGACACAGTGCGATAGAGAGTAACACATTCCGCGTGGTACTGCTGAAAAACAAATCTCTGAACTTAAAAGTACGACCGAAGTTGGGCTCGAGGTTAATACAATGAGCATTTCTTGAAGCGCTAGTATAACGGCTGAATTGTTTAAGGAGAGGAGTGCATAATTATATAAAAGTGACAACAAGAGACTGTATGACGGTTTTCTTGGTCATATTTAATGCTGGTCTTTATATACTATCCAAGAGGCTGAAATACTTTATACTAGAGCATCTGCACCAAAGGTTCTTATCCAACGATGAAGTGACTCGTCAATACCAAAGCCCTGAAAATATTTAATGCAATAGTCTTACTTTTTGAGAAACGTTTTGTCGGTTTTAAAGAACCTCTCGTTCTTCAAGATGTTTTCCAAGCTGAACATTTTCCGTGATCTTAGTAAAAAAAAAAGAGCAACTAACGCCGTAGATTTTGTCTACTCCTTCTACTGTCTTCTACCATGGATGGTAAGGTATTTGGATTCGACGAACTTCACAGATTATTGTTAGCAACAAGTTAGCTGACGCGACGGATAGATGTACTTATTTTGAACTCACACGCTTCTACCGTGATAGTTATTCTTCTTGGAAAAATAGGTATTTCGGCAGCTGGTTCACGTATTACTCCGCCTTGCCTTACGGCTTTAGCCAGCTGATCTTCCGGTTTTCACCGACTGGTTTTACGGCTTTCGCCTGCTGTTCTTACGATGTAGGGTTCTTGACCGCTGTCGGTCGACTGTTGGTTGTTCTATTGATTTTCTTCCTTCTGTTTCTGTACTGCGTTCAAATGCCTGATGTTGACTCGTGGCTGTACCTTGCTCTACTGACTCGATGCTACCACTTTTCGGGTAGGTGGAGGTCTTCTTATAATACCTTCCTGGTACACGGAATATGAAGTCTATCCGTCGAACGATAATTTCTAATACTATAGTACAGTCGACTATCTGTTTAGTGTTTTCAAAATGGATGTGAATGTTATTTATCGAGTTCTAAATTCTGCTCGATAGTTGTTGTAGATAATTTTACCCCAGAGTTCCTTACGCAATTCCGAACTTCAGCGAATAGCCAGCGTATATGACATGACAGCCTGACATCGTCATTCAGCAGTGCTGAGTGTGGGTTTACTATGCAGCTATGAAATGCTTGAATAGCTTGATTTGGCTCTTTTCAGAGAGGTCAATGGCTTCTGCGTAATCATTTAATCAGATAAACTTTTTAATGATCTTCCAGAGTCACGAATTGCTTTCCCAAACGCTGCAGTGGTGAAAGACAAAGAGTGACTGTTTGGACCCTTCAAAGATACTTAAACTTGGCTTTAAATTTGGCCGTGATCAACATTGTTGTTTCGTTAGATTATCTGACATACGGAATTTGGCACTTAGTTCCCAAGCAACAGGTTCGGTATGAGTATGTATACCTGCGTAAACCTCTATAAAAGCAACAGAATCTCATCATCTGCCCTATCCGTAGTTGATGGGATATTTATAGTTTGATGCTTAATTTACAAGGGCTGGGGTATACTCGACGGAATCCAATGCCTGAGGAAAGCACTGTAAAACTCAGTCCAAAGAAAACACCGAACTCTTTCGCGTCTTTCCAATTACATAGTTTTGAACTTCTTTATTTAACCTTTTTTTATTAACAATTTCAGTCACGGCCTCGAAGTGAAGGGGAATCGCGAAAAGAGGTTAAATAGCTCAAGGTGAAGGGAATTCTCAGAATTAGCTAAACTGTCCTATAGCCACAGCCTCAGGGTGAGGGGAATTCTCAAAAAAGGCAAATAAATATTCGGTCAAAATTAGGAACAATCTATATTGCGCTGAGCACCATAACTCGTTGCTTATCAAGAAAGAACAACTACTATTGTAGGAATAATTTCACTTCCACTTGGCAAATTTTCGGTAAAAACTATCAGTAAATCATATAGAGACAGAAAAACTTAAATTGTAAAAAGAAGTGTAATTTATGTTGTTGCCTTCGTTATTGTTCATACATCATACCAATAAGGAGTCTTAAATTCCTTTTCTTTAAAACCAAGTCCTGAGGGCCTGAGGCCAAGCTTTGCAAGCTCCTCACAACATTCTTATTAAATCTAATACAAATTCTCTTTAAAACAATGTTCACGTTTTAAGAACGATGTAAAAAAAAAAAAAAAAAACTCTTGATGTTGTATTCGCTTCAAACGTCCGCGTCCCCTTGCTTCCGAATACCATGAAAATAATTTTTAAAATATCTCTTCAGAGGGATTACATTTCCTTAATCCTTGCTATATTTTTTGTTTTGCAAAAAAAAAATCTGCTTTGAAGTTTTCAGGAATTTCTGCACAGAAATAAAAAAGAATAGAAAAGCCCTGAAAACTCATACTCTCTCTTATGTTGTTTCTGTCATCTTATAGCAATTGTTAAATGTGAAATAAAAAAAGCTCAGAGGCAATGCATTAGACAAGTCAAAGATTGTACGCATTGTAGTCTCAACTCATTTTGTCGCCGCGGTACATTTGACACAGTCTGTCACTTAAAGAGCACTCATTTAAAAGAAAAACAGTGCGTCTATTTCGCTGTAAAAAAAAACCTATTCCTGTTATGAGGGCTTCCTATTCGTTTCTTTGAAAACTGCTTTTGATTCCATGAAATTGGCGAGGGCTCTTCATTTCGATGTCGTGTCCTTGAGTAGGGTGAAGCACTCTGACAGGAGATAAATTATGTTCAGTGAGAGGATATATTTTTGTTTCGTGTTGAAGAATGCGCATGAGCTTTAAAATCCTTAAAAAATTGTGTTGTTTGTTTGTAAGAGTGGGGTGTGGGATATAGGAGGTATATGAAAAACGTGAAAATGTTGTAAATATCAACATCCAATAATATTTCCTGCTTTTTTCAATCAGAAAAACTAAACAGTCCTGAAAACATAAGTATTCCTATTTTGCTTTGAGAATTCAACGTATTTGTTTTATTTTCTGAGATCCAGTACTGTTATTGTAATATTGCGTAAGGTTCCTGGCCTTTGAAAATCTTCATTGCATTTGGTATTCGATTTCGCCACAAGTCGGTAAATCAATGTAATACGAAAATGCGAAAGGAGAACATCCGTTTTTAAAATCTAATGGATGTTATGTAATTTATATATGAGATAAATAATAGGGGACTTAAATGCCAACCCTGTGGAACACCAGAGTTGACTTAAAATTGAGCTCATTTCTGAAAGTTGTTACAAATCATTTGAAATTAATTATTTATACCTAAATATAGAACAATGTGTTTGATATCAGAAGTAAAGTAAATATCGCCACCAAACGGTCTGTAACTATGAGGACATACAGATACAAAAAACAGAAAGATCTTATGACTTTTCTACCTTTTTTTAAATCTCCAAATCGTCGTACACAAAATTGGACATTGTTCAAAAATAGATGTAAAGCTTTTATCTTAAAACGAGTTCCCATTGGAATCAAAAGTTTAACTTTCCTCAAACTTATAAAAATCAAGAGGAAACTGGGAAGCAATCATTACTCCCCCTCCCGGCCAATTGGCAGGCACTGAACCCTTAATAGGACCTTTCTTGCTTCAGCATGAGGCGGTAGAGATAACAACTTAAAAACACTTTACACTATGATAAATAAAACATGCTGAAGCGTCTGAGCATTGAACCTTAATTTGAACTTCTATTCTAAAATTTACATACCTATACCTAGGATAAGTGCCTACCTACTATATACACATATAAAAAATTCAACGAAATTCCCTATACCCTACCCATCCTTATACAATAACCAATTTAAATATTTATATTTGTGTATGTATGTTACTTTAATTGAATAGCAGTTCTATACCCCTATTTTAGTACTCCCTCAATACTGTTGAACAGAACATTTCTCCTCAAAAATTTAATATGTTTGTTTAATAACATGAATTTTGCAACATAGCCGTACCAATACATGTGCGATATTCAGGTCCTGCGCAAACATACGGAAATCTTACTTCCGATGATGGCGGGAATTTATTTATAGAGATTTGTTTTTATA
Source organism: Sphaerophoria taeniata (assembly GCA_943590905.1). Taxonomy (NCBI): domain Eukaryota; kingdom Metazoa; phylum Arthropoda; class Insecta; order Diptera; family Syrphidae; genus Sphaerophoria; species Sphaerophoria taeniata. Next base: position 101,437,262 of record OX016540.1, on the reverse strand, counting down.
CACAAAGCAACAAAGCTAGACATTGAAATAAAAAAAGGAAACACACGAAAAAGTTGTAGATTTACTCGTGTGCTTGTATTTAATATTGCAGGAAGAACTCACGTGAACTGTCGATGTTATTGAACTTGACATAAATTAATTCTTGGAAAAAAATATGCTTTTTTCTCTCGTATAGTTCTGCGAACCTTGATTATGTTGAAAAATAAGAAATGAAGCAAGTTCGTACCTACTAACGCGTCACAACAAACTCTAGTTGTACCTCAAGCTTTACTTTTTGCACATTACGTACATCAGTTTTCCAGAATTTTTTTCTGTTATCGAATGTTCATAGCTTGTACTTTACCTTCATGTCTACTGAAAACAAACAATAAAGAACAGATTGTTGCTAATTACTGGCCCATTACAGATGGGGTATAAACAGGGTGCCCGGTAATTCGTCTGCCATACTTAGGGATGTGATTCCTGGTCATACTCTAAGGAAAAACTTGTTCTACAGTAAAGTCTGATTGTGAAATTTGACATCACTTTTTGACATTTTACAAAAACGCAAACTTTGGTGTACCCTAACCATATTAATACCTACATCTATCTCGATTTTCGGTACTTCGTATGCTTTTTCCGACATGAGGATTCTTACTGGTCCTACCAACAAAAAAATTAATTTGAGATATTTTTAATTTGTACCCTAATAATCCACAAAACGTGATGAAAAAAACGCGGCTAGCTTGATTAGATTGTAACACAATCATTTAAGCCAGTTGTTTTCTAGCTGGGGAAAAAACTGTTGGAACGTTCTGGGTTTCCTACTCGTGTCCATAAAGTTTTCATTTCATCTTTCACAGGTATTGCTTCTTGCGAAGAGCTGACAACATTTCCAAGAGTATCAATCTGTCATGAAAAAAGTGCTTCTCAACATTGCCGTTCGGAATCGGCGTGAAATGTGTAATGTGTAATGCACTTAGGCCTCAGCTATTCAAAAGCTGTCCCGCCACTATTTTTTTTTTGTGATATAATCGGACTACACAATATGGACGAAATAACCTTCGACAGCTAAATCAGACTTATCGATAGCGTTGAGGAACAGGACTATATTATGTTAACAAGCACGTGGTTGCCACATCCGATATCCACAAGGGACCTTCAAAATCTTCTGTTGAAACCACCATCAGCCAAAGGTTGTTTAGTTGACGTAAAAACGGTTAAAATAGCAAGGGATCGCTAGATACTTTTCCGATCGTATCTCCATGCAATGATCTCCTAAGGAGTCCTTTGCGGACAGCATATAGAGGAAAAGTTTTAACATTCTCAAGAAGCAGCCCTCAGAGGTGCCGCCTCTGAAGTATTTGGTTTTATAAGGAAACCCCTGGGTTTGACGAGGAGTTCCGGCGAGCACTTACAGGTATACAAAGCGTCGGGCTGCAAATGAGTTGCACCGTTTGCGTGCTTTTCGAGTAAAGAAGAGAGGAGCACCGACTTTTTAAAATAAGAAAGAGGGATCATGAGGAGTACCACAACATGAATCAGTTTCGGAAATTTAACGAACGGGTAAAACGATCTAATAAAGGTCTTAAACCGAAATATTTAGACATCAACAAGGGAATATCTGATGCAAAAATTTAAGAATCCAAGCCGGAAACATATAAATCGGCGCTACATAGAACAAGAGCTACTCGTGAGCTTTAAACGCAGAAAAGGAGGGAGGATCACCACCTTATCAGAAGAAAAAAAAAGGAGCATGAGAAGCGTCAGATCGAAAATGTTGAGAGAGCCAATAACTGGAATGAAGTTCGCAAGTTTTACCATAATGTAAACAGTTGGCTCAAGGTCATCGAGCTAGAACCAATGCTTGCAGAGATAAGAAAGAGAACATCATAGAAGAATCGCAGTCGATGCTGAAGATTTGGAAAGACCACTTCTGTAGATTGTATAACGGCGATGACGAACAGAATCCCGCAGAAGCCATTGGACACGACAATAGCCAAAAATTCCGTGAATCCGGTTTAGACGAAGTTAAATTGGCAATATCACGGCTGAAATCCAACAAAGCCGCTGAAGCAGATGGTCTAGCTGCCGAGCAGCTTATCAAGGAAAGTCAACCATATCGACCAAATGTTTACTTGGCAGATCCTGGAGAAAACCTATGAGCTCAAAATCGACATACACGCACCTTTCTATTGATTTTAAGAGAAAAACTGAATAAAGCTGTCTCGTTTTCGCATCCCTGCCAAGCTCGTTCGAACACAGCGTGATGTCAATGGCGCCTTTTTGAGAATTGAGACGGATGCGAAAAATTGGTTTAGCGGTAAATGAGGGCAAAACGAAGTCTATGCTATCTTCGAGGAAGGACAACCTACACCCACCTTCACTCGATCAAATAAGATAAAACTATACAATCCCCTCATCATCCCAGTCCTACTATACGATGGAGGAGCATGGCACTGACAAATTCCGATGAAAATGTCCTAGGCTGTTTCGAGAAGAAAGTGTTTCGTGTTATTTATGGCTCCGTGTGCAGAATGGAGAAGGAAATTCAACAACGAAAGCACTTAACCAGTTCAAGAAAACAGACTAGACTGTACTAGACTAGACTGCTGGGAAAAAAATTTACAGAAATGTCAGAATAAATTAGTCAGCATGAAATACGGTATAAAACTGATATTCCTAGATGCTTTTCCCAAAATGTAATGTGAATGTTCGATTGATGCGATACTTTCCTAGGCGGAAACCAAATCGATCTCTTCTAACACTAACAGTGTTCGTAACTAGCTAATTTTGATGAGCATTTATACCACCGTGCGTGTCGAGGTGAGAAGTGTCATCGATCGATATGAAGATTAATACATTGAAAAGCAGAACTGTTGTATTTATTTTTTCCAAAAGAAAATACACCAAAAATAAAATAAAGTTAAGCTTATAATGGCGACAAAAATGTTTAAAGGGTCAGATCCAATTTACCCGTAACTTCTGTCCTCCTCACATGCACCCATTTTATTTTTTTAATTAAAGTACGAGCTGAGGGTTATAAGTATTCACATCGGAAGAAATAATCCTAAATCGTTGTTCATTGAAATTCACACAATCGCGCAAATAATACTCATTCATTATATTATTTATACAAAAGGCCGCCCGTCCCTGTTCTGGCTAATCATATTGTCCAATTTTGTTTGCATTGCTATTGTTGTTGTTGTTTTTTTATGATAAGCTATTCGATAAGGGAAAACTCGAACCAAAACAAATTGGAAAATTATACACTTACAGAAATGCATGTGCTTGCGCCTTCGGAAATTTTGCTTGCTCACTCGCCACATGTTTGCACACTCAACCCTCTGAATAGACGTCCGTGTCGTCGCGTTCGTTGGTTGTCATACAGCATCCCTGCAATTATGCAAACGAAATGCTTTAAGGGCTGTTGCCATGGTAGTAAATACCGGTCGGCAGTCAGCAGCAGTGTGGCGGTTGTGAACGCATGTCAAAAAATTAGGAGAACATTAACATCACAATGGCATGAGAAGTAGCGTCAAGTTGAATATGCATCTAACACATGTGCCGGTGAGGCTCAAAAGTAAAAATCTTTACTTTATCAGACGAAACCATGTTACGGACAATTCTTGCAACTAACAAAAAATGAAGCGTGCCTCTAGTTTATCTGTTCCTAAAAGAAAAGAAGACCGGAATATGCGATAGCTTATCTACAAAATATGGTAGGATGAAGGTGTGTGAGACTTGGAAGCCTTATCAGTTTGGCTTCAGACAAACAAGGTCCATCATCGACCTTATTTTCACTCTCCAGTAGGTCATGTTGTAAGATTAGTAACCCAACTAGGCAAGCCAAGAACCCATTCCCACGAAAAAAACGATCTTCAATTCAAACGTGAGTGTTTAATACTGTTAAAGGAGTAGTGGGATCACGTTTTTTTTTTCGTATCGAAATATGAGTATCAAAACATCTGTTGTATTTTCAATTATGTGTGCATTGCTGAAATATTTTTCGAAACTGAAATCTTCTCAAGAAAATATTTTCCAATTTCCACATACAATCTGAATGCACACATGATCCATAATCCCCCGTCATAGATTGCCAGTTACTCTTGTTTACCGAACCTTTGCCCTAATCCTAGCTTGTCACTCATTTTATACCCTCCGAGAAAAGAGCTTCCGCTGTTTATATTCACCTTGCACACACATCACATGAATTCGATGCCGCCGGAGAAAATTCATGTTATTTCCAAACTCAAACCCCTCAATTTTCTACAATAGAGTTCGTCGGGTTTCATACAATTTTCTATGAGCTGAGAGAGAAGGGAGTCCTTGCTTTGCTTTGTTTGCTGTTCAGAGGGGCCCTAAATTGAATGAATACCTAGTGTGTACTGAACCGAGTGCATAGTGGCCGTTATGCAGCCAAGAAAACAAACACAATGACAGTAAGAACCCTTCTTAAATCGAACACTCCTATCGGTTGATAGATATCAAATGAATTTATATGATGTGTCGGTTGGCAGCACTTCCAAATCAAATTTGAAACTTTATACATTTTGGCTTTAAATTGACCATCAAACTCTCAACTATAAATTTTTAGCATTGTCAATGTTCGAATTCTTCTGCATCTATTGCTTCAATCTAAGGAGCCTTTCAAAAGCACATTATCGTAGTAACAGGAAGGGCATTCAATGTTCTTTCAGTGAGCTTATTTGTTGCTTTCTTTACTGGACTTGGCAGATAGCTATAATTCTGAGAACATTATTTGATTTTTTATCTTTTTCATATACACGTCCCTCTTTTTCGACACTTAGCTAATTGCAGATTGCATGGGTCAGTTTATCTTACCCTTGAACTTAACTTCGATGTATTAACTAACAGTTTCCGCTATCTAGCTCGATCTCTAGCTAACTATCTCCAGTTTTGCACTTCAAGTTCATTGAGGTCCCTTCCACTTGAGTGCGCCACCTAAGTCGCGGTCTTCCTCTACTTCTTCGTCCCTCAGAAATGATGTCGAAGGCTTTCCGGGCCGGAACATTGCTGTTCATCCACTCTATATGACCAAGCCGTCTGAGTCGCTGGACCTTGACTCTTCTGGCTAGGTCCGTGTCGTTGTACAACCTGTACAGCTCACTGTTGAATCTCCTTTTCCATTCTCCATCCAGGTCAATAGATAACCCGAAGAACTTTCCTCTCGAAACAACCAAAGCACTGCATTACCACTCAGTTGCTTTCTAAGCACAAAGAAACAGCAATTAGCAAGAGTTATTCTTCGTCTGATCTCGGCGCTTCCTCGAAGATAGCATATACTTCGTTTTTCCCTCATTTACCGCTTCTGTCTCAATTCTCACAAAGGTGCCATTGACATCACGCTGTGTTCTTCCCATTATATCAATATCATCGGCGTACGCGAGAAGTTGAAGCGATTTTTGGAAGATAGTGCCTCTGGTGTTGACGATGGAGTTTTGCACTATCTTCTCAAGAACGATGTTAAAGAAATCGCATGACAGTGCATAGCCTTGTCTGAATCTTTTTCTAACATCGAATGGTTCCGTAAGCTAGTTGCCAACGTTGGTGGAGCAGCGTGAGTTCTCCATATTCATTTTGCTCAAGCGAACTAGCAGAGATCCCAAAACTAGACATAGCTTTATATAGTTCTTCTCTGTAGATGCTGTCATACGCGGCCTTAAAATCGATAGAAAGGTGGTGGATGTCATAGGTTTTTACCATGATCTGCCGCAAAGTGAACATTTGGTCGATATGGTTGACTTTCCTGGTCTGAAGCCACATTTTTTTTTATTTATTTTATTTTTTTTTATTTTTATAGTGACACTTTATATTTAACAATTTAAATAGTGATAAATGACACTCAATATAAATTAATGACTTATGACTTATGACTTATGTGGGGTGAACAACATTAATAAAGATTAACATAACGAAAATATATAAAAAATTAAATACAAGAATTAAACAAAGAGAAAAAAAACATTATTTTTGCTTTAAGAGACAATTAAATAAGTTAAACATTGATTGATATTAAAACTAATTGATGTAGGTCAACAAAACTTCGATTTGGTTATGATCAATTTCAAGAAGCCATATTTTAATTTTTTGCAAGAATATTTTTAAGTTTCGAATACAACGAATATACTCAGGAAACATGTTAAAGAGCTAGTAGGACACAATGGAGTAGAGGTTTCTAAAGTGAGTCGTTCGAAATGAGGGGACGGATACATAGCTGTCAAGGTTGCTTCGCAAATTGCGGACCTCTGAATTTGGACTCTGTAGATATCCACATATCATAAAGAATATTTTTGAAACTTTAAAATAATATAAGTGTCTCACAGGTAGTACGCTCAGTGATCTAAAGAGCACCATAGAAGGATACAACCGGTTGACTCCGCAGATTTTTCTGATAGCACACTTTTGTAAAGTGACCAGAGGCTGAATTTTAGTTTGATAAGCACCACCCCAGCAACTAATCCCATACTGAAGTTTAGAATGGAATATTCCATAATAAACTGTTTTTAACGTTTTATTATTACAAAATTTTTTGAGGTGGTAAAGACTACGGATCGAAGAACGTAGATATTGCTTCAAGATTGAAATGTGATTTGTCCAACTCATATTTTGATCAAACGTAATACCTATATATTTAAAATTATTAACCATTTCAACATTAAAACAATTAGCACAACAGACTTCACCTTCATCAAATCGCGAGAGAGCACCACCACCATTACATGCACAGTTTAACATTCTATAACGTTGGCAGTTTTGAGCATGGAATAATAAACTAAAATCAGGAATCGCTTGCATTCTTAGATTGAAAAACATTAATTTAGTTTTGTTGCTTACATTAAGTTTGTGTTTAGCAAACCAGATACGCAGTAGGTGGATATCAAAATTTAAATCAGCCACAAGGCTTAGTGGGCTAGCTGAGGCATAAGCTATACCAAGGTCGTCAGCAAAAGCCGTTACTTTACCAACGAATGGAAGGCTGAACACAGAGTTTATATAGACGATAAACAGGATAGGACCAAGGACCGACCCTTGTGGAACACCAAGGTTTGAAACCCTTGAGTTACTTAAAAAATCTCCAATTTTCACTCTTTGGATCCTGTCCTTAAGATAGGACTCAAGCCAGTTATAAAAAAATCCTCGGAATCCGATATTATGTAATTTTTTAAGAAGAATGTTATTGTCGACTGTATCAAAAGCTTTGCTTATGTCTACAAACAAATCAGCACAATATTTCTTGTCATCTAAGCCTTTGTTAATTAAGGTGCAAAATTCAAGAAGAGCATCTTCAGTAGAGAGCCCTTCTCTAAAACCGAATTGCGAACTATTGAAAAAATTTATTTTGGTAAGATATCGTAACATTCTATATTTAACAGCTTTTTCAAATATTTTCGATATTGAAGATAGCAATGAAATAGGTCTATAATTGTTGACTTCTTTTTTATTACCTTTTTTTAAAAAGTGGAATAATGCTAGCACATTTTAATTTAGATGGAAAAACTCCAGTGCAAATGCTTAAATTGATAAGATGAGCTAGATAATCAGATTGTTTCAGTCTTTCTTATATTACGGCAGAGAGGGTCTTTCAGCGGTGATATTGCTGATTTCTCTTCGTCTAAGTCGGGTTCACGGAATTGTAGGCCATCATTGTGTCTAATGAAAGGCTGACAGCGGGATTCTGTTCGTCGTCGCAGTCTTACAGTCTACAGAAGTGGTCTTCCAAATCCTCAGTGTCGGCTGCAGTCATCGGTTCTTGTCCTTGAACTTGAGCCAGCTGTTTTACCTTCCGGTCAACTTCATTCCTGCTGTTGGGTCTCTTGACATCCTCGATCTGATACTTCTCATGCTCTCTCTTTTTTCTTCTGGAAAGCCGGTGTTCCTCTCCTCTTCTGCTCTTAGAGCACACGAGCAGCTCTTGTTCTTCTATGCAGCGCCGCTTTGTATGCCTCCTGCTCCTGCTTGGATGCATGGGCCTGCCCACACTCTTCGTCAAATCAGGGGTTTCGCTTTAGTGGCTGTGCAAAACTTTCTGGAAATGTTGCCACTTGTTCTCGATACTTGATGTTGGCGGCGTAGGACTCCTTAAGAGGTTACTTGACACTCCATCGGAAAAGGATCGTTGTATGTTATGGATAACTATTATACTTCGATCTTATTAACACCTCACTCTTGTCTAGCCTAAGACCCGTCACACGTGGTTTTAAAAGTTGTGTTTTAATTCGTTCCAACTTTTGCGTTCCGACGATGGTTCTTCGCCAGTTCTCCTTCAACACCCTGCACATTTCTCGTTTTGTGAGGGTGGATTCCACTGCATTGCTTGTTTCTCTTAGTTCATGAACGACTTTTACCCGTTTTTTAAACGGAGTTTCCTGCAGTTTTCAACGGCGGGTTTTCAATTCGGGTTTCCTTTGATTATCGCGGAGCTTCCTCCGGCTTTCAACGGTTCTCAACAAGGGTTCCCTTGGTTTATCAACAGACTTTCCTCCGCATTTTAACGGCGGACACAGTGGTTCTCATTAAGAAGCTTCGTCCTAAGCGAAGTCCAGTTCCAGATTTAAACAACGAAACAAGTAAACGTGCTCCACTAATTAGAAAGTTGACACCGCAGTTATCAGCAACACTATCTTCTTCCAAAACCTCTAGGAATTCCCTTTTTTCCCCTTCGATCACAAAATTAAAATAAAGTGTGTCAATTGTTAGACATCCCTTTTAAATTTATTCAAAACGCCTTTCTTATCTTGTAGAATATCAAATGAAAATAAAAAAAAAACCATTACCGATGCAAAGTAAAATTGTATCTATTTATGTCCATCTATATGTAACTTTTATCAATGTTACCCATAGAGTGGAAAAATTTGAACAAAACAAAAAGAAAGAAAGAAAAAAAAATATGCAGAGAAGAAAAACGAAAGCAATAACAATATCAACACACTTCACTTTTTTTGGCACGTGCAGCTCGTGGTCATTAATCCGAGATGCAGTGCACTTGGGAATCCTTTCTTGCCATACATACAATCCCAACTATTATATCTACCTTTATCCTACTGTTGTTCCCCCTTTGGCTGGCTGTTTAATGCATTTTGGTTTTGGTTTAAAGATACGAAAGGAGCACCGTTAACGGCAACAGCTTCATATACTCATAAACAGCCCCTTTGCGACAAAAGTGTTTCATAAACAAAAACAAGTTTTGGGCTTTATGTGTTTTGATAGTGTATGGTTCGGATTATTATTGACATTTTAGGTTTATGTGTCGTTTGTGTGTGTATAGGACACGTGATTTCTGTCTTCTGTATGTATTATGTGTGAGAAACCCCTAATCAAAGATACACAAGGGACAGACCCCTCTTGGACCAGAAATCCTGCTTCTAGCTTTTACACAGAGTGTGCATGGCACATCCATACTTTGAATTACCATTTGCCACTATATTCTCGTCATCGCCTCATTTCTACCATCTAAGTTGGAACATTAATCTTTTGAAAATTTGTAAAGGACATTATCTCTGTCGTAGAAACTCGACGAAATAAAAATTAAATGTTGGCTTGTATGCAAGCCTCACGAAAAATGTCATTTCGACTTTTAGCAGATCACGGAAATGTCAAAATAAATCTGTTTCTTTTTTAGATCAGATATAACTTTAGAATCGGAGCTTGCTCAGACCGTCATCGACTTTCTCTGGATGAAATGACCAAGCGAAGCCAACTCCATATTATTTTGGTTGTGATTTGACAGAAATGACAGTTCGAAACTCAAGTATTGAATTGAATCAGAGGTATCCCTTCAGAGCTCAGTTGAAAATAAAAAACAACCCCCGACAAAAATTGGAGGATTTATTCAATTAAAAATCTCAACTACATCATCTGTCAAACGTGACAGACGTGAAATGTACTTTGTAATGTAATGCTGATTGAGTTTGAAATAAGTGACGAGCGGAATTTTATTATTTTAGCGATAGAACAACATACAACTTCCCTCAGTTGTGTTTTATAATTCTTGGGTCAATTTATTCGATTTTCTATGAACACCCTTTAGTGTTTTATGACTAATGAATGTATTCAAAATGGAAAGATTCACGGCACGAAAAACGAAAATCATTGGAATAATCAAGTTTTAAGCTGACCAGTATTCAATCATGCATCCAAAATCAACCCTTCCTTTCGGTCGCAGGAATTAATAACTTGGACCCTGCTGCTGAAAATATGACCTAAGTATATATTTCTTCGTGGCTGCAATTAAAATCTAACTGGTCTCAACATCACAGACACCCTATCAGTGAGTAGCGAATAACTCGTTTATAACAACACTCGGGGTATTAATAATAGGTTCACTTTTTAAAAGGAAATTTAAATAATAACAGCCGAATTAATAAACGCAGAATAGCAGAGGATTAACCTTTATTCTGTGGAATAACTGGAAAATGCTATTAACAAAATAAAATTTCTCTTAACTGACGTTTACTAACTTATTCCACCGCGTCAGCTCATTAGATGGCGCCAGAATCAATTGTGATGTATCTCAAGGGGATTTTCGGGTAAACGTCACTTTCCTAATCCGAGAACATATTATTTTTACCAAATAGAAATTTTAACCTATGGATTAACTCTTATTTTATAGGTTTGTTAACCTGAGGAATAGGCGTTTTTTTTTATAAAACGGCTATAACAGCTCAAAGGCAAGTACTTAAATTTTGTTTGCGTGATAAGAACTTTGTCCGGGCCGAGGTAGGGACAAGTTGAATTGTTTAAGGCCTAAATCCTCATGTCGAATACTACAACCCAAGCACTCAAACTTCGGGCAGATCGGAACCCACAAAAGGCAATCAAACTAGGAGATAAATTTGACTGTTATCTACTGTTTACAGTTTTTTTTAAAGCGACTAGAAAGATCTAACATTGAAGTTTTGTTTTTATTGAAAACTAGCCGAACCGCGAACTTCGTCTCGCCACCCTTCAGAGCAACTCCAGAATAATCATTATGATTAACACAGACATTGTTAAAATGCAATGTGATCTGCTTGAATCCAATTGAAATAGAGAATTACATATCTGAACTTTTCCAAGCTCTACAACTAACATTCTACTTGCATTAAAGCATGAAGTAACATGCAAATTTCTTTTAAAAATTTAAAAACTTCTCTGTTTTGACTACTTCACAAAAATCAGAATTCCAACAGCTTACGGTTGTCCCCCTTATTTGCTGACTTTCCCGTAATTTATTTTTATACAATGAAAATGTTATAAAAATGCATTGAGGTTTGACCGGATTAAGAGTCCAAACTGGACATACAAACAAACCAATGCACCTTAAATTCCATAAAAAAAACTTGATTTAAGGTGTTAAAGTTCTTCGTGCACTCGCAAAGTTTTCCGAGTTCCCAGTCAAAAATTTCCATTTTTCTATTTGAGAATCAGTGCCATTGGAAAACGCATTCTGAAATTTTCCAGTTTTCCATTTGAAATCAATACACCTGCAATAATATGCAATTTTCCCTTTGAAAACCAAAGAGTTTTCCAAGTTTTTCATCAGAACTTTCTATTTTCCATTGGAAACTCAATTCTCCCAATGAGTTTTCCGAGTTTTTCATCAAGAACTGTCTGTTTTTCCATTCGAAAACCCATTTTGAAACAAAAAATTCCAAGCAAAAAAAAATCAAATTTCCGACCTTTGTTTGGTTTTTCCAGTTTTCCCACTCTTCCATGAGGTTTTTCCAATTTTTTGTTCACAGAAATCATCACTGAATGCAACAGTATGAACCATGAAAATTTCACAAATAGATATCTGTTGAGCCATTTCGGAGTCTATAAGAGACATGCAAACAAACAAACAAATAAACATCCATTTTTATATATATAGAGATAACCTCTAGCAGTTGCCCGTAGCTTAGTTGGTTAGTGCGTTGGCTGCTAAGCAGAACGTCGTTGGTTCGAGTCCTACTCAAGCCAAGTTTTTATTTCATCTTTCACGGGTACTGCCTCTTGCGAAGACCTGACAAATCTTCCAAGAGTATCAATCTGTCATGAAAAAGTGCTTCTCAACTTTGCCGTTCGGAATCGGCTTTAAATTGTAGGTCCCCTCAATTCTTCACACTCACACAGAGAATTGTTGATGAGAGTAAGCCACTTGGGCCTTGGCTCTTCAAGAGCTGTCGCGCCACTCTATTTATTTTTATTTTTAACCTCTGCAGGAAACCATAAAACTTCGTACGTACGTAAAGTACAGAGATTTGATCCAAAGCTAAACTTCTCGAATGCAAATATATGTTTGTTTCTCGTTTCATTTGATATTCATGGTCGCGGTCTTTATCTTCTGTGACGTCCTTCCGGGTTGAATTCGAAGACTCTACGAGCCGGAGCATTATTTTCCATTCGCTCTACATGTCCCAACCATCTACGTCGTTGGACCTTAACTTTTCTGGCAAGGTCAGTGTCGCTGAACAGCTCGTACATTTCTTGGTTGAATCTTCGTCTCCATTCTCCATTTATGCAGACAGGACCGAAAATCACTCGAAGAATTTTTCTCTCAAAGCAGCCCAAAGCGTTTTCATCAGCTGTTGTCATAGTCCATGTCTCTGCACCATACATGAGGACCGGGATGATAAGGGTTTTGTAGAGTGTCACTTTAGTTGCTCGGGAGAGGACTTTACTACTCAATTGCCTTCTAAGTCCAAAGAAGCAGCGATTGGCAAGAGTGATTTTTCGTTTGATTTCAGCGCTGGGGTTGTTGTCTGATTTGATAGTGGATCCTAGGGACGCAGAAGGAGAGGAAGACCGCGACTCAGGTGGCGCACACAAGTGGAAGAGGACCTCAATCAACTTGGAGTGCAAAACTGGAGACAGCTAGCTAGGGGCCGAGCTGGCTGGCGGAGACTGTTGATTGAGGCCCAAGTCCACAACGGACTGTAGCGCCACCCTTAGTAGTAGTAGTAGTAGGTAAACAAAATGCTGCAAGACGTCGATGTTGGTTGTGATTTCTTGCTGACTTGGTCTTGCCCTCGTTAACCGCTAGACCCATCTTCCTGGCCTTCGTCTCAAAACTCACGTTGTGTTCTTCCAATTATGTCAATGTCGTCTGCGTATCCTAGTAGCTGGACGGACTTTTGAAAGATTGTGCCTCTGGTGTTGACGTTGGAATTTGGCACAATCCTTCAAGAATGATGTTGAAGAAATCGCATGACAACGCATTGCCTTGTCTAAAACCTTTTTTGACATCAAATGCGTCCGTTAGGTTTTTTCCGACCATGATGGAACAGCGTGAGTTTTCCATTGTCATCTTACCCAGACGGATGAGTTTTTCTGGGACATTTTTCTAGACATTACTCTATATAATTGGTCTCTATAGACGCTGTCATACCCGGCCTTGAAATCGATGAAAAGGTGGTAGATATCGATTTGATGTTCCTGGGTCTTCTCCAAGATCATAGGTCGCCATAGGGTGAATATTTGATCGATGGTGGACTTTCCGGGTCTGAAGCCACACTGATAAGGACCTATCAGGTTGTTGACGAAGGGCTTCAAACTTTCACACAGCACGGCAGACAAGATCTTATAGGCGATATTAGGGAGACTTTAACCTCTGTAGTTGGTGCAGTTCAGGGGATCGCCTTTCTTGAGCAGATAAATCAATCAAAAATAATGAGAATTACTTAACAAAATTATCTACTTCTGGATCATCTGGAAAGCCAAACTTATGCACAACAAATTCAACTTAAAAACAGACTTTTGAAATGAATCATGATAAATAATTGGGTGAGTTTCTTCACATCGATGATGTTCTCTTCCAAGAGCTTATGCTTTCCAGGAAATTTAAAAACTCGACACGGTTCGACTCAATCGAACCGGAGTGTTGTTAAATGGCTTCCATTCCGGACATCAGTTACACAGATGTTAAATGGCTTTGGGCTCGACACGGTCGCCGTCGACGCTCAACTCAGAGTTTCAAATTAAAAGTAATATTAAAAATAAATAAAGGGATGGACCGCATAGGGAGTTAAAGTACCCCCTAACTTTATTATTCCTGTTTTTGTCTTCTTATAGTAGAATTGAAATTTGAATTAGATGTTGCTGCTGTTAAAAATATGTGCAAGGGGTTCCTTATAGAGTAACAGGGTTTAGTTTGAAATTAAGGAGAATAAAGTTTTTCCAGTTTTAAACGAAATGTGATTTTTATTGCTTTATGTTTTTGCTATGTTCATTGGTTTTGAACAAAATCAGCTGACACTACTCAAACGGGTTGTGAAATCAGATTTGAAAACTGGATATTTGGGTTATATGAGCACGAGATATATTTCTTCTTTGAATCTAAAGAATAATGTTTAATGGCTTAAAATAAAAACTAACTATGTATTTTCTTTTTATTTCAGGTAAGAAACGAAAGACAAAACAACAAAAAGTAGGAAATGCCAACATTGTGATCGAAAAGTAAAGGTATCAAACTTAATATTTACATTGTTCGATTAGATATAATTATCTGATTTGGAAAGCCGTTGCAGGTTTATTTTCATAGAAATATAATGTTTACTCAACACTTGAGAAATTGATTTTGCTAATATTTTTTTCCGGGAAAAGTCTTTAAAAAAAACCCAAATTGATAAAATTTAACAAAAATTCTTTGACAAAACAAATATGTATTAAGATAAAGAAAAAGAAGCTACGATACTTGATAAATTTTTTTTTGATAGACAAAAATGACCGAAAACAGAAGGTTTATAAGAGAAGTAGGGAAATCAGTAGAAACAGCCTTACATACTCTAGTAAGAACTATCGAATAATCCCCAGAGCTAGTTTGGCTTGCTAGACATTGAAGTTGCTTTTAACAATGTTATACATCTGCTATCACTTCTGATCAGACTCTGAACTTCGAAAATTCACTCTGCGAATTGATTAATATTATGCTCGAAAGCAGGATCATCAACTCAAAAATTAGGGGATTTTTCTAGAAGAAGATCTGTCAGCAGGGGCACTTCGCAAGGTAGTGTTCTGTCCCCTCTTCTGTGGAACATATCAGTAAACGAACTCGAGAAAGGAAGCCACAGAATAATTGCTTAAGCCGATAATGTTGCTGTTGCCATCACAGGATCGCACTTAATATACTCACAAGGTGGGCTGAATAATGTGGACTTGGTATTAACCGTAAAAAAACAGATCTCGTCCTCTTAACACCGAAATACAAAATTCCAGAAATTGTACCTCCTTCAATAAAAGATGTACATACCTCTATTTTTTAGTTATAATGCTAAATATCTTGGTCTGATATTGGACAAAAAAAATTAAGTTGGAAACCTAACATTCAGGAAAGAGTTAGGAAAACTACAGTAGCTCTTTTTTCCTGCAAAAGTAAAGTAAATGTGGTTTTCAACCTCGCATAACCGATTGTCTAAAAACATACTCATGTATGCACGGGTTCGCAGAATGGTGGACTGCACTGGACAAAGCCATTAACTCTGACAAAGTTAGCATAGAGTCCATCGCACTGTGTCCTTGCATGAGCTATACACTCTCTGGTACCCTTTGATAGTTTCAGCAAACTCAAAAGCCTCTTCTCAATTGAGACCCACCAAGCACATACTACACCATACCCAAAACTCCAATTTGGAAAAAACTTCAATGTCTCCATTCCTCCAGAAGCGATTGGGAAGACAAGGAATTCCTAGAAGACCAGAGTATTCTTTTTTATAGAGATGGGTCCAAAACAAATTATGGTGTTGCTAGTGGTGTGTACTCTGAAAAGCTTAATTTAAGACTCATTCCGCCTCCCAAATCATTGTAGCCTCTTCAAAGCGGACATTTTACACGACTAACTCTCAAACGGCCCTCGATTGTGGATCATCTCTTATGAAGATGAGATGGTCATGGAGCAGCAATTCATCATTCGCTATCTCATCTGATAGCAACATGTAAACTTATGCTCAAAGAAACTGCCAGAACGATAAAAGCTCTAGGTAGTATAACCTAATAGGCGTCCTCACAGGACACAGTCTTATAGGTAGACACGCAATACGACTTGGTAAATCTCAAACGACTTCTACAGGACCTGTATGGACGAAGAA
Organism: Sphaerophoria taeniata; assembly: GCA_943590905.1. Lineage (NCBI taxonomy): Eukaryota > Metazoa > Arthropoda > Insecta > Diptera > Syrphidae > Sphaerophoria > Sphaerophoria taeniata. The sequence continues at coordinate 101,421,219 of OX016540.1, read as the reverse complement.
GATCGAAGGAAACCATCTTTCATCTTCTCTGTACATGCCCTGCTAATTCTCTAAAACGAAAACTTAACCTGGGAGAATATTTCTATGATAATTCCAGTTTACTGGCTAGCAAGGGTCCAAGGTAGAAAACGTAGAGAGTATCGTTAAAACCTTCGTTGAACTGTGAATAGGGGCCTCAAACCACGCACCCGTACTCAAAAATGAAGGCAAAAGGCCCTAAATGGCAACCCTTAGGAACGCGATGAAAAAGAATATCTATTACATAAGTACTTTTTCCATAGACTGGGAAAAATAGAGCTGGTTAATGATTTGACAGTTCAAAAATTTACATTCGGCAAAGTTGAATTCAATTTTATCGCCCAGCTTGTTTAAATAGGAGTTTACGTTAAAGGTTAAAGAACATGTCAAACGCTGGATGATGACGATCTTTCTTACTTAGTAAGTTCAACGAGGGCGGTCAAAACAGCGACATTAGAGTTCGCGTTGTCAGAGAAATAAACAAAATCCAATGTTTTACCTGAAGGCTGTTTTATACCGTTGAATTGGATCATTTCGCAAGATAGATATCCTTCCGTCAATCAAAGAAAATCAGTAAGATTTGAGGCGTTGGCTGAGATGAAGCTATTATTTTCTTTGTTACTTATCCAATTAAGATACTTACTTACTTACTTACTTACTTACTTAAGGTGGCGCTACAGTCCGGGGTGGACTTGGGCCTCAACCAACAAACCTCTCCAGCCAGCTCGCTGTCTCCAGTTTCGCACGCCGAGTTGGTTAATGTCATCTTCCGTCCCTCTGGGGTGGATTCGAAAGCTTTACGGGCCGGAGTATTGGTGTCCATCCTCTCCATGTGACCAAGCCATCTGAGCCTTTGGACCTTCACTCTTTTAGCTAGGTCAGTGTCGCTGTACAGCCCGTACATTTCGTTGTTAAATTTTCTCCTCCATTCGCCGTTTATGCAGACAGAACCATAGATCTTCCGTAGAACTTTTCTCTCCAACCGTCCTGTTGACATCACGCTGCGTTCTCCCAATGATATCAATGTCATCAGCGTACGCGAGTAGTTGCACAGACTTCTATAAGTTAGTGCCTCTAGTGTTGACGTGGGAGTTCTGCACTATTCGTTCCAATTGTTAAAGCAGTCGCATGACAATGCATCACCTTGTCTAAAGCCTTTTTTTGACATCGAAGGCGTGACGGTGAGGTTGTTACCGACTTTAATGGAGCAGCGTGAGTTCTCCATTGTTATCCTCCTCAGACGAATGAGTTTTGTAGGGATGCCAAAACTGGATATGGCTTTATACAGTTCTTCTCTATAGATGCTATCATACGCCGCCGGCATCCTTAAAATCGATAAAAAGATTGTAGGTGTCGATTTGGAGCTCTTGAGTTTTTTCCAGGATCTGTCGTAATGTGAATATATTTAATCGATTATTGACTTTTGTAGTCTAAGGCCACACTGATATGGACCTATCAGTTTGTTGACAAGCGGCTTCAGGCGTTCACATAGTACTGCAGAAAAGATCTTATAGCCAATGTTTAAGAGGCTGATGCCTCTGTAGTTGGTGCAGTTTAGAGGGTCTCCTTTCTTCAGGATCGGGCAAACAATGCTGAGGTTCCATCATAGGGGATAGGGCATGCTCTCTTCCGACCATATTCTGCAGTTGAGTTGGTGCATGTTCCTAACCAAGTCATCTCCGGCTGCTTTGAAGAATTTGGCAGTGATGCCGTCAGCACCCGCGGCTTTGTTGTTTTTAAGCTTAGATATTGCTATCTTCACTCCTTCAAGGTCGGGTAGACGGAAATCTTGGCTTGCGTCGTCTTCATTGAATGGTTCATTCTGCGTGACAGCGGAATTTGATTCGTCATCGCCGTTGTACAATCTGGTGGGTAAAAATCTCTTACGTTATGAATCTCGAATCCTGGTTCCAGTTCTAAGAAGATTCTGTTCTAAGCAATTATTGAATTCTTCACACTTAAAGACGCCGGCGGTATAGTAGTGGAAGCAATACAAAGATACTTTCCTCATTTAAATTTTTAATTTACAGAATTTCGGTGATAGTCATTTATAAACATCAGAGTTCTTCGGCCCAATCGAGGTAACCGTCGCCGTCAGAGCGGAAATTTCTCCGATTTCCTTCGAAATTTGCTTCGAGGTAGTTCTCCGACAAGCAAAATGTCTACTATTCGGAGAAATTTGGAGAAAATTCCGCTCCGCGACGGTTACCTCGATAAGGCCGAACAGCAACAGGTATTTTCAACAAGGTTCATAGTGATGCCGATCATTATTCGGCGGATGATAAAATATTCGCTCTTTTTAGCTGTTCCTCCTGTATCCATAAAAAAACTATTCAACAGCCCGATTCTCCCCATCATCACTGATATCTCACAAGTCATATAAAGAGGTGAAATTGATTTTGTGACTTTTTCGTATTCTTCATCTAATTCTAATTCACAACTTGTGAGTCACAAAAACAATCGAAATTGTGATCTCCTAAAGAGCAGGTCATAACTAGAAAATTATTTGAGATTTGACATTTTGATTTATGAGTATGAATGAATATAGTGAAAAAAAAGGAAGGAAAGAGAAAAGACATACGCTCTTTCTTTTTTCTTTTTCTTTGTTCACAACTGATTACGAGCATTGCTCATCGCCTTTGAAATTACACTACAATAATAAAAGCAACCCCCATTCCCCATACACAATCTCTGTTTGCGTTGCCAATATTGACGAAATCGCATAATATGTTGCGTTGACACACATATTGCAGTTACAGAGAATCCATTATGGCAACGCATTTCCATATTCACATTGGCTGTGCCTGTGGTGAGTTTCGTTGTGACTTTTCTTCTGAGGATTATGGGAGAATCCGTCAAATGTTATCGAATCACAACAATCCTCACAAGAAATAGTCACAAGGGCTTATGACTTGTGATTCCTCACAAGGGGGAGAATCAGGCTGTAAGTGTCCCGCTTTGAATCGCTATATGGTAAATAACTTTTTTGTACATGTATCAGTAGCTTATGCTCAATAAACGCTAATGCTGATGTGATCATTTGGCATTGGCACTCATGTGTTGTCATTTTGATTTGAACTGTAGAATTGATTGCAGCCTAACAGACACATGATAGTACATCCAGATTTTGACTTATTGGTCTTGCATTAAACAAAAACTTCGAGCCATGATTATTTTACGATCTTACTTTGTTTTCAATCGAAAACACCGTCGGCAAGTGCATTTGCCAGAACTCCGTTTTCTTGACCAACAAACTGGTGCAAATTTAAAGTTTAAACGTCAATAAATAGAGCTTAAAATATTATGCTACCGAAGCGAGAAATATCGACTTCCCATTTCTTCCTCCTTCTATGGTAGTCGGCTTTTTGTGTTTTTCATACAAATAAAAATTGAGAAACTCAACCAGTTCCGAAATCTTCGTCTTCAGTATTCCCAGACAAACTCCCTTTCCGTCCGTTTAAAATCAAAGAAACAAAATTATAAAATCTGGAATTAAGCAGGTTACAAAAAAAAGGAGCAACAAATAAATAAAACCTTTTTATAAGAAAGAAGAAAAGAACGATGGCAGACGAAAAGACCTTCGATTAGATCGGTCAATGCCACAGGCCCACAGCCAGTGAATTTTAAACTTTTATTATTTTGAATGTATCTCTCTTTTGTTCTCTTGGTCCTTTTGATTTGTCTTTCTTACGGTTCTTCTCTTAACGAACCCCAAAATAAAGCTACCAAAAAACCTTCCTTCTACACCAAAAAAATGCATTTGTCTTAAAAACGAAACTTTAGTGTTTTTTTTTTTTTAATTTTAGCTATAAATTTTTGTCGTATTCACTTGTTATTTTGTTCATAGCCCCTCGACAAAATGATGTATTTAAGGAAATAACTCCTCAGTGAGACACCACACAAGTGACATGTTAGCCTTTGACGAGAGAATAAAAAAGGCACTACCACACCCTCTTTTTTGTTCAGCGCGTAAATTTGAACAATCAAAAACCAAAATACACAATCATAAAAAAACAAACACATTCAGGAAAAAAAAGATAAAATTTAATTTATTTTCTACGACACGGGAGACAATGACCTCCACTTGAGAGTGGATCTCATAACTATGCCGATCAGAGAGACACCATCAACGCACCATGCTCGTTTAATGACACGTGAGACTGAGCAGTCTGCCTCAGCGCTGAGTGTGGTGCGGTGAATCACTCGGGTTGTTCGATGTTTCTGCTGCCACCGCTTATTATCATCGTTTCTTTGGCGATCACTGCTTCCACTTGCACATGCTTGTAGATCGAAATTATTTCGATCAAGATATAGAGAAGAGTACGAGTACATAGGTTGTTTGGTTACGCAATATTTCCACGTTAAGGAAGCAACAGCCAGAACTGCATAGTCATCGTTTGCAAGAGTAAAATAAAACATTAAAAATAAGTAAACAGTTTTTAAATAATAAAACATTGATTTAAGGAATTTCAGAAATTGTTGTCTTGGAAAAAATACAAGAGAGTTTTACAATCCAGGGCAACTGACTTCCTTATGAATTTAATCCTTGACTAAACATTAACACCAGTAACATATATAATCATGCGCTTGGACTCACCCTCGAAGAGAAAGAAAGAGTTAGTCTCAGTTAGAAGTCACAGCTATCGAAGCAATGCAGCAATCTCATAGAACGCTGGAAAGCGAAGACTTAGAAGGGTCCAATCCGTCCGAAACGTGACACAGTATACACCGCGCTGCACCTTCTGTTAGAACTAGGACGAAGAAGGCAATCTGATAATTCTGAATTAGAAATGCACTCTAATGCACTGTGATGTGCTCGCCGGACTCGCCAAGGACTTATTCAAGAAACAGGAAACTTCAATCCTCAGTCTTCTGAACCTTTTGACAAATAACCTTTACTAAGGATACACCCCAGTTAGACTATACAATGCTTAAACTTAATATAAATATATGAACAAGTTAATCTCTGTTGATAGGGTCTGGTCTGAGCTGTTCCCATAGGACGGCCGTTGGGTGCTGTTCCGGTATGTTCTGACAGATCTTTGGACAAAATTGGTATGTTACGGTGATCGGGCACTATACCCTAAGGGGCTGCGGATCGTAAGGTACAATGCCCCAGGTAGCACGGATCGGCAAGTACAATGGCCTTGGTGGCACGGATCAGCAGGTACAACGCCTCTGGTGGCACGGACCGGCAGATATAATGCCCCTGGTGGCACGTACCTGCTGGTACAATGCCCCTGGTGACATGGCTGATCCAGGTAGGCTAGGTTAGGTTAGGTTATATGGGCTGACAATTGATTTTGTTACCGTCACAATTAGATCAATGTAGAACCCTTGTGATACCCTAAAGTATTGTAACTTCTGAAAAAGTAATTTAACCTGTGAATTCTATGGTTGGTCGAGCCATTTGGTGGACTTGACAAAATTCAGTAGGCGATTGCCTGGGACTTCAGATAGTTCTTGTAGTTCATTAAAGAAATAGTTGCCTAAAAATGTATATCTAGTACGACAGAGTCGTGAGCCGTGTTTTCGTACTCTTCCTCATCGCCGCAGCCTCTACATATGTCGTCTGTACTTAGCCCCATCTTCTTTTTGTGGTAGCCAAGTAGGTTATGTCCCGTTATCACGCTTATGAGGGATCTTAGGGATGGTTTTTTTAGAAGTAAAATCTTATCGGATTTTTTCTTGTCGTAATAAGGCCAGAGTTTACTGGTGTTACCGCGGGTTTCTAGTAGGTTCCATCTATCATTTGCTTTTTGAATGATATTTTTACTAATGTTTCGTTATAATTCACATTGAGGGATTCTGATGTTATGGTCTATGAGCCCATTCGCTTTTTCGTTTCCCGGCACACACTGTGACCGGGTGTTGCATTATAAATTCACGCAACAATTTCTTTTTAATTACTTTAACTTTTTAAAACACTTGATGCATTTTGCATCCACTTTTTCTTTTTCTTTTTGTCTAAAGATTTCGATTTGACAAATGTCACTTTGTACACGATAATGAGAGAGAGCGGGACGGCCATAGTCCTTCTGACCATGGTTCTCTCTATCATTGTCGTGCAGGAAAAAAACAAGTTTCGTTTCAGGTCACAATAGAAGGATGTTTGGAAAAGATAAGACGGACGGTCTTATAGCGTTTACACGAGACAGCGATGTGGAAGATAAAAGGCTCATGCCCAACGATTTTTTTTTTGTTTTGTTTTGTTTATCAGAAACCTAATGTTATTTTCGAAACATGTTTCAATTTTGTTTTAAATGTCATATTTATAATTTTGTATAGAATTGTGGTACATCTAACTTAAAGTAAAATTTAATTAAGTATTCTTTTTTAAAGACCAGATGGATCCTTAAGCGTTGTTTTCCAACGATATTTTGGATTTCCTCCTTCTAATACATATGAAGAATGCGATTCGTTCTTAAGGTTTTCAATTTAAGCCCCGTACGGGTTAATCGGAAAAGTTCTTTCGTCTTCTCGAATTTTCTTTGATTGTTAGTTAGATTCAATTCAAGTCATTTTGTTTTAACCTTAGGATTCGTTCAGAACAAATTGTGTTTATTGTGAATCATCCCCAAACTGTTCGTCCAAAGTCGGCGAGTTTCGGGATGACTCTCGATAATTTGAGAAAAACTGCGGCGAGTAAGCAGGACCGCGAGAATCTTCTCACAAGTTGCTCTCAACCAAGCCAAATATGACTGGCCGTTGATGACGTGATGAAGATCCGCCACTCCAGATAGGCTGAAAGCGCGGCGAAATGAATTGCGAGTAAGCAGGACCGCGAGAGTCTTATCACAAGTGGCTCTCAACAAGGCCAATTAGGACTGGCCGTTGATGAGGTGATAAAGACCCGCCACTCCAGAAAGGCTGAAAGCGCGGCGAAATGAAAAAGAAGGGTGGGCGAGTTATTACATAGGTGGGCCTAAACGTCACTCTTGTGAGAGCTTTTGAAAAGATAAGAACAGAATTAGAAGGTTAAAACATTTTGAGAATTAGAAATTTTGGAGCATTTTTGGACAGCCATTTTGTTTTTCTGGAAAAATCGAGAATACGATTCTGCAAAATTTTGGAGGTTTTTGGTAACTATAACAGAAAAAGGTTGTATTTATCTTGAACAAATTTTAACAAATTATTGATTTTAATTTTTGGGTCGATCGCATTTTTGCTTTATTCTTTCTCTGATTCCTTGAAGAAGACCTTAACGGTCCATCTTGGTCTTGTTAAATTTTTCAATCATTGTTCAATTATTCTTCTTTTAATCGAAAAGATCCGAGGTTTTTCCCCTACATTTGCAAGGTTTCCCCGGCCTTAACAATAAAAAGAAACGAAAATATCAAAAAAAAAGTATCCGCCATCTTTTTATTTCTTAACTCGTGTTGGTTCATTCTTTTCTTTAATTTCCATCGTTGCTTATATTTCTAGAAGGTTTGCAATTTCCTTTTTTTGTGTTTTCAGGAAAAAATTGCTGGCGCCCGTATTACCCACATTGTGGCAACACTTACAGAATTTTATATCAATTTGATATAAAATCGTACCTTGAGTTGATATAAAAATCATATCTTCAATTAACTTAACTTTCTTCAATTAATTATTGTGACCCACCCCCTTGCTGAGCTAAGCCGTGGTGGCAATACCTTTTTCTATTGCCATTGTGCACTATCCTCTTTTCCCTTGCCAAGGGTCAAACGACAACAGCTGTCTGGGTGACAGTTCTCAAAACGTGTCTTCACTTATTTCTTTGTGAATTTGATTCCTTTGCTGGTGCGGTGTTCTTTTTATTAAAGGTTATTAAATTAAATCGTTTGGCCATTTCGGCAAAAGAAAATAGTGCAACACGGGAACCCAGCAGAGTCTTACCTTATGCCTTATGCTGCATACGAAGAACCCTCTCAGCGTGTGATATCGCCATCATGGATATTTGATTAGCAGCGTTTTTCACTGCCAAGATCTCGGCTTGGAAGACACTGCTATTGTCGGGAAGTCTGAATGAACTGGCAAGGCTAAGATTTTCCGAGTAGAAACCTGCCCCTACTCCAGTAATCATTTTCGAACCATCATTAAAGATGGTAAAGTTCGATTCATAAGTGTAAGGCACACTATTTTCCCAATCTTCTCTATTAGGGAAGCTGGTATTAAAGTTTTTATTGAAGTCTAAATAAGGGGTCATGTAATCTGTACAAACGTTTTTTTTTTTGTAATAATCGTGGTATGGCCGTGTTGACTAGTTCTCCAAATGTGATCCAGGTGCAATGCTCTGGTCTCTGATGGCACTGATCGGCTCGGTAGGTACATTGATCATGGTGACACGGATCAGCAGGTACATACTGGCACGCATCAGCAGACACAATGCCCTATTGGCAAGCAGCAGCAGGTACAATGCTCCTGGTGACATGGCCCCTGGTGGCAATCAGTATTACTAGTAGTACTAGTGTACATATTATATTTTCCGAAGGGGGTGAGTGTGAATTGTATAAAATAAAGCTAAATTCCGTATGGGAAAATATTATGTATATAAAAAGCATGTGACTTTGTTTCAACACTAAGGAGTAGACGTAGTGTTATTGTTAGTGATCCTGACCTGTTGGTTGGTTTGTTTTTTGAAAAAAAAGAGGTTTAAAATCATTTTTTCATCGTAGCAGTCGATTTTTTATTCCTGGGAAGCAAATTTAAAGGGAGCTTCCTTTAGTTTTGATCTCAAAATAAAAACGAAAAAAGGCTAACGCGAGTTTTTCACTCAAAGCACTAATCGCCAATTTAAAGGCAATATAACCTGTTTTAATCGATTTAGGTGTGAATACAGACAGACAGACAGATGGATCGCGGGATCCCATTTTTTCGATTTCTCTTTAATCGTCTTATGTGATATTTTATCAAAGATTAAAAATTTCGAGTTCAGGAAACTAGAATATTGCGCTCAATAACGTTTACAACAAGTCTTCAATATAAGTCTGAAGAGTGTATAGAAGAAAATATCAAACCCAGATGCACGGGCAATTTTAAAATATAACAATAAAATTGGAAGAACGAAAAACGTAATTAAAACATGAGTAAGGACAACAACACAACGACCGACCGCCCGAACGAAGTGATGATTACAACGAAGAGCAATGTCAAAAGCAAATCTTTTTAAGAGGGTGATAAAATATTCTTCGCCACCGCCTCCCTCTGCGCTCCGGCTCTCACAATCGTCGCGTGGGTTATATTTTCTCGCACTCCATTGGTCTCCATGAGGTTATCAATTATTCCCGTTTTCATTCCCCTTATAATTTTTTCAACAGATGTAAATTGATACTCTACTCGTTTGAATGTTTTTGTTTTGTTTTTTCTGTTTTTTTTTTTGCTTCATTTTGAAAACGAATTCCTTTCTCAAATAAAAAATTAACTAAAGATATTGAAATGAAAAGGATTAATTTTGTAGCGAGCAACGTTTTTTAATTATTATCAAAGGTTTCGCTGAGACCTAATGGGCAATGATTTGATTGTTACAATAAGGACTATTGAAAATGTTGTCCTTAATATTTTTGTCAAAATGAATAAATCTAAAGTGTCATGAATCATGATCTTCGGCTTTGACGAGGAAAGTTTTAAAAAGGAAGAAATTAGTAAAAGGCAGTCTTACTTCTGCATAATTTGTTTTATTCAAGTTTTTCAAGGCAATGACGCGATGTGACGTGGCATGGTGTCTGAAGACACTTAATATTCTTCTTTTATTTCTTTTGAAATTAATCAACCGGTTATGAAAAAAAAGAGTACAGAAACCTAAGCGAATGGCAACCCTTTGTTTTTCGAAAACTTAAATCGGGGATGAGAACAACTTGTGAGGTTCTTAACGATTCTAACTAATGACAACAAACAATTGTATACATTTAGGAGGCTGCTTTTCAAATTTTAAATATAAGAGGACACGCAAAGATTTAATAATGGAAAACGACACGACATACAGCTCCAAAACACCAAGGCCTAAGTGGTTAACACTATTCAACAATTCCTTTAGTGCGTGGGACCTACAATTTTATGCCGATTCCAAAAGGCAGAGTTGAGACGTACCTTTCCGCGACAAATTCTTCTTCTTCTTAGCCGGCTCCCATCCATTTAGGATCACAGCCTAACCCACAGCAGTTTTCCTTCGGGAACGATACCTCGCATGCATTCTCCAGTTGTCGAAATCAAGCGCTTGGTAATCCGCAATTACTTGGTCTTTGTACCGAAAGGTCGGTCTTCCTGGTAGTCTCGAAACTTAGAGTTGCAAAGAGAAGACTATCTTGGCTGGAGCGTTGTCGTCCATTCGCTCGATCTGGCCAAGCCAATGAAGTCGTCTTTTCTTGGCTTTCTGGACTACATCCACATCTTGGTACAGCTCGTAGAGTTCGCGGTTGAACCTTCGTCTCCACTCGCCACCGAAAATCCGTCGAAGAATTTTTCCTTCGAAAGTGCCCAGTATCGTTTCCCCTTTTTTACTTATCGTCCAGCACTCCGCGCCGATGAGTAGGACTGGTAAAATCAAAGGCTTGTATAGAAGGCACTTTGTCTTTCGAGTGATTGAACCCAGTTGTTTGGCTAAAAAGAAGTTGCAGAGGTTCGCTTGGGTAATTCTTCTTCGGATCGCCACTAAGATGTCGTTTGTGGAATTGATGTTTGTTCCAAGCTAGGTGACATCCTCAACTACCTCGAAATCGCTGCTATCAACAGTGACGTTTTGTTCTAGGTGGTGGACAGGTGCTTTTTTGTTTGTTCACTTTATTTTGTCCTCATTCACTTCAAGACCAATGAGCTTCGCCTATTCTTCAATCACTGTGAAGGCTTCAAAGGAGCAATCGATGATCCGTCATCTGCATAGCCTAGTGTTTAAGATAGTGTTTTCCGTACTCACACCTGCTTTGCGAATTATCTGCTCCAGGACTATGTTGAAGAAGTAGCCTGACAGAACTGTTACCCATTTTTCCACTGCACTGCGACACTGCGTATTGTTTAGCGTCATGCGTCACAGCTGGATCAGTTGTTCGGGATCACGAATTCAGGAATCACCATAATCAGCTCTTGGCGATGGATGCTATCTTAAGCAGCCTTGAAGTCAATGAACAGATTTTGGGTTTCTACTTGAAATTCGTTGACCTTTTCCAGGATTTGTCTCAGTGTGAATATTTGGTCTATCGTTGTTCTGCTTGGACTAAAGTCACACTGGTACGTGCCTGTTATTATGTTGCAGAACGGTTAAAGGCGCTCACACAGTACGTTGGGTAGGATTTTGTATGCAACATTAAGCAGGGATAGGCCTCGATAGTTTTTGCATGACAAAGGATCGCTTTACTTGTAGATGGGGCATATACTCTGGTGGTGCATTCGGACATGCGTTTCATCAAAACACATCCTCAATATTTAATGAGTTCCGTAGTTTTGCCATCCGACCCGGCGGACTTGTTATATTTTAACTCTGGCCCTTTCTGGCTCTTTCTACCTCTTCTGTGCTGGGGGCTGGGCCTGGGCACTGGGTCTTCATTGAATGGTCGACATTATATGCTTCGGTGACTAGGTTTCCTTGACTGTTTTGAACAACCTGTGTCCCGATTTAGGAACTAAAAGCTAATTCCTTCGACCTTTTAAGGAAACGTCGTGTGTTGTTCTTGGCACGTGACTCTTCGAGGTCTTTGAGCTGGGAAGCTGCGGATGCTCTTCTCTTTTCTCATTTCTCCTTTTTGTTCGGTACGGTAAAAAAAAACCATAATATTGAAAATGTCGACAAATTTTGATTTCCAAATTTGAACTCAATCGAACCAGTGGTAAAGGCTGTAAGTGCAAATGCAGACAAACATATATAATCGCCCGCCGCGCGCCGGACCAACTTCTCTTTCGTCGTAAAATCCTATTTGATCAAAGGTTCGAGTTCGAATTTTTGTACGGATGCAAAACTTGGCATACTCCATCTTGTAACTTAAAATCGTTTTAGTTCGAAAAGAAAATACTCTGGCTCTCTCTACACCATAATACGCCGCGCATCCCTAACCATGATTCAAGAAATTACAGTAGGAAACAATCTCTTAGAGACCCCTTGAGACTTGAGTTGAATAAAGAACTGCAGGTATAAGTATATCACAAAAGCTTTTCCAACCAATAAAAACAAAATACAACAAATGAATTATATTCGGAAGAATCATTAATAAAGTCTGTGTTCCTCAGGCGGCCGGAGCGGCGGGTTCAGTAAACCCTGAAGTAACCTACCTTTTCAATTTAGCAATAATTTGAGTTTATTGCTTTCTGTGAGTCATTCAATTCGACGGAAAGATTGTTGCAAAATTGAATGTAGTAAATTATGATTCGCTGCATCGCATCGGCCGGATATGTGAATTCCTGAATTTCTGTATTTAAGCCATACAAAATCTAAATACCTTCGTTTATGTAGGTAGTCATTTTTAAGTTGAAAAACATCATACATAATGTTGTAGGTATATACAGACAGACCTATTCATGAAGAATTCGCAGAAATGCAATCAAAGCGGCACAATGAAGTGCGAAGAGCTGCTTTTCGATGTGGGATTTCTTTTTTTTTATTGTATGAGGTCCACCACTTAAGTGATGTTTTGTCTGTTTTATTTTATTTTGACGTTGAAATATACATTTTTTAAGTGAAATAAATGTTTCCATCAACTTTAACTCTTAAACTATATTTAACGATTGTTTTTCTTTTTTCTTCTTTTTTATTGCAGGTAAGCACGTTGTCTGATGTCGTCTGAGGTGGTCTTGTGTAAAATAGTAAGTCCTGAAATTAAGGAAAAGTATTCACATTAATCGTAATAGACCTTAATTTTTGAGATTGTCACTTAAATTTGCTTAGTGTTATTTGTTACTGTCGTTTTTCTATGTTCATTCACATTCATCATTTTTATCAACTTGTCGTGTTGAATCCAACGACGTCTAAGAGAGCACGGAGAGCTAGAGCATCGGAGAAGTGAAAGGTCGATTGCAGGACCCGCAATCATAGATGAAAGAGGATAGCTACAATGCTTGGAGTGTCCCAATCTAGAGCATGGGGAAAATGTACACCCTTACCACTTCACGCCAGTTCAGGAACTCACAGCAAACGACAGGTTATTGAGAGCAGAACTTTGTCAATCATTGCTACTTAGAGATGAAACTGAACGAAACTATTTTAAAAGAAATTTCTGAACGGATGAGGTACAGTACATCACTGTAGTGACACCAATCCACAAAAAAAAAAAAAATACAACACAGAACAAATCACAACACCGCTTTAGCTGTACGTCTGGTATTGTTGGACACACCGTGATCGGACCCCGGTTTCTAAATTCCGTTATTAGTGGAGAATCATACCTACAGTTCCTACGAGACCTTTTGCCCGATTTGTTAGACGACGTTCCATTGGCTATAACCGATAAATTAATCTATCAACAAGATGGTGCTCCAGCACACTATAGCTTACGGGTGAGATACTTGCTGGATGATCATTTTAGTGACCGAAGGATCGGGAGAAGAGGCCCAGCAGAATGGCCCTCTAGATCACCAGACTCATTTCTATGCACGGAGATTCATGATCTCTTATAATTTTATACATCAGGTGTGTTTTTTTGGCAAAGCTATCCATATCCGCAGTAGTAGACTACATGTATTACAAATACAACACGATACTGCCGATAAAAGTGGAAGTAGAATCATACTGCGGATAGAATTAAAAAAAATTCAATAATCGTCTTTAAAATGATAGCAACGGCTAACTTCTAAACAAAAAAATTTAACAACTGCGGATGTGTTTTTTTTGGTAAATTCTACTGCACTGCTGATAGATTTGCCAAAAAAACACACCTAATTATTGAATTTTTCTAAATTCTATCCGCAGTATGATTCTACTTCTACTTTTATCGGCAGTATCGTGTTGTATTTATAATACATGTAGTTTACTACTGCGGATACGGATAGCTTTGCCAAAAAAACACATCTAATATAATCTATCAACAAGATGGTGATCCAGCACACTATAGCTTAAAGGTGAGATACTGGCTGGATGATCATTTTAGTTACCCAAGGATCGGGAGAAGAGACCCACTAGAATAGCCTCCTAGATCACCAGACTCATTTCTATGCATGGAGATTCATGATCTCTTATAATGTTATACATCGTCTGATGAAGATTGATGTTTAGGTTTTGACAGATTCAGCATAAGACATGAAAAGTAACACATATTTCGATACAACTGTCAACTTACCTCGTTATCAAAATTTTGACCGTATTACAAAAACAATACTTCTGACTCTGGAGGATAAAAGAAAAAGAAAGATCCTACTGTGGATAGAATTTCTATTTTTGCTCGCATCTCGAATATTATGTTGGTACAATTATTGAAAGCTCGACCGCAGATCAAAGTAAAAGAGATCATAAACTAGCCTGTAGTACCGGCTGTCGCGCAAGTCTTGCTTCTTTTCTTTTGAACAGTCATTCCATAACGCGCGCGTTATTGCAAAGGTTTTTTTCCCATTTCAGTAGGTACTCCGTGTTTATTTGACAGTTCTTTTCATTTCATCTTCTTTCCCCAGTGTAAGTTTTCAAAGGCGTCTGTCTTTTTGACCCTGTTTATGCGTAGTCTGGGAGGCAGCATTTCGTAATTTGAAATCGGGGGTAAGACGTAAGCCAGTTTCCGATCTCATTTTGTCTCTAATCTCTGGTCAGTAGTACCAAACTAAAGTTGAAAAACCGCACAACTTTGGAAAGGATGCTTTTTTTGGAAAATCCTACTTTAAGGACTCCGGATAGATGTGCAAGAAAAAACGCACGTTACAAGTTATGTTGAAGTGGTTTTGCGAATGTGAAAACTTCTGGCTCTCTGGGTATTGAAATAAGCATTAAGCATATAATGATACTGAGAGTTGAATATAGCCTCACAAAAAATTGCCCCAAGCCCAACTATCCGTTAATATTTTTCGACAGGTTAATTCGACCAAAGGAAACGCAAACATTTTGCAGTAGTCGGTGGCGAATCACAATAAGAAAAACTACTTTGAATGGCCTTCACTTTATGTTGATCGTTCAGCAGGTATGGACCCTGTACAAGGTGCAATTGCACGAATGGAAAAGAAGAGCCACCACCCATTTGAATTTGAATGTTCCAGTGTCTAGTAGATAGTTTCTCAAGTCCTTTTACAAACCACTTCTTAGATACCTGAATGGCTGATTTGAATTTAATTTTTATTCATTTTTGGCCCTCCATAAAACAAATGCCGACAAACTGTCCTAATTGCATATGCTCTTGCCTTATAGTCTAATATACCCAAGACCCAACAACAAAGAAACTGAGCGAAGTTGGCGAAAACAAAAGTAAAAACTGCGGAATATAATTTTTGGATTGTCTAGCATTTTTTTTTTTGTTTTTTTTTTTCAAAACCAGTTATTCTTAATTTGCCAGACGACATCAACCTTCCATCTATAACTTCTTTTTAGGTTCCCATTTCATTGTTACACTTGTTTTAGCCAAAACTGACCTATCGTAATACGTTACACATTTACTTTGTTGTTGTTGTTTCTTTTGTATTGAATTCGCTTTCTTTTACAAATTACGAACGATGATGGCCATGAACTCGCAAACCTATTGAAACTCGAGTTAAAGGCGAATGAATTAAGAACTACCGATAACAACAATAACAAAACTTGAAAAAAGAAAAAAAGTACCACCTCTCAGTCTCGCGAATAAACATACAAAAAAAAAGGAGAACATTAAAAAATAATCTTGCTCAGCATACATCGGCACTCAGTAGGTACAGTGGAAGTGAAAAGTCTAGTTACCACTAAAAAAAAAAAAGAATTTCACTCTCACTATGATTGGTGCTAGAGATAACACTGACTCATTCACTTCGTTAAATCACCGTACGCGTCGTAATGTTTCGTGTCTTTCTGTGTTCTATTTCTATCGTTACTTTTACGATAACTGCCAGTTGCATTCCTACTCTTAAACAATTCGCCCGTTACCGTCGTCGATCCAAATTTCGGACTCAAGTAAAGAGAATCGTTCTTTAGCATTACTACGCGTATGTGCACTCCCTTCCATACTCTGTCTTCGAAATGTTCAGGAATTCAAGACCAATGAACACCGAGCTCTCCTTTCCAACCCCTTCCTTTCTTCAAAAAGCACTCCTGTGTATCTGTTATAAAGCTGAAAAGTTTGTTTGAACGCGCTAATATCAGGAACTACTGGTTCGAATTGTAAATTTCACAGTCCATTAATCGAGGAAGGCTTTAAACTACTTTACCTTAAGCTGCAACCAATAGGAGCGAAGAATAATAAGTGGAAAAAATGGCAAAAATTATTCATTTTTGAAAGCTTCTATTGTTTTTTTTTATCGCGGTCTCAGGAACTGCTTAATCAAATTGAAAAATTCTTTTTGTGTTGAATGGTAGGTAGGTAGAAATGGCTGTCCTACTTCGCGTAGGACACAATTAGCGCTGAGGGCGCCGTTTTGATACCATACCTCGTGAGATTCTAAATAGAATTGAAAATGGGTTATGGATGATGTATGTTCCTACGGCCTATTATCTCATAGTGCCATTTAGTGAGGGAGGAATAAGGGGAGGGCTAAAGCCACTTTGTGTTAATGAGGTGTGAGATCAAATCTTTGATCTTGAATTCTGAGAGTTCCTCAATAACGTTGAAGAATTCCTTACCTAAGTAGAGTGCTCTTTTCCTAGCCAGGGCCGGACAATGGCATAGAAAGTGTGGGACTGATTCTTTTTCATCCTGGTTCTCACAGCTACCGCAGAAAGAGTTATGTGGTAAATCCAATTTTGCCGCATGCTCCCCTACAGGCCAATGCCCTGTACAGGTAGCGACAATCCTGGCTATGTCATGCTTTGATTTGGAAATTAA
Source organism: Sphaerophoria taeniata (assembly GCA_943590905.1). Classification (NCBI taxonomy): domain Eukaryota; kingdom Metazoa; phylum Arthropoda; class Insecta; order Diptera; family Syrphidae; genus Sphaerophoria; species Sphaerophoria taeniata. The sequence continues at coordinate 101,404,333 of OX016540.1, read as the reverse complement.
ATTGATTGATTTTGGTTTGTTATAGGCGGGCCAGATTTTCCTAGATATAACGCAACTCGTTAAACTATTCCACCTATGATTTGCTTCTTATGTGTATTTGGTCAGGATATAGCCCTTCACAACTCCAAGAGGAGCATATACTCTCACTGCCAACGATTTGAGAAGGGCTGATCCTTGCCTAGCTAGCTCATCTGCCTTCTCATTTCCCTCATAGTCCCTATGGCCCGGTATCCAGATTAGAGTGACGCTCATATCAAGTTCCTTGAGGGCCTCTCCGCATTGCTGGACCAGTTAAGAGGATGATAAAGCTGAATCAATGGCTTTAGCTGCCTGACTGTCTGTTAGTATAGCTACATTTTGGTGTTGTCGGATATTTTTAAGGGCTATACAAGCTTCCGTTATCGCTGACAATTCTTCCTGGAATACACTGGCAAAATCGGGAAGTCTATAGGATTTAGAAATCACAGAAGTCCATTTATCGAGGAAGGCTTAAAGTTATACAACATTACGCTGCGCCCAATAAGAGCAAAGCATCAGTGAAAAATGGTGCTAAAAGGGGGAAAATTATACATATTTGAAAGCTTCCGTTGCGTGCGCTGCGTTACCCAAAAATATAGGAGAGCCGCCTGTTATAAATTTTTAAATAACTTCGCAATAAAATTCCCACGCGAGCATGATGCACGAGTCAAGATGCTACTCTGGCCGGTTGACGTGGGGGAGGCGGATGAAGTCGCAGACAACTGCTAGTAGGATATAAAACCCCTTGAGTGGGTTCAAATCATTAAAGAAAAATCATTATAATTTTATCCCGAGTTTTTCCATTTTCTCCACTTTTTTGCTTCAAAATTCAACTCAAACGCAGTCGAAATCACTTAGTTTATCAGCAAATAACAGCAATAATTATGAACGTTAAATACGTACCTTTACTTTTGCTCTTCACTGTAAAGTAGACTTGTATTCACATACACAGAAATAAATTCACAAAAACAAATAATCAGTTGTGATCTGAAAGGCCCCACAAGAACGTTAAATTTGGAAGAGTAGACTTGGACACAAAATGAGAGGCAAAAGAGGCGACAACACCGCTGGGTCGTCGCGACGCAAAAAGCCGCTCAAGTTAGAGTAAAAAAAAAAGTTCCTCTTTAATTTCTGATCGGTGCGGTGCGATGTAGGCCTGGGCTTGGCTCTTCAAAGTTCATTAAACCTATGAAGATGACACAACTCACATAATCACACACAGAAAGAGAAACAATTTTTCAGGTTGCTCAAGAGTCAAGAACTATACTTATACGCGTACACATTTTGTTGTTATGTGAAAGTATCGGTCTTTATGGAGCGCAAGTTGAAACTTCAATGAACAAAATATGAGAGCGCTGTATTCTTGAAAATAAAAGTTCTGAGATTTTAACCTGATGGGAAAGCAGTTCTGTCAATAAATGATTTATCAATAAAGCGTTGTCATAACACTTTGGCAATATATTAAGTGTGACAGAGTGATAACCTCTCGTATGAGAACAAACATAGATTTGTTTACACTATGAGCAAGCAAAGGGGAGTAAAATTAGGTAAACAAAAACCTTGTCTTTATTTACATTTTTGATAATAGATATTCAAAAAACTGGTTTATGATAAGGAAATTAAGCAAACAAAAAAATGCGGTGATTGGAAAATTGCTAGATTCATGTTTCACTGATAAATTTATATTGGAGTTCCGGTAGAAGGCATTAGTAAACTCGAGCAATTAACTGAGTTTTTCGAAGAAAACAGAAATCAGTGAAAACAATGACAGGTGTAAATAGTAACAGTGATCCACATTTCTGCCCGTTTAAGTGAACTGGGTGGATTTGCTAAAGAAAGTGCTGCCTGTAGGAAAATTTGTCTTACGCATTATCTGCTCCAGGACTATTTTCAAGAAACCATATGTTAGTGCATATCCTTGTCTGATACCTATTTTCAAACACTGCGTAATGTGTAACGGCTTGCAGTAGGTACAGTTTAATTAGTTTTGCGAGACTTCAAGCTTTGACATTGCCAGTAGTAGCCTTTGGCCATGAATAGTGTGATATTGATATGCGGCTAAAAATGAGTTGGTCATTTTCAGGTTTTGTCTTATAATGAGATGAGAATATTTGGTCTTTAGGCAATCTGCGTGGGAAAGTGCCGATGATAGTGGTAGGGAAAGGTTTTCGACGTTGGAAATAAAGGGTCCGCCAAATAACTTTTTTTCGTTTTGAAAATGCTATAAAGAAAAAAAAAACTACTGAATATTTTCTCAAATTTTTTTTTTTTAATTTGAAAGTACAATCCTTCCGGTTAATAATGGAAAATAATTTCATCCAAATGACTGCCTCGGCTGGCCATGCAGTACCCTACACGATCGGTCCAATTTTAATGCACATTATCGATTGTGTGCAGCTGTATTTCACCAACGGCTTCACGAATATTGTCCTTTAAAGCGTCAATTGTCTCTGGTTTGTCGGCGTAACACTTATGTTTTAGGGCACCCCACAAATAATAGCCCAACGGTGTCAAATCGCAGCTCCGAGGCGGCCAAACGACATCAGCTCAGCGGCTGATAATGCGATCTTCAAAAAACAGGGGGCAAAACATCGAGTGTAGCTTCGGCTGTGTGGCACGTAGTGCCGTCCTGTTGAAACCAAATGTTGCCAACATCCTCCTCTTCAATTTTTGTGAACAAAAATTCGTTCAACATTGCCCGATAACGATCGCCATTGACTGTAACGGCCACTCTTTGCTCATTTTCGAAGAAGCAACAGCAGCAATATTCTCGGGTGTACGCACTGTTTTTGGCTTTTCACGCTTTGGTTTATCGATGATGATGCCAGTTTCTTTCACTTTTTTCACAAGATAACGAACATACGGAGCTGACGGTGCTTCTCCGTACGCACTTTTCGCACACAATCGCAACATTACCATAATTTTCAAAGTAATGTCGCAATATTTCCTAGCGTTGTTCAAGCGTGTACGCAACCATATTCGTTCAGCGAAAGAATAAAACTAATTCACTGGTCAACAACATTTTTGCCCCAGAATGGGACACATCATTTCTAGTAAATTTTATGATGCTGAAACTAAATCCGGACACAGAATTGTTCTAGCATGTCAGGATTTCGAGATATGCTTATCTCAATGTGCTCAATACCGGTTTTTGGCGATGTTTGAAGTAATTTTTTGAGGACAAAAAACTACTGCATTCTTTAGAACTACTCTTTATCTTTCAAACCCATTTTAGTTTGTTTCGATACGAGTCTTTTTCCTCAAGAATTAAATTTTAGCTATGGTACTACGATTTTACCTATGTTATATTTTGCAATTTTGTACTAGCCAACTGCGTTATGAAAATAAAATGGTATACCTGAGGACTGCGAAGAGAAGACTTTTTTGGCTGGAGCGTTGTCGTCCATTCGTTTGATGTGATCGAGCCAATGTTGTCGTATTTTTTGGGTTTCCGGACTACATCCACATCTTGATACAGCTCGTACAGTTCGCGGTTGAACCTTCTTCTCTATTTGCCATCGTCGCACAAAGGACAGAAAATCCGTCGAAGAATTTTAGGAGGTAGGAGGTAGGACTAATAAAATAAAAGTCTTGTAGTGTAGGCACTATGTCTTTCGAGTGAGGAGTTTTGAACCCAGTTGTTGACCAAATCGAAGTAGCAGCGGTTCGCTAGAGTTATTCTTCGTCGGATCTCCACTAAGGCTAATTGCACAGCACATACACCGATTTTGGACGGCCAAATTCCAATAGTGAACAATATGTGGCAACGCGACCTGGCACACACGTCGCACAGTGGCCCGTTTTCACTTTTTACCTTGCAAAAATCATAGCTCCTAAACGAAAAAAGATATCGCTTCAATTTTTTTTATTTAGCAGGGAATTTCCAAAGCTATGTTTCGTGAAAATTTTAACAAAATATGTTCACAGGGTGTTTCAGAATTAAGTCCCAAAGTTGGAAGTATTTTCAATGTCATAAAAATTGTTAAAAATGTATCCATAATGGCGAAAAATTTGTTTTTGTGAATGATTAGAGAACAATTAGCTTTGGTATAGCAGGAAAAAGAAAAAAAAATAACACTTGAATAGTCATAAAAGCAAAAAAAAAAATTTTTTTTAAGTTAAAGTTTTTAAGTTTTATAATTTTTGATATGCAACCAATCAAACCATCAATATTTATATTCAAAATCAAACAGGGTGTTTCAATTTAACAGAAAATTACCATAATTTCTATATTTCAATGAAAAAAACAACCCTCAAATTAGAAAAAAGTGTTTTAAAAGTACAAATATGGAAAAAAATAAAGCATAAACGTTAGATTTTTATCTTGTTTTATTCTTAATAATAAATTATATTATTTCTTGAAAACTATCATCTAAATTCAATGTTGAATCTAATAGATCTAACATTTCTGGAGAGTAGTGTGCTTTCAGTTCTTTTTGATTTCTAGCATGCCTTTTGGAAGAAATAAGTGGACCTGATGAGATTGCTAGCATAGTAAACAGGTCTTCATTTTGCCGAATTCTTGAAACCTTGCATGTATTTTGATACCTGTATCTTTTGTAGTCCTTATTTTTGCATTCCTAAGCTTCTTCTGATAATTCCCCAAGTGGAAGTGACTGATACTCCATAATATTTTGACTACGAACCAAAATTTTATGAAGAGTAGGGGTGAGTTGTTTTTCTGGATAAAGTTGTCTTAATAACACTTGTTTCTCTTGCATACTCCACAAATTTTACTGTATTAACTTTTTCTCGACAGTTTAAGACATTAAGTATTATTTGAAGCCTTTTAATAATTTCTTCATTGACTCCAGTTATTCGGGCAGCTGCATCCGGTTGTTCAAAGAATCGCCTGGAAGTATTGCCATCATTGGTATTTCCAAACCCAGGCTTAGGTTTATCCCCATCAAGTCCAAGTTCTTCATGGAAACACTTTTGAATATCCTGCTTCCTCTTTTTTTCTAACTCTTTGATTCCAATAGAGCTATCCTCTCCTTCCTTAGCAATCGTATAGCTAAGTTACAAAATGAATTCCATGCACCTAATTCTAGCATGCAATGGAGAAATCCCATACTCGTAGTTATGTTCGTCCGTAATATCTCCTTCATCCTGTGCGTACCTAATCCTGTTAATTTCACTACCTGTAACCCTAATAAGAATAAATATTTAATTCCATATAAATAACCCTTCGATTAAAATCCTTTTTTTCGGCTACCTGTAATCTACCTGTAACCCTTATATGTATTAATTCTTAATCCAAACACAGTAATCTGTCAAAAATAAATACCTGTGCACAACAAATCTTATAGCAAAAAGTAATGGCAGGAATCATCATTGTTTTTTTATTATTTTTTTAGAAATAGGTAATCCCCAAACCATAATTTTTTTTTAGCTATTCCACTCATTGCACTTATTTAAATACCTAAATTAAGTCATGCAAATCCAAAATAAAGGTTGCGACAAAAAGATTAATTATATTCTTTTCATATGAAAAAAACTAAAAAATTGAAAAATCACTGACTTGAACCAATTAAATTGCCATAACTCGGCTTTATGCAACTTTACGCAGCTGAGTTTTTGAGGACATGTTAAGGAATATGTGGGCATTCATCCCTCACTTAGTTTGGTTTGACGGGTTTTGACGTTTTTTATATGAGCCAAGTTAAAATTCAAAAATAGGTGCAAAAAGTGATTTTTTTGTTCATTAAAAAAAAAATGCATTTTTTTTCCAAAATTTGATTAAAATAATGTCAAACTTTTCAACAAAAAAAAAATAAATGGATTTACTTGCACCGTTTTTCTAATATTCAAGTTTGAAGTGCAACAAAAAACAAAAGAAAATATGTATATATATTTTTTTTTTAATATTTTCTGACTTTGATCGGCTCCTCAAGCCAAACCGTTCATCTAATATTTTTTTGTTTTTGGATTCTTACGCTTTAAACAATTCACAAAATGTGATTTTTACTTTTTCAAAATAAAATCACGCGAAAAATGATTATTGCCACGTTCCTCGCCTAAACGGGCCACTGTGCGTCGCGTCAACCGCTGATCGGTGCTGCCAAATACCGGTGAGCGGCCGTCCACTGTCACTGTATTACCGGCAGTATCGGGAAGTAGTGGCGTACGTGATTAAATACACGCTTGCACACGCACCGATTTTTTGCTGACTATTCCATTTGACTGCTTCATTCAGTGTGTGAAATTGCAGGTACATACTACTTTTAAAACTAGTTTTGGTAGTTAGACCGGAAAAAATCCAGTAAGTGTGCTAGCCCTAGCACCCTGTTACCGGTAAAATGTCGGCCGACTTTATACTGTCGTTTGTGATTGATGTTTGTTTCAAGGCAGGTGAACTCATTAAATAGAGTGGCGAGCCAGCTCTAGAAGAGCGAAGAACTAAGTGACTTACTCTCATCAACAATTCTCTGGGTGCGTGTGAAGAATTGAGGGGACCTACAATTTAACGCCGATTTCGAACGGCAAAGTTGAGAAGCACTTTTTCATGACAGATTGATACTCTTGGAAGTTTAGTCAGTTCTTCGCAAGAGGCAGTGCCCGTGAAAGATGAAATAAAAACTATGGACACGAGTAGGACTCGAACCCAAGGAAATTTCTAGTATAAATGAATGACAATCTTAGAACTTTGACTTATCGTTATCATCAATGACAGGCATCCTAAAAGGTATAACAATGTGTGAACCTGCCTAGGGTTCACTGCCATATGCACTGCATAAGTTCCTAACAATAAAAAAAAAAAGTGGACAAGTGCGAGATAAACTCGCTCGAGGAGGGTTCCGTACTTGATCATCCGACCCTACTTTCTTTCAGTTTTGAGGGATTTTTTATACAAGGATTAAGATTTGAAACCAAACATTTTTTTGGAAAATAATTTGAATAGTCTTTCTGCCTATTTCCTTCAATGACTTCGAAACTGTGTATCTTAAAAATCTGGTAGCAGCATTTTCGGATCACTTCTATCTAGAAAATGTGAACCAAATTTAATTGCAATCAGCTTAGCAGATTCTAAAAAATCGCTTGTGAAACAAATAAAAGGAAACCGAACTCATCTTATAGGTTTTCGTTTTCACCTGCGTAAGAACCCTAAAAAGAAACAAAAATTTTGGCCATCGGCAAACAAAACGAAACACCACAGTAAGAAAGGAATAAGGAACTTTATTTTTTTCAGCAAATAAACAATTGATTTTATTGCAATATTCAACAATAAAAAAAAAATTATTATAACTCGAATAGGTTGTCTCTTCTTATATACCAGGGAGGGGCAAAATTTTTCGTATTTTTTATCTTTTGTCTTTCATAACTTCGAAACTATTTATCTTAAAAATATGAAAACAACATTTTTAGATTACTACTGAATACTAAAATATGTGTACCAAATTTCATTGCAATCGGCCTGACAGATTCGAAGAAATCGCTTGTGAAAGACGAATGAACAGAAAATGAAGTGATGTTATAAGGGTTTCGTTTACACTCTGTGTACGGAACCCTAATACATATTCGGATTTATGCTTATTTACATCATCACTGTAATGTTTTTTGTATTTTCTGTAACCTACACGTTTTAACTACATTTTGAAATCATTTTGGAAATGCCTGGCCAAGCCCTTTCGGATATGAGGAGGGGGTGAAATTGAGTGTTTTTCATAGTCCTTTTTTGTTGGTTTTTTTTTGAATAACTTCAAAACCATTTTCCTTGAAAATATATCGTTATTTACATTATAACTGCAATTTTTTTGTTGTTCTGTAATCTATACGTATGGAACTATTTTGTGATTTTTTTTTTGGAAATTCCAGGCCCACCCTTTTTGGTGATGAGGAGGGGGTAAAGTTTAGTTATTTGCATTTTCGGCCTTTTTTGTTGTGTTTTCTTGAATAATTTCAAAACTATTTGTCTTAAAAATACAAAAAAAATATGTTTGTCATTGCAGGCAATAAATGAATGATTGTACTTAATTTGAAGTCAATAGGGTTACCACCTGTTCAAAAAAATCGTTTTAAAATTTAATGAAATTGGAAATTAGTGAAAAATTTTGCATGTTACATAAATAACTGTGACTTCTTATCACTTTTCCGGTAATATTCATGTTATAGACCTATATCTCAATTTTTTTAAAGAATTTTAGGTCCAGTAGTTTCGGAGATTAGGGGGGGGGGGGGGGAATGGCCTGTTTTTGACATTTTTGCCTATTTTTTCATATTTTCTTATATAACTACAAAACTATTTCTCTTAAAAATATAAAAAAATATGATTGTATTTCTACTTAACACGTTGATATATTGGCCAACTTTTAACTCAATTGGTATAACGGTTTTGGAGGAAATAAATTGTAAAGTTGAGTCAAAAATTAAAAAGTTACTCCAAATATTGAGTCATATCTGTGTTGTATGTAACAGTACAGACTTCTTATTTGCTTTCTTGTAATCTACAGGTTGAGACCTTTTCTCAGTGTCTTTTTCATAATTTTAGGCCCAGTAGTTTCGGAGATCAGGGGGGAGAATGGTCATTTTTGTATTTTTTTATCTTTTCTCTTTAATAACTTCGAAACTATTTATCTTAAAAACATGAAAACAACATTTTTAGATTACTACTGAATACTAAAATATGTGTACTAAATTTCATTGCAATCGGTCTAACAGATTCGAAGAAATCGCTTGTGAAAGACGAATGAACAGAAAACGAAGTGATGTTATAAGGGTTTCGTGTGTACGGAACCCTAATACATATTCGGATTTCGGATTTATGCTTATTTACATCATCACTGTAATTTTTTTTGTATTTTCTGTAACCTACAAGTTTTAACTACATTTTGAAATTATTTTGGAAATGCCTGGCCAAGCCCTTTCGGATATGAGGAGGGGGTGAAATTGAGTGTTTTTCATAGTCCTTTTTTGTTGGTTTTTTTTTGAATAACTTCAAAACCATTTTCCTTGAAAATATATCGTTATTTACATTATAACTGCAATTTTTTTTGTTGTTCTGTAATCTATACGTATGGAACTATTTTGTGATTTTTTTTTGGAAATTCCAGGCCCACCCTTTTTGGTGATGAGGAGGGGGTAAAGTTTAGTTATTTGCATTTTCGGCCTTTTTTGTTGTGTTTTCTTGAATAATTTCAAAACTATTTGTCTTAAAAATACAAAAAAAATATGTTTGTCATTGCAGGCAATAAATGAATGATTGTACTTAATTTGAAGTCAATAGGGTTACCACCTGTTCAAAAAAATCGTTTTAAAATTTAATGAAATTGGAAATTAGTGAAAAATTTTGCATGTTACATAAATAACTGTGACTTCTTATCACTTTTCCGGTAATATTCATGTTATAGACCTATATCTCAATTTTTTTAAAGAATTTTAGGTCCAGTAGTTTCGGAGATTAGGGGGGGGGGGAATGGCCTGTTTTTGACATTTTTGCCTATTTTTTTCATATTTTCTTATATAACTACAAAACTATTTCTCTTAAAAATATAAAAAAATATGATTGTATTTCTACTTAACACGTTGATATATTGGCCAACTTTTAACTCAATTGGTATAACGGTTTTGGAGGAAATAAATTGTAAAGTTGAGTCAAAAATTAAAAAGTTACTCCAAATATTGAGTCATATCTGTGTTGTATGTAACAGTACAGACTTCTTATTTGCTTTCTTGTAATCTACAGGTTGAGACCTTTTCTCAGTGTCTTTTTCATAATTTTAGGCCCAGTAGTTTCGGAGATCAGGGGGGAGAATGGTCATTTTTGTATTTTTTTATCTTTTCTCTTTAATAACTTCGAAACTATTTATCTTAAAAATATGAAAACAACATTTTTAGATTACTACTGAATACTAAAATATGTGTACCAAATTTCATTGCAATCGGCCTGACAGATTCGAAGAAATCGCTTGTGAAAGCCGAATGAACAGAAAATGAAGTGATGTTATAAGGGTTTCGTTTACACTCTGTGTACGGAACCCTAAAAAAAAACATAAATAATCGTTTAGATGTGGCAACTCTAGTATTAAATTACATCCACCAAAGGTCTAGCTGTAATTTAAACGTGCGTATGGGCGCGCTTTTCCCTCCGGAGTCCGGACTCGAACACAATTCACTTTATCCTCCTATCTCTCACTTCACTTCACACTTCAGCAGCCCTTTTTCCAAACTGGAAATTAGAGTTTTTCTTTTCCGTGTGCGTGTGTATGCAGTGTATTTGATAGTATGTATGAAACAAATATTAAGTTAAGTTACACTGACAGTGAAAAACAAGTAAAAATTCTGCCGGGCGCATCGGCAAAGCAAACTTTATATAATATGAACTCTGAAGTCTGAATACACACAAAGTGGAGTTAATTCTAAATTTGAGGATACACACAAAACGACAGAAGAGAGAAAACAAAATAGATAGGGGAATTATTTAAACCATTCGGATGGTGTCTTTCTTTGGTGTTTTGTTTTTGTTTTTGTGGTTTGTCATTAGCAGAAGCAATCATTGCATTTTGGTCAGTTTATCAGCAAGACAGAAAGATAAAACTAATTCACCTGACCTGATGGGGAATGTAGTTATTATAATTATGTAAAGTTAAAGGTATGTTCATGATTCATGAACATTAAAAAGAAATGAAGTTACTAAATGAAATAAGGTTCCTTCAACTGTTTGATTCATTGGAGCTTACCAGGGGGAAATCGTTATTTAGATTACCTTCAATTTTTAAGTGATAATAAGTGGGAAATTCGGGCCTTGAAACAGTTCCTACCTTATGAATTTAAAATATTAGCTGAATTAGAATGATGTCTTTATGTAGTTTCACAACGGCAAGGGCCTTGTGATTAGCTTAATGTTTGAACACAGGACTTATCATAAAGTTGACTGGGTATCGACTGAAGACAAGCACCTTCCATAAAAAATGATCATTTTACTATTATTCGACATTTCAGAAGTCTGAAGGGTATTAGAAAATTTAAGGGTCCCCTCATGAGTAGCAGTTCGGTACACGGAGATCCATGGAATCGCCGCCGGAGTGCTAAGTTTAGGTTCAAAAGACTACAGCAATGCAGGAATCAGCTTTCTAAAAAAAGTAAACTGAACTTATCTTCAAAATGTTTTACACCAGGGGCTGAGAGAATAGTAAGTCGGAAGGTGGGAAGAAGCTTAAGGACTTGATAAAATTCCCTCGGTGTCAAGTGAACTTCTTTGAGCACTCATAGAGTCAACCATGGCCCCTGAATTCTCAGAAGCGCTCCCAAACAACACCTAGACTCCATATTCGATTCCAGGCCTTCGCACTGAATCTTCCTGTATTGATCACATCATAGGAAATGCGATGGGATAGACGGGCAAAGGAAAGGAATGTGAAAAACTGTGACATATACTATGGTAATTGTTACCGAAGTCTTGGGCGAACGCATCACAAAGATCCGAATCAACTCTAAATTCGCCTAAATTCTAAAGCGCGCATGCCTCCACAGAGGAAAACAAAGACGATGCCAAAGAACAGTTTCTTCTTGACAAAACATATGAGCAATATCCTAGGCGAAAAGCAGAGAAAAGAGGAAATTTTTGGTGGAACAGTCCGAAAGCACAGCCTGCATGACCCCACTTTCGACAACGGATTCCAGCTGATCCAACTTGCTGAGGTGAGAAATGTTGTGGTATCAAGCACGTGGTTCTCACATCTCAACATCCATAAAGGAACATGGTGATCAACCAAATGAAGTTCGGAAGTCTTACCGGAAGGTAGAACAGCTGGCTGAAGGTCTTCGAGCAAGTATGAGCAAGGGAAGAGAACATCAAAGTCGATGCTGAGGATTTGGCTAGCCCACTTATGTAGTCGGATGTCCGATGAATGGAATCTCAACATTGTTTTCCCAATTTTGAACAAGGGAGATCCTCTTAACTGCGCTAACTACAAAGGAATCAGCGAGTAAAGTTCTTCAGGTTATCTATGGGCCCGTGTACATTCATTGAGTATGTATGAGCGAACTTTACAGGTTGTACAATGATGCCAGAAGAGTCAAGGTAAAGGGACTCAGATAGCTCCGATGCTCCGGCCTGGAAAGCCTTCAGAGAAGTAGAGGCCGCGACTCAGGTGTAGACTCAAGAGTAGGCCGCGACTCATGTGGCAGACCGAAGTGAAAGAGGACCTCAATCAAATTGGAGTGCAAAACTGGAGACAGTAAGCTTGAGACCGAGCTGGCTGGCGGTGATTGTCGGTTGATGCCCACGTCCACAACGGACTGTAGCGCCACCTAATGTGTAAGTAAGGATCTCCATCAACTGCCGCAAAAAGTGGGATGAAAATCAGCTTAGCAACTTGCAAGCGATAGAAAGTGAAGTTAGTATGAAATCGATAGTTTCATGTGGAGAATCCGTATTATTTTGTTTCAATAGCCATATACAGTTCAGGAACCGATTGAATCTATTAAATGACGGGGCTAGTGGAAATAGATTGGATATGCGCTTCGAAACGATGCTGTATTGCAAGTCAAGCAATGCAGTAAAATCCGCTCAAGAAGGTAGAAGCGTAAGACAGTCGTGCAACAATAATCGTAGCTAAGCAAGAGTTTTTGGGAGGTTAAGCACAATTTGCAGCCTCTATTCCTTTCTTTTTCACTATGATCGGAGAGAGCTCAGTCTTACGGCAATTCATAAAATATTATTATTTTTATTTTTTTATTTTTTGAAGAATCCCATCTGGCTTGGCCCGAATAACCGAAATTTAGTTGACAGATGACAGATGAATACATCAAAACACATTTTTTTCTGATTCATTTCTTTCCTTGGAAGGTTACAATTACAATGATAAGGAAAGAAAAAGATTAGTTTCTGGGAACTCTTGCATTCAACTGTAGTAGATTGGTATCTCGTCCACGCATCATGTGTCAAATCATGGTCTTTTCATGTGCAGTAAAACCTCCTGGCATACCTTCTGTTTGACTTTGCCAGAACTAGGATCTTTTATGATTTTGTCAGAATGAAGGCAGCTACATATGTTCCTCAAAAGGATATACCTACCTTTTCCTGAATGTTGATAAAATATGTACCTAGGTATTTATAGAATTGATAGAATGCTGCGGAAACAAACAAGTAAACAGTTCCTAGTTTCCAACAACAAAACGAGTGAAAAATCTGTTTACAATAAAACTTCTCATCTAAACGAAAAACCGTAGGTACAATAACAAAAATACAAACGAATGATGGAGGTACTAAAAACAAGAAGAAAATCTTTCCTTCAAATGAGGGAACTCCTCTGTTGTAGCCTTTTGAATCCACCTCCTGCCACCAGCTGTTTGCTTTTGCTGTCTCTGCCTTATCATACATATGTTAAGTTTGTATATACACACACACACATGCAAATAAATTCAGGTTTTCCTACAAATACAAATAGCCCAAAAGTATATTCCATTCTTGTTCCCGCAACTTCACATCCAACATGACACAGATACAATATTTTCTGTTCCTTTGCCCTTCCAGTCTTGTTCGTGGAGTTCGGAGCTCAGAGTTAGGTTTGGTATTGGTACTCGAGATATGAATTACTTTTTCCTTACTTCAAGTTCTTCTTTCCTGTCATCTTCCTCGTGGTCGTTGTTCGTTCTGTTCTATCCTTTCGTTGTGTAAAATTTGAGCGTGTTGGTTGAGAGGTCCTTTTTCATAACAGAATTATTTAACGTGTATGTATGTTCCGCACACAAATGCATCCAGTGTATCTATGAAAGCAAAATAAACGACGAAAATGGTTGAACGGTTCTCAGAATGCGACGAAGGGTGGAACTTGAGGTCAAAGACACACTATCAAACATTGACATATGGTATGCGTATACATGCAGTATTTGGAATGATGTTTATCGGTATATTTGGTGGTTTTTTTCTTGTTTGTGTTTTCGTTTTCATTTTTCGTTTTTGGTGTTAGAAAACAGAAAAGTGGTGTTTTTCTTTGGTTCTGAGAGCGACGTCGGACGACGGGAGCGAGGAGGAAAAAGAAGAAGTTAAATAAAACTGAAATTGAAGTGAACCCAACGAAGAGGAGAAGTTGCATGGATGTTCTCTTCGTTCCAAAGCAGAGCCGTAGCCGAGCTCTGCGACCAGACAACGGCAAGTGTACATCAGTCAGCCATTTTCCTTCGCTTCGCGTTGACTGCAGCGCATCTTCGTCTTTCCGTTATCGCGCGGAGCCAACAACTTCGTTTAATGTTGTTTAGTTTTTGTATCCCAACATTAACTACTTAACCATAAAACTGTTTTTTTATGTTCGAAATCGTTAGTTTCGCATCAGTTGAAGTTTTTATACTCGTAGATATGAAATTTTCATTTCAAAATTCATAAAAATCTAAAGGATGCTCAGGAATTTATAGTGACTGTGATTAGCTATAAGGAAATAGTTTTTAAGCATATTGCGGTTGCACATGTCTTCGTCGATCGATGCGTATACATAATATAAACACGACTATATACATGAAAAAGTACAAAAGGAAATATCGTTTTCAAACTGAAGTGTTTCAAAGAGAGAATTTCTTTTTTTGGAAATTGCAATTAACTAAACGGAGTTAAAAAAAGGTTTTAAAGAAGAATCGTGCGTCTGGTCTCGTCTTTTTCGGTTCGACGCGACGCCCATTATCATAAAAAAGTGTTTTTTTTTTAGTGCATACATACATATCTACCTTGTGTCGTGTGTCTTTCTCCTTTTTGGATAACTCTGGTTTTTGGATTTACAAATTTATATACACATCTATTTACCTGGAAAAATTAGAAGATACAATCAACAAAAAAAAAGTCTTCGAAAAGGAAACGAAACATCTTCTAAAGCCGCAGCAGACGTTACTGTGGATTACTTTTGTTATTGCTGAGGTAGGAGTCGATCTTCAATACTTTTTTTGTATACCAAGAAAACGGATTATCTAGTAGTGTTGAATTGGTTAAATTGAAAAATGTTCCTCCTTGCTAAAAATTGGTTAAAATTATCCCAAGAAGCTTTAAAGCTTAAAAAAAAAAGATGAGCACAGAGAGGCTGACAGTACTAAGAGCAAGAGGTGGTGTATTGAATTGATAGAAAAGTGTCTGAGAAAGGAGGAGAGAAGCTATTATTATCAATGATACAGGGTGGGTTTTAAAGTACAAAGAGGTTTTTTTTTACTCATTTGATTTATTCTATGTAAGGGAGGCTTCCTATATACTACATAATCTATGTATATACTTTTTGGGGCGAATTTAGAACCAGAATGTATAGATACAGATACAGACAGAAGTAGTATGGTAGTCGAGAATCTCAAAGGGCCCTTTATCAGTATGTACAATTTTATGTGTATTGCTGTACATAGTTTATTCTTCTTAGCTACAAAATTTGTTTGAAAATATTCTGCACAGTGTAAGGGACTATATGGCTTTTTGTCGTGCTCAAAAATATAGCAACTTTAAGATAAAACATTTAAAAATATTAAATAATCATAACACTTCATGATTATTGTTTTTTCTGTGGGGGAGGCAATGAAGTGTTAATTCCTTTTACATTATGTTGTGGTGTAGGTATACTTACCTATATTGTGTACAATGAGGAAGATATGTCATAGAGAAGCTGCGCGTTACGCTTCATTGAAGGATTAAAGATTTGAAAAGCCGTTCACTGGAGAACCAAGTTCTCCAAATGAAGGTTATTTTTCTTTTATACATTCATTCCTTTTTGTGTTTAACATAGGAGACTCTGGCACATAGATGTGAGTTGTATAAGTACCTACATAACATACATATGAATATACACCGCTGGAGGAAATGGATGTTTTATTTATTTTGTTTGTGATATCCATCAAGACGTATGTCATTTATTGACAGTTAATGGAGTTAAGAATGAAAAGATGGAAGTATGTACATACCTATGTCGTACAATTCAAAGAAGATTGATTTCTCAGGCCAGGGCCACAGCACAGGATAGGAGTTTTAATTGTTTTATTTTGTAGCCTCCTGAATGTCAATCTGTTTATGGCGAGTTCGTGTTATGAAGATGGATCTACCCATAATCATAGAATTTCAAAAATAGGTGTTTTTTTTTGCAGACTCATCCTAAGTAAAATAAGATTTTTAACGTACTACAAAAACAACACTTCTTTCTCTGGATAAAAGGGGAGAGAGGATCCTACTTTGCTAGACTCTCGAATAAGTGTCCGACCGAAGCTTAGGCTTCGACTTTGGTCGAATTCGTCCAAACCTTCGGCGTCGGTATAAAATAGGCCGAAGTTTTGGCCGGAGCCGAAGAATTTGTTTCTTAATACCGAGCATCGTAGTAGGTGTCGAAAAAAATAAATTTTTGAATTTTTGAAATTGTTGGACAAATAAGTTTCTGTTTATTAGTGTAAAATCGTAGTAGGCGGGGGAAAAATTTACATTTTTGAATTCTTTAAATTGCAATACACATTTTTGTCACATCGTTTGTACTTTTATTTTATTCGAAATGAGAATTCTTCGCATTATTAAACCTTCGGCATCGGCTTGGGCTTCGGCGGAAGGTTTTCTGTTAGCCTTATATTCGGCTTCGGCGGAAAATCTAACTTCGGTCGGACACTATCTCAAATATTATGTTCGTACAATTGAAAGCACTTGCGTATCTCGAACACAGATAAGAGATATTATTTTTTCATTACAAAAAACGCTAAACCAATTTTTCAATGAAGCGATTTTGCGCCGAATGCGGCCTGTCTCATGTCAATTTCATGAGTGGTTCCCGAGATAATCGAAGCAAAACAATCCGAACGCATATAGGAACATACACACACACAAAGATATCACGGTGAAAAGGGTTACTTGGAATTCTGATGACCTTGAAACATTTTTTTCTTCTTTTTAAGAAGACTGTTTTCATCTTGAAGTTTCAAACTCTTGTTTACAGAATAGATTCGCTCCTAACCACAGTTTGTCTTCGTACATGCTTTATACCTTTATACCTTTTTCTACTTCCTTAGTGCTTGAATTGTGACTATCAGCGTTAGATCATTGCTCCAATCGGAGTAAATTTGCTCCATTTTTAAGGAACAAAATTTACTCCGGCGGCGGGCGACCGATTTCTCGAGATTTAGGTTAGGTAAGGTTATATGGGATGGCAGTTGGTTTTGTTACCGTCACACTTAGATCAATGTGGATCTCTGGTGATACCCTGAAGTATTGTAACTTCTGAAAAAGTGATTTAACCTAAGGTTGTTCAAGCCATTTGGTGGACTTGACAAAGTTCAGTAGGCGATTGCTTGGAAGTTCAGATAGTTCTTCTAGTTCATTAAAGAAATAGTTGCCTAAAAATTTATATCTAGTACGGCAGAGTGCTGGACAGTGGCATAGAAAGTGAGCCGTGTTCTCGTGCTCTTCTTCATTGCCGCAGCCTCTACATATGTCGTCTGTACTAAGCCCCATCATCTTTTTGTGGTAGCCAAGTAAGTTATGTCCCATTATCACGCTTATGAGGGATCTTAGAGACGGTTTTTTAAGAAGTAAAATCCTATCGGATTTTTCTAGTCGTAATAAGGCCAGAGTTTCCTGGTGTTACCGCAGGTTTCTAGTAGATTCCATCTATCATTTGCTTTTTGAATGATATTTTTACTAATGTTTCGTTTTAATTCGCATTGAGGGATTATGGTCTATGAAAGAGGGATCAAGTACCGAGCCTTCTCTTGCAAGCTCATCCGCTTTTTCGTTTCCAGGCACACCACTGTGACCGGGAACCCAGCAGAGACTTACGTTATGCTGCATACCAAGAACCCTTAGCTCTTCGCGACAGCAAGAAACAAGCTTTGACTTGATTTGCGTGGCAGACGCTTTTATTGCTCCTTGGCTTTCAATGAAAAAGGTGATATCAGCGTGTGATATCGCCATCATGGATATTTGATAAGCAGCGTTTTTCACTGACAAGATCTCGACTTGGAAGACACTGCTATGGTCGGGAAGTCTGAATGAACTGGCAAAATTAAGATTTTCTGATTAGAAACGTGCCCCTACTCTAGAGATTTACTTTACAAAGAAAGTTTTGTTCACCTAAACTACCTCTTATATATAATTTATTGCTGTATAGCTTTATGTTCTGTTCCTTTGATGAAAATTTAATAAAATAAAATTGTTGTTCCTAAACTAATCTTAATCAAATCAAGACGTTGTCTTTGTTGGACATTGAAGAGGTATAATACCGATGCGTTATGGGCAGCCAATGACGTGAGATTCCTGATGGAATTATTCAATTTAATGGGTAGAATACCGTGTTTTTGGACTCAGTCGATCTCGATGTTCTGGAAGCTGTTAAAAATTCAGCTTCAGAAAGAGAAGATGCTACTATTATTCAAAAATAAAATGATAAAACAAGAAAGAAAAGTTAATTGTAAGTTGCATATCTTACGACTATTTGGACAACGTCAAACATTTCAGCTACTTACGAGTTACGACCGTAAGTACTTTGTGTCTTTAATAGAAGAGTTACCCACTTCGCTTTGTTAAAAATCTCAAAAATATGAAGCACTTGTGACAGCGCTGCGAACTGCTATTTGACCAGGATCGTGATATTGTTCGTCTCAGCAACTTGCATTCTACAAAAAGAAGGGAATTGTATAGAGGAATATAGCCAACTAAACTTTGGTTAAAGAAATTTCCCTGAAAAGTATAGATCTTCTTCTTGTTTGAAATCTACTCCGAAAATTTTGCATTTGGTCTACTTTTTTTTCAAATTCGCTCCGAAATTTTATAACTGAGGTTAGATATCCCTTGTGACTTAAGCGCACCCCTCTCAAAAAGACAAAAACTTCAGTATTTTCAAAGAGATACTCAATAAGGGATGTACATTACATCCAACTTGCTATTATTCATTTTTCCTGACTTACCTTTTTATGTTAGTTTAAAGTCAATTGATTTCAAAAAGTAAGGGGACAGTTATAGTGATCATTAGGTCAGTTCCACCTAACAACATCTCACTGAGATCTCAATGTCACTTTGACTGAGGCAAAATCATTTGGTGGAACATAATTCTCAGTTTTCATTGAGATAAAATGGATACCCTACAAATTGTTGCTGTACATAATATTTCAGTCACGTCAAAATAGCTGAGTGAGAAATCGAATACAAAATATGTAGTTTCATCTCAGAGATCTCAGAAAAAAATCTCAATTCTCAGCTGAGATTTTTAGTTCCACTTAAAAAGTCTCTGAGATCTCTGAGATCTCAGTGAGATGTTGTTAGTTAGGTGGAACTGGCCTATTGAAATCGATCAGGAAAAATGTTTGAATGGACATTTAACTGCCTTTTCTTTTGATAACAAATGCAACTTATATACCAATTGATCGAAAAATACATAAAGAATTTTTTGAGAAATTATGTTTGCAAACTTATTTTTCTTAAAAAATGTATTTTTCCATTTTCCGTGCGGAAATTCATTTCTGATGATCTTTGTATATATATATTTGGGGGGTAGTTTCAAGATGGAAAACGATGGTGGTGCCATCCTAAGAAGCAGTTTTTTTTACATAATGTCGTTTTCCATTGGTCTTTTTTTGACGTTTCTTTTTCTACCTCCAATGGAACGGGTTATGATGTATGTGTCATTCTTCGGACGATTCTGTTTTCAAAACAGAAGAGTTCTGCTCTTCTCAAAAGCATTCCGTCTGTCAAAGTCAGTCCAATGGAATGGTTTCAGAAGACTTCTGGACTCTTCCGAATGTTTCAGGACGACCAATGGAAAACGACATAAGTTTGTATTGTGTGTTCTCTGCTTGCTTCTGTCAAAGAACTGTCAAACCAAGCAGAAAATCAATCTTGATAGTACCTGGTTAGTTCCATATACAAAGCTGATGATGGATATATGTAAAAAAATGGAACGAATCGTTCCATTGATTTGCGTTTCAATTTTGTACAATTCCGATAGTAGATTTCAATCAGAAAAAAATTCCTGATTGCATTAAACGCTCGTCACGTCAGGAAAAAACTTCAGATTCCTCATTTTCACTCATCTCTGATTTAAATTAAATAATTAATCATCCCAAGTTCGTTTCATTTCGGTTACACGTTACTTGGTACTTGGTAGTCATGAGAACACGCCCTCTTATTGTTTAGAAAAGATCCATTTAAGAAATTATGCGCAGTAGGTACCTTATGGTTGAATTCCAATTTTTCGAGGACGAGTTGCTTAAAATCGGGCCGCATGTTTGTTGTGCCGTCGGCAAATTGAAGGATCAATTTGAACATTGTGGAATTAGTCTGATGCTGACTAATTTTAATAACTCAACCGAACATTGTTTTTACTTTTTTTTTACCCTGTACGTTGATTATTTATCATGGGTCGTGGCCGTGGGTCGTCACTTCCCATAGACCGTTACTTAAAACGACATAAATCATGCAGTAGTCTTTTAATAAGCTTTTTTTTGTCTTTTCAGTGGAGTTGCGACATCTCTGAGTTGCACAGACTCAAGTACAGCATCCAGTGATGTATCTGATCCCGGATCTCCATACAGTCCAGTCTTAATTGGCGACGAACTGATTCAAAAATCAAACACAATGCCACCACAAACCATCCTTGCAACAACAAACGGCAACGCTGGCAAATCACCAACAACCACAGCTGCAACACCAGTACAAAATGTTCTGAAAAGCAGCAAGCAACACAAACAGTCACAAAACAAAAATCAACAACAAAAAATCGCCGCCGCTAAATCACAACAACAACTATCATCATCATTACAGAAAGTTAACCAACACATCTGGCCATGGACAACACTCAACGGTGTTGCTGGCACAGGTACAAATTTTTCCAGCGAAATGGCAAGCAGTCCCAAAACTAACCTGACCAACGCCACTTCGAACAACAACAAAAACTCAAATAAACGCCATTCTCAACAATCATCAACTCCAACAGAGAGCGGTGCTAAAAAAACACGCACCAATGGCAATCCAAAAGATAACAATAACCCGACAGACGGCGGTGTTAATTTTAATGGAATTGCATTACAGCCGTCGCCACAGACAGCATCAAATAACAAACGACTGAAAATTGCCGCTCTGGAAGAATCACAAACCAAAATAACTGGCTATTTTAAATCGCAAATGAAAGCTCAAGCACACCAGAGCGGCCTTAATAAGGACAATACACTGTCACACACACTGCCATCATCTCCTTTGGTCACTGTTACTGCAGTCAGTTCATCATCATCATCATCTTCATCGTCATCGTCAATGTCAATGTCAATGGCATTGTCATCGCTCAACAACACTGTCAACACTGCAGTAACCAAGCCTACTAGTTCTAGTTTAAATAAGTATTTTAGTCTTCTTAACTCACAAATGCGCGAAGAGCAAGAGCGAACAGCTGCTGGTAATACTTCTTCATCATCTTCGAACCTGCCATCACTGCCATCAACTTTAAAGAAAATTGAAAGAAGTAAGCCAACCAAAATTGCTCAGGTCGCACCAAATCTACGTAAGACAACAGCGGCGCCGCCACTGTCGCAACTTACAGAAAAATCTCCAAAGAAGCACGTGGCCATAGCACCACGGACAGCAGACACCCGACAAAGACACGATCTGTCGGTGCCATCTCCATTGAAGGCTCCCAAAACTCCTACACAACAGCAGCAACCCGCTGTGCTCCTTACTGCCATTCATATTCCCCAAACGAATCAAACACCACCTCAGTTGGTGCCCACTTCACCGCGACAGCAACAAATGACAGTTGGAAAAGCTCAAACGACCAATACCCCATCAGCAAAAATACCAACTGGCCCCTCACTCTACCAGATACCGATGATGCCGAATCTAGTCCAATTTCCAAATCTAATTGCAACCAATGTTAGTCAATTAACAGGGGCTCGTAGTACCCATCATCATCATCCTGCCACGGCTGCCCAATACTTTCTCAATGGAACCGTTTTCAAGCTGCAGCAATATACACCCTCACCAACGTCTGTCAGCACAGACAATGGAAATCAATCAATAAATACAGCAACCATAACCAATTCCATCACAACCATAGATGCGTCAAACAACAAAAATACCTCTGCAATCACTGCCACAAGCCTACAGGAAATGCTCTCTAACCAATTCCAGACACACCAACAGCAACAGCAACAGCAACAACAATCAGTATCGGCACAGAACCATCGCCTGCATCATTCCCAACCAGTGTTTATGACAACAACAACTGGTCTTCTTCTAAATGCCGCCTCACTGCCAGCAATGCTGGCTGCCGGTACAGGCAAACAGACTGTCGCCATTCAACCACAGCAAATACCCGCCCTGCAACCCATTCAAGGTGCTATGATGCCTGGTTTGAGCTCTATTTTCAGTCCTCATCAAGAGCAACAAATGCAACAATACAAACCAGATCAAAATGCATCTATCGATTCCCAAATCCCACCACTACAACAACAAACAAATAATATACCTCCTTTATCGGTGTCATCTAGTGCGTTCAGCAAATTAGCAATTGTCAAAGCAGGCAACTCTAGCTTTGCACCATCTGTTCATCAGGTGTCTGCGACGCAGCCACCACCGCTGGTGACAATATCATCGGGAAGCCCGATTGTCAGTGGTTGTGGCGGATTGAAGTCAAAAATGTCGGCAAAGCCACATCAATTGATTGCTGGTGGGGGTGGTTGTGGTGGACAACAGGAAAGCATCTCTAAATCCAAACGATCTTCAGGCGATAGTACAAAGAAATCTTGGCTTGATTCTGCACCACTCATTTTACCCGCACCACCACCACCAGCAACTCCGCCGACGCCGGTGATTTCACCTCCCAAATCACCTCCAGCTCTTATCTTCCCCTCACTGTTGGCAAAGAGTGCCGAGGTTCCTAAAAATGAAGATATTTTTGATATTTTGAAGAAATCAAAGAACGAGACGACTCTAACAGCCCCCTCCATGCCAAATCAATCAGATTCGAATTCATATTCGAATGAAGACAAAAGCCAATCGGAACATGAAGAAGAAGACATCCCACAGGCGGAATCTTCTTCATTGCTCTCAACCGAGAACACCTCAAATACAACAATATCGGATGTGAGCATCAAAGACTCTGCACCACCATCTCCGCCAGAGTACTCAGTTGCTTCTTCGTCTTTAATTTCTGCGGAAAGTCCGAGACTTAAAGAAGCTGAAATGGTGGAAGTTGAACAAAAATCAGAGGCATCAGAGACGCCACCAATGAATTCAACAACCGAGACGTCATCCTCTGATAGTTCTTCCTTCCTCTCCCCCACCGTTGACATAGCTTTAACTGAAAATGATTCGCTTCCAAAGTGTGCAATTAGTCCGATACTGTCTCAACCAAAGACAATCCGCTTCCCGGCCAAACATGAATCGGGCCATCGTTTCGGCCCAAAAGGGATGCGCCGTCATGATGGCGTATGCTATTGGGATAAGTGCAATAAGAAGCACGATAGTAATTCGAAATTATTAGATCACATGCAAACGCATCATGTGAACACGCAAACAGGGCCATTTGCCTGCTTGTGGTTGGGGTGCAAAGTCTATGGAAGGGAATCATGCTCGAGGCGATGGTTGGAGCGACATGTGCTTTCTCATGGGGGAACAAAGCCATTCAAGTGCATTGTAGATGGCTGCGGGCTGCGTTTTGGATCCCAGGTAAGTGCCAGCAATATATTTATTTACCTCACAATATTCACCTTCTTGTTTTTTGTATAACAGTTGGCGCTTCAAAAGCATGTTAATGGACATTTCACTGCCACTGAGAGTAAGGACAGTGCAAGTAAACGAACATCCGATCCACCGGTGCCAAAGCTGCTGAGGAAGAATGGAAAGAAGTTGCGTTATCGTCGGCAGCCGTTTTCAGGTAATTATTAAGTGAACCGTTTTTAAGTTTCTCTTAGGCTGCTGCTTATTTTGGTATTTTTATTCGTTGGTGTACAACTTCGACGTCCGATTATATTAGAACAATTAGAAATCTCTCAGAAGTGTCTTAATGAATTCCGTATTATCAATCGAAAAATCTTTCTTTAGTTTTATTTTATTAAAGTCTAAGTTTTATTTTAACAATGGTTCTTGCCGGCACAAAAGAAAGAATAAGACTAACTTATATTTCGAAAAAAAGAAAGAACTCTCGCAAACGTCAGAGAGCATCGATGACGTTTTACTCTTCGATGTTTGACGTTTCGAACATTGAGCAATAACAAAAATTATAATATAATTACAATTTTTTGAAGAACAGTGTCGATATTGACTTTATAGTTGTTAAGTGTTGCCAAATGTTTAAAGAAGAATACATCCATCCATGGACGCTTCTGCGAAGCGGGAACTCAGCTGATCACTTTGTTAGTTTTCAACTTGCTGCTGATAGCCATCATTACTGCTTCATCTAGTAGAGATGTTTTCGACTTTCCGATGATTGTGTTTCTCACGGGGCTCTTGCTTGTTTGTATCCATCCAAGGTTCGTAAGGAGAGAGTTAGCAACCGTTCGTCCTCGTTCGTGTTATCGTGGTGTTCCAATGGGGATGTCAGAATTCTACAAATTTCTTCATCATCGTGACAGACAGATTTGAGAAATTAGAACTTGCCCTTAACTCCATTATTAATGGATTGTGCTTTGGTGGTTTTTTGTTTCTTGTGTTCGGGTGACGCTAGTTAAAGAGAAAGAGATTTGCAACAACAAAGAAACTGTTTTCAGAAGTGTTTTCTGTTCAAAATTATGTTGTACCCAATTACGTAGTTATATGGGCATGCCAGTAGCAAATAATCATAAACTTATTTCATTTAGGAGAAATACAACAAAGAATAGTAAGCGAAACTTCTTATTCTTTTCATTGAAATGCAGTAGAATTTGACCCAAGGAAGCTGAATATTTGTTTTTGTTCTCGCCAGAAAGTAAGTTTGGTAATAAAATGTGTTTTAAAATCCAGAAATAATTCCTCAACAAAAAGATTATCAAACCACTGCAAGGGTCGTTGAATGTTAATAGTTCAATGTTCATACAAAAAATGTACACTGTGTTAGAGAAATTGTTAATTTGTTTTAAAAAATGCTTGGTAGAATGTTTGTTGGACATTTTCTATACTTAAATCAAATTGTATGGTTCCAAATTTTGAAAACATCGCCATCACCTCATCAATATATTATCCGTGTTTTATTGGGAATAGGAAATAGGAATTCCAATAAAACGCTTTACTCAGTTTTAAACTGAGTTTCTATTTTATATTTATATTTAAAAGTTGTTACCCCTGGAATCAAGAACTACTGTCAAAACTTGTCAGAGAAAAAAAAAAGTGTTCTACCCATTGAATAAGAAGTACAGTGTGAGTTTCTCAAACGCATTACAACAGGGCTGGTCTGCAGTTGAATAGTTAATCTCAGGGGCGCCAAGCGAAATTTGATTGAATCAAGATTATATCGATTGTGCATCAATTTTATTTTTCAATTTCAATTCTTTTTTTGAATTACAAGGTGTTTTAACGCTCAAGGTGTACATGCACGATTTTTACTGTTTTTTTTTTCTTCTTCCTTACATTTTCTTCATTTTTCTTCCTTAATTCATCATATTTATTGTGCTTTTTCGGGTCGTATTCGAAAGCGCATTCTATGAAAAACTTGATCAAGTGGTAAAAAGTACAAGAAATTTAGTAGCGCCTTACAATCACCTTAAAAAATCGGATGGTACATAGACTCACTCTTGCGAAGAAACGCTAAACCTGCTATTAGACACCCACTTCCCAGATAGCTCTAAATCCGTTAATACAACAAACCGTCCTGGGTCTGGTATTAACTTAAATTTTCCTCAAGGTCTTGTTACAAAAAAGAAAAATTGACATGGGCTCTGAATAGTTTCGAACCTTATAAATCTCCAGATCCAGATCAAATCATACCAGCTGGTAAGAACTATCGAATACTCCCTAGGTGGTGTTCTGCCCAGATGGGCTGATCGCTGTGGACTTGGTATTATTCCTCAAAAAACGGACCTCGTCCTTTTTACACGGAAATACAAAATCCCAGTAATTTCACCTCCTTCAATAAAGGGTGTACCACTAATATTTACCAATGATGCCAAATATCTTGGTCTGATATTAGACAAAAAATTAAGTTGGAAACCTAATATTCAGGAAAGAGTTAAGAAAGCCACAGTAGCTCTTTTCTCTTGCAAGAAAGCCATAGGAAGCAAATGGGGTTTTCAACCTCGCATAACCTATTGGCTATACACATCGGTCATCCGACCAATACTCATGTACGGGGTGGCAGTATGGTGGACTGCACTGGAGAAAGTCACTTACTGTGACAAACTCAGCAGAGTCCAACGCACTGCATGTTTCTGCATAAGCGGGGCATGAGGGTGTGGCCCTCAGCAGCGTTAGACACTCTCCTCCATCTGACACCCCTCGACATTTTCAGCAAACAAGTGGCAGCGTGTACAACTATAAGACTCAACGCCTCATCTCAATGGATCAACAATAATGTGGGACATTCCATCATTTTGAACTTCTTCGGTTCTATACCAAGGTACATAGACTACACCATTCCAAATCCCCAATTTGGTAAAAACTTCCAGATCTCCATTCCATCCAGAGATGAATGGGAAGACAAAAAACTTCTGGATGACGAAAGCATTCATTTTTATACAGATGGATCCAAGACAAATGATGGACTTGGCACTTTGGCAGTGGTGTGTACTCAGAAAAGCTTAATCTAAGCATCTCATTCCGCCTCCCTAATCATTGTAGCGTTTTTCAAGCGGAAATTTTAGCGATCAAAGAGGTTCTCTCTTGGCTGAGAGAAAACGTGATATCAACTTCTGATATCCGCATCTTCTCTGACAGTCAGGCTGCTATTAAATCTCCCGACGGTGTCTCAACCAACTCTCAAACAGCCCTCGATTGTCGATCGTCTCTTATGGAGATGGCGCAGCAATTTATAATTCACCTCTGTTTGGTGCCGGGCCACAGAGACATCACAGGAAATTGTAGAGCCGATGAACTCGCTAAAAATGGAACCGTCATACCTATTTCACCTTAAAGAGAAAAGATAGGTATACCGATAGCTACATGTAAACTTCGGCCAAAAAAAAAAAAGCCTTAACGATAACAAATTCTAGGTGGTACAATTTACCAACGTGCGCAGTCACAAAAACCATTTGGCCGTCACTTGACATAAAGCGCTCTAAAGAATTGTTGTCTCAAAGCAGATTTCATATATTAGCTCCTTATAGGTGTCCTTACGAGACACTGTCTTATAGGCAGACACGCAATACGTCTTGGTGTAGCCTCAAATGACTTCTGCAGGAGCTGTATGGACAAGGAAGAAGAGGAACTTCTCTGCACTTACCCTGCTCTTTCACTAAGACGCAAACTTCATCTGGGAGAATACTTTTATGACAATCCCAGTGAACTAACTAATAAGGATATCAAATATCTTCTTCGCTTCATAAAAAGCTCAAAATGGTTCCACTAGTAAGAAGTAATTCTCTAGATTCCTGTGGTATCACAATGGACCTTTTCTTTTGGCCTAAGTGTGCGGATTCTGTATCCGCAGCCACTTTAACCTAACCTAACAATCACCAACAAAAATAAATGTGCCCCTGAACTCGAGTTTTTTTTTTTACAGATGAAACTACAAACCAAGAACAATTAAATTCTATGGACGAAGAATTTTTATTTTTAAGAAATTTATTATTTGGGTTGTTAAATACTATGGCGCAAAATTATAGTCGCTAATGAACAACTTTAGTATGATACTAAGCTTAAAATGACGTTTGAGTCATGTCTGAAACTTCATTTTAAGCTAGTATCACACTAAAGTTGTTCATTAGCGGACTATAATTTTGCGCCTATGACATTTTAAATGTTCAACGATATTGTAATTAACTAAATAACTTCACTTCACAAACATTTATCCGCTGCCGTTGTTGTGTAGATAAGGTTTAGTATTTGATGGGATATTGGATTTGATTAGCCTTGAAAGACAATAGTAGATTCAGCCGTTTGCATATTTCCTTGCCTACATTACCATCGGACCCGTCGTATTTGAGGAACTGCAGAATTTCGAAACACTTTTGGGAACTGACTACGATTCCAACAAGCAATGTGGATCAAGAGATTTCAAATATTGAGTTAGTTTGATGCAAGTGCAGAAACGAGCTAGGTGTGGATATGATATTTTCATCGGAACCGCAAAATTGCTTTGTGAATATATGGACTTTATCTTTAACTGATCTTTGAAAAAACATTCGAAACTGCTGTCAGTATAAAATTTTCAAAATTGCAAAATTGAAAGACAATAATTGCAAACATTTACTAGAAATCCTGGGATGGGATAAGTCGTCGTTTGCCTTAACCGGTGTTCGTGTATTTTACAACACATTCAATTATCAATTTTCAACGCGAAATCAAAAAACAAACATTCTCTACTTTGGGCCAGTTCGCTACTTCATTTAAATTCTACCTTTAAAATCTATATCTAATATTTGTTTATTTAATTCCACAGCTCGTATGTTTGATTTCTTCGATACTGGAATAATGGAAGGACTACATCATCGCCTTCGGCAAATAAGCACTCTTACGAATGGAAAAAATTGCATAACCTTCCGGGGGAGGACTACCATGCGTCGCAAAAATCCGAATGGAATTCATGAATGTTTTGTCGAGTGGGCACCGCCAAATATGTAAGTTAAACAAACCAAATAGTTTGATCCCTCTGTTTTATAAAAGTCTAATTTTCTTTAGTTTTATTTTATTAAAGTCTAAGTTTTATTTTAACAATGGTTCTTGCCGGTACAAAAGAAAGAATAAGACTAACTTATATTTCGAAAAAAAAAACTTCAAACAGCATCGATGAGTTTTACTCTTCGAACATGAGTCGATAATGTTTGACGTTTCGAACATTGAGGGGCAGCTTACATTTGAAAAAAAAAATTAATAGTTTAAATTCTAATTTTCCTTGTTTTTTTTTAGAATATCAGATGAATGGCTTCCCGAAGGCAATATGCCCTTCATCAAAACACTCGCAATCAACCGAATGCAACCGAAAGAAAAAACAAATGTCGAATCATTACTACGCTCTGCATATCGTCTGCCGCACTCACCAAATCTATTTCAAAGTTTTCACTCATTAAGTCGGCAAAACTCACGAGATTCAACATCAACAAATAGCTATAGTCAATCGTCGAATTCCATGCCGCCATCTGAAGATACAACTGATGAAACCAGTCGCAGTAGTAGCTTTGGTCTTTCTAGCTTATCTAGTGTAAGTAATCTTCCTTTAAAAATTCCACAAATAGAACTGAGACAAAAGCAATCGCGTAAGCAACCAAAAAGGATACAACCATCGTGACCTTAAATCGTTAAATATTTTATAAAATCGTAAAAAAACTAAAAAAAAAAAACAAACAGGCAATTCTATATTGTAAATATACATAATAATAATATATACTCAAAACTATATACTTCTTGTCGAACATATGTGTACATACAACAATAAATAATGTAAAGGTAAACAGTAAACATATTTTATAACATGAAAACGCAATTAATCATACATTTACACGATTCTAATAATAAAACAACAAAATATGATTGCTTATGAAATTCTAATAATTATTGTAAACTTCATCAAATATATTATTCAGACTGAAGTTTGCTGCACTTCTTGAGTTGACTTTGACTAAAATTAAGTTAAAAAAAGTAAATAGTGTCCGACCGAAGGTCGATTTTCCGCCGAAGCCGAAGCCGAATATTAGGCTAACAGGTCGAAGGTTTAATAAAGCGAAGAATTCTCATTTCGAATAAAATAAAAGTACAAACGATGTGACAAAACTGTGTATTGCAATTTAAAGAATTCAAAAATGCAAATTTTGTCCGCGCCTACTACGATTTTACACTAAATTTCGAAGCCGAAGCCGAAGCCTAACCTTCGGTCGGACACTAAAAGTAAATGTGTACCGTAGGTATTTTAGTGGAATTTTTTGTTTACGTAATTATATCAATATGTATACCTTGAAAACTTGAATTAAAGTTTAGGCGATTTTTGTATAAAATAAATCATTTTATGTCCGTGTCAATAGAAATGCGCGCCGTGGTTTTTTTTGTGTTTGTTTGTTTGTTTATTGTAACTCTACTTTCATCATATAACAAAAAAAAAAAAAAAACATTAAGAAACAACAACAAACTGCATTTAGACTAGTTGTAGTTAAGCGTATGTTTTAAATGCGAATTAAAATTATTTAAAATTTAAACAAAAATTAAAATATATTAAATTGATTATATGTATTAAGTTGTAGAAAAGATAACAGAATTAAGGAAATAAATATTAAGAACCCTTCACTACCAACCCACTGCCAAAAGCAACAACGCAATTTTGCAAACTTAACAAAAAAGATGAAACGATTTTTTTCTTAAATATCTGAACTTTATGAATACTGTGTATTGTAATCATTCTTTGGTACTAAAAATCTAGTGCTTAGTTTAAAAACAAAACAAAAAAAGAGAAACAAGGTCTGTTGATTTTTAATTCAAGCAATATTCTTTGAAGTTAGTTTTTGGGTGTGACATGCATCATTCTGAAATTAAGGAGATTTAATAACAACACAAGATTGATGTTGAATATGCAATCAACAGAGCAATAACTTATCTAAGGCGGTTCGGTCATGGTCAGACCAAGGCCGCAACAAACAGCTTCTGCGGCCAGCCTTGATCTCTATAGCATTTTTTGTGGTCGTCGAACGATTCTGAATTATTTCACTTGGCACAATATGACAGTTCTTGTTCTGAATAGAACAGAAAAACGATTCCGAATTTGAAGTCGGAATCAAAAACACGGGGGCCTGCTTATGGGATTCGACTCGCCTTTCAAATTTCAAATTCGACTCGCTTCGTATTTCTTTATTAACGAATTCGCGGCGGACCGAAAATATATCTTCCAATATTCCAGTGATTGGAATAAACACTCTTTCGCCTGTGAACCCGCCAAAAAAAAGGGTTCCTTCGGCAGCAGTCTTTTTCTACAATAATCGCCAGCTTATCTGAGGCCACCTGCGCGATAATATGATACAGTATAGTAAATCTATAGGCGTGTTTGTTTTTTTTGGCATCGCTATCTGCAGCCAAATTCGATTTCCCAAAACAACGTATCCGCAATTGCCCATCCGCAGCTGTTTTATTTTATTTTGAAGTTGGTAGACTTGTCTAGCTGTCAAATAATTTGTTACTTTGGTTTTGCTTTCGGATAAGTTTTTGACATATTGGGGTATGTTCGTAGAGTGTAGATTTTTGAATCTCGAATCCATTTTTTTGAATCTCAAGTCTCAAATAGATCATGAAATCTGAGATTTTTCTACTTTTTCCTCACTTCATTAAATATTAAAATTGTGTCAAACTTTTGCACAAAGTTTTGATCATTCATTGCTTTTCCTTGCTGCTAGGGAAACATATTGAGTTGACTGTTTGTTAAATTTATTTGTCAACGGATCAACGGACGCCAAAAGTAGAAAGTTAACCAACTCTATCCGTCGTATCCTTTAACATGCGTTGCTTATGGGACGAGTTCCATAAGAACATGTATATTCTATTGTGCTGTCAGTTGAAAACGTCAACGCTTATAACGGACTGACGGATTCTATGGGTCGGCCCCTTAATGATGCAGAAAGATTGTTTTTTGATATCAAAAACAATTTTTATATTTTTTTTTTCAAATTCAAATGGCGCTACAAAGAAACAAAAATTTTACTTTTGTAAATTTCCCACTTTTTGCAAAAAGTGGCCGTTGTAGTTATACCTTAAATCTCGCAAATAGAAAACGACATTACAGAAGAAAAATATTAAACACCATAGAGCAACTATGTGTGACTCGTTCTTTGATTTGTGCGTTCCAATTTGAATTCAAAATAAACTTAAATAAAAGAACGCACTTAAAGTGCGTTGCACTCTGCGAACACAGCCTTCGAGACTCTTTGAGTTATCCGATTATCCGAGTTACCAACCTAAGAAATTCAATTTTTCTCCGATCCGAGTATCGATACTCGAAAAAATGTCGATTTTTTTTCCGCAGCCAGATTTAAGTTTAAGTTTTATCCGCAGCTGCGTGTTGTATTTGTAATACATGGAAGCTCCCACTGCAGATACGGATAGCTATGCCAAAAAAAACACGCCTTATGTCTCCTCCTCTGTGCCACGTAGGTTTATGTTATGTGTTCTTTTCATCTTTCAAATCCGCCTTCCAATTCGTTAATTGTTCGAATTCAAAACGAAGGAGGCGAAAGCGAAAGTAATAATTGAAAAAAATGTCAAACTCGCTAGAAAAACGATACATGCACACACTTGCACATACGTATACTTGCCGCCATGTTTACAAATAAAGAAAATAAAAACAATAGGTCTGTTCTTTTACTCCCTAAAACTGCCGAAAACTTCCAAATTCTCCCACTTTTCTGGTCCTTCACTCACTCCCGATTTTTGTAAGTTCTGTCACTTTTGAAGGAGAAAAATATTTCCCCTATCTCCCGATTTTATCCGCAAACATTTCTTGTGGGAGTTTTTCTGTCAAACATTGAATTTTGTTGACGTTTGATATAATTTTGTGCATTTGGGCGATTTTCGCTGTCAAGTGTTCTTACCTTTTGGGTGAATCACAAAATTTCGATTTTTGACAGTTTTTACAAAAACTCCCGAAAAAGTAAAAGAACGGACCTAATGTCATGTCATCTGCAATTCTGCATATGAGGTTTCACAAATACATAGACATTCAACCATTAGAAGCAAAAAAATGTGTTTGTATGTTCGTTTGGTATCCGGACGGTTATGTGTACCGATTCCGGATTACGAAAAAAAAACGCTTAGGTACTCCACTCGTGAATTATTGCTAAGTCCTTCGGAGTTGGATTCGAAGACCATTGTGGTCGGAGCAAAACTTCGAATTTCCTTTGATCTGCAGTCGATACTTTTTTCTTAAGTGAATTCTAATGCCTGTTTTTTTGATTTTTTGTCTTTCGAGGCACCACAAAACCTGCTAGACGTCAATTTCCTGGTCAGCTAGCAAACATAACTAGTGTTGCCACTATATTATTTTAAGAAATTTGCACTCATCACGAAAATAATCTGCAATAGTGACTGTAGTCGAGTGCAAATGGTTGAATGGAATTCAAAGTGGTGAATAGCTCACACCGTTCTGGGAGGAATTTTCGGCTATTTTCCTCATTTAAGCCAAAGCGACCGAAATTAAACTCTCAAATTTTGCAATTGTGCAAATCTGCTCACTGAATTGTATGCAAACTTGCACATTCTACTTTAATAGAGTCTCAATCTTGTAATTTTCTGTTATCTTCCCTTCTTGCTTTGTCTCGTTCTTTTCAAGTGTCTCCTGACTGTGATGCATCTGTCGTCGATTCGCCAAAATCTCTCTCTCATAATTTTTTAAGTTCAGTAAAGTTACTGATTCGTCCATCAATTCGACAATTTTAAAGATATTGCTTGAAGTAAGAACAAAATTAAATATTTAAAAAAAATATCTCATAAGGAAAGACCTCTTGATTAATACCCCACCTTTGACAAAAGAAAGAAAGAAAAAAGAAAAAAATTAATTAGACTTAAATTAAAAGACTAAAACAGCAAAAACAATTGTGTTTAAGCTTAAATTTGTAGTTTAAAGAAAAATTAAAATTTTAGTTTAAAAAATTTAAAACAAAAAAACAAAATCTAAATTTAATGTAGACAATTACATTTGAAAAATGAATTTTATTATTTTTTGGTTCTATTAAATTTAAGTTTTAAAACTTAACCAATTCGTTTAGTACAAATATTTTTTTTTTGGACATTTTAGTTCCTTTTACATAAAAAATTAACAGCCCAAAAAAAAAACACAGAAATCATCTTAACCGAATAAAATAATTTGAACAAACAAAAATATTAAAAATATTATTAGCTTAGCTTTGTAGAAAATTTTAATATTTTCCCTAATCGGAAACACTTTATGTTTAGTTACTATAAACTTTTGTATATTTTTTTTTATCGGATAAATATATAAACAGAAAAAATATATAAAAAAAACATAAACACTTGAACTTGAATGATCTTAGAGAAACAATTACGATTTCAGCCTTATTTTGAGTTTCGCTTGAAATAACTGAAGCTGCGAATTGAAAACAATTCGAGGAAGTTTTTCTATATCTTTGAGCATAACTAGCAGTTGCCCGCGACTTCGTCCGCCTCTCCCTCGTCCTCGGGCCAGAGGCCACTTTTCACTGATTCTTCGCTCCTATTAGTCGTTAATGTTATGTAGCCTAAAGCTTTCCTCGATTAATGTGCTATACAACACAAATTTTACAATTCGAACCAGTGGTTCCTGAGATTAGCGCGTTCAAACAATCAAACAAAGTCTCCAGCTTTATATATTAGTATAGATTGGACAGTGAGCATTACACAATTCTTGCCGTGACCTAACGAAGGCCATTTCATTATCATATCATATCGCCCTTATCACTCAAATCCATCAAAGATTAAATCACTGTCCATGATTTTATTAGAGATATATAGAAGTACTAGCTGACCCCGCGAACTTCGTCTCGCCGCCCTTCAGAGCAACTCCTTTTCCATTCGAAAACCCATTTTGAATAACAAAATTTTCCAAGCAAAAAAAAATCTTATTCCCTGTAATGATGACCTAACTACTATCTCTCCTACAAATCTGTGGGGGATATTGAAAGGCTTCCCCAAGCCCAATTAGGTTGCTGGCTAAAGAGCCGATCTGTTTGGAAAATAAAACAAGGCTGGAGAGCCAAAGTGTTTGTTCTACTTTCGAACGGAAAGTGAGTTTATTCTATCAAACTTAAGCTATTTATACAAAATAATTAACTTACACACTAACATCTTAAGCCTATATGACATATAAGTATTATTGAAATATTGTGTATTCCGAACTCTGTGGGAAAATTACTGACAACGGAACCAGGCAGCATACTTGCTATGTCATCAAATTAATATTCGATGCATAGCCCTTCTATACAATGCTCAAATGTATCCAAATACATCCAGCCATATGCACTACACAGCATGTAGTGCATTAAACCTTAGTGAGTAGGAAGATACACTTGACCAGAGTAATCTGAAGCGTCGCGTCCCGTCGTCGTCAGTGGCATTGAGATTATTTTATATTTTAGTGCATGAGGTTGATACTCATGACCATGAACGAAATACGAGTGCACTATTCGAAATGGGAAATAAATGCGAGTGCAATAAAATAGAGGTTGGCTATTGTGAAGCATAATGTGGATCAATGACCGGAATAAAATGTATTATGAAGTGGTCGCTAGTGTGATCCCTTCACATCCCAACCTTCGTTTGGTTTTTTCCAGTTTTCCCACTCTTCCATGAGGTTTTTCCTTTTTTTTTACAGAAATCATCACTGAATACAACAGTATTGACCATGAAAATTTCAAAAAGTATGCAAAAAAAAAAACAAAATTCCCTAAGAACCATCTACAGACTAACACGAACAAAATTATCCAAATCCGTCCAGCCGTTTGTGAGTTATGCGGTCATATACGACCAGGATTTCATTTTTATACATATAGACTAGATGTGCCCGCGGTGTTACCCGCGATAATCGGAATAAAAAGTAGCCTATCTCATTTTTGAAATTGTGCAAAATTTGAACGAATCTATTTCACGGGAACCGTGCTATTCCAGACTATAATCTTTCTGTGTACTAAATTTCATCTATAGGGTGTCCCAATAAGAGTGCACTTTTTAATTTGCAAATAGAACCAAGTATTTTATGACAGAGGTGTGATATTTTTATTGTATTGTAAAGAAGACATGTTCCGATTAAGTATGGAATAAAATATGAGGCAAATGACCCCCCGGCTCCGATGACAGGCCATTACTCTCTTCATGAAATTTTCAATGACTTTTTCACAGAGAGCTGTATCTCACCGACAACACGTTGGATTTCCGATTTGAGCTCAGGAATTGTTTCACAAAACCCCAAAGAAAAAAATCGCACGGCGTTAAATCGCACGATCTTGGTGGCCAGCTCACATCAGAATTTTGTGTAATAATGTGTTCTGAAAATCGTTGCTGCAATAAGTCGATTGTTTCATGCCCAGTATGTCAAGTTGCACCGTCCTACTGAAACCACATGTTGTCCAGATTCATGCCGTCCAGTTGAGGCCACAAGAAGTCCGTTATCACATTCCTGTAACGAATGCCGTTCACACTCACTGTCGAATTGATGTTTTCGGGTTCTCGACAACACTCTCGTTTACAGCAGCAATGTTTTCAAGAGACCGACCAGTACGTTGACGCAAAGGATTCTTATCATCCATAATTGACCCAGTTTCTTCAAATTTACACTCTTTCGACTGAAAATTTGGTGAAGTTTGCGAAGCGTAACTTTCCCCATTTTTGTAATGAATTTACCATAATAACGTGTTGTTCTTTCAAAAAGCGCTCTATTTTTAGTAATCGGAACAAACAGAGGTGACATCTACCAAATTTCAGAGTTCCTACTTGCATGACAAAGAAATTATTCCACTTTTAAAAAGTGCGCTCTTATTGGGACACCCTTTAGATGCGTTCAGTCGTTCTGGAGTTATTGAGCAACAAACATATTTCCATTCATGCAGACAGATTTTCAAATAACATGCGGAACATCGATTTTTTTTTTAACTTTCAAATAAATCTTAGAAACTATCACGTTTAAACTATGAACATATGTACTTAAGGTGGCGCTACAGTCAAGATTGGGCCAGGGCCTCATGCAACAAGCTTCGCAGGCCAAGTTGTTTGAGGTCCTAGGTCCCCCATCAGCTGTGTGCTCCACCTGCTTCGCGGTCTTACTCTTCTGCGACGCCATTGGGGGGTTGGATACCAAACTATCCATTCGCTCTTATGACCCAGCCATCTAAAATTTTAGATCTAAACTTTGATGGGTTTTCTAAGTTGTTGTACACAGCCTTGCCGCGAAGAAAAAAATGTTAAGGGCCATTTCCAAAATGTGCGGGCCACTAGTCCATTACCCTAGAGAAAATTTGTTCAAAAAAATAATAACAATTTTCTAAATGAGCTAAATAAACACCCCACCACATCCCCACTCCTGCTAGGACATTGCAAGCGGCAGAATATACATGTGGAAAAAACTCGCCGGGTGAGGGCGCTCCCTGATTGGTATCGGTAGCGATTAACCCTGGAGATGAATCCACAACTGTGTCACACGGACACAGCTCTGGGTCACCCAGAAAGTGGTCCACGAAGGTACAGGCGATCGAGATCAGCGCAATGCTACGCGAATTCTAGCCTCAGTCCGTATCTTACCGGCGCGGCGGCGGAAAGAACCCCGGAGCAAATGCGAAAACTCGAGTGGGCCAGTGGCTTCCTTAGCAGAACCACCAAACCGACCTGCATCGACTCAACGTCAAAGCGTCATAGCTCTATTGAGGGCGAAAAAACTGAAGCGAAAAGTCAGAAGGTGCATTCCAGCAGCACAACCAGCCTTCAATAAAGATCTTTCCTCTAGTGACGCGCTCAAAGGCAAGATCATAGCCGCGGCCATTGACAGGGGTCATGTGGATTGTAACATCTCTCATGATCAATGGACAGACGTCAAGGCTCATCTCGGTTTCAGACTTTGATGTGTCATCGACGTCAGTCTGAATGAATATAATGTCGTTTTCGATTGGTTTCACTCAAGAATTCACTCATTCTGAAATCGAATGGAACAGGTCAAATCGCTTCCACTGAGTTCTGTTTTTTTGTGTTTGTGTGAAATTTCAAAGTCAAATATCTGATTTTTCTTTCAAAAATCCTCATTAAAAACAAAAACAAAACTGATTGAGTATTATTTTTGACTTTTTATTATTCATGTATTAGTGCTTCTTGAGTGGATTCTGATTTGAAATCAAGAAGAGAATTTCTCTTCTAAGAAGCGTTCTGTCTGTCAGTTTCCTGCGAATAAAACGCTTTCAGAAGGCTTCGGAAGCTTCCGGAGAGCCAATCAAAAACGACATAAGTTTATTGTCATTTTCAATATGGAAACTTGTTTATGGAGGAAACACATTGATAATTTGGGCCAGGTGCCAAAATAAAAAACTAAGAGCCAAATGGCCCGATCCGGCACATTTTGGCAAAGCTGGTTGTGCAGCCAACGCTACTAAAAATCACGCGAAGAATCTTTTTCTCGAAGCAATCCGAAGCGTTTTCATCGGATGTTGTGAAGACTCATGTGTCTGCACCACCCATGAGGACCGCAATCATGAGGGTCTTATAAAGTTGCTCAGGAGATAACTTTTCTGATCAATTGTCTTCTTAGTCCAGATAAGCAGCGATTGGTAAGAGTGATTCTTTGTTTGATTCGGTGCTGGTGTTGTCAAGCTGGGCGTATTCTTTTCCGTAGCCTTTTCCGAAACCACAAAGATAAGGTCCAATTAGGTTGTTACGAACGGCTTCAAGTGTTCTCCAAATATTGCACATCAGATCCTGTAGGTGATAATTTTAGGAAACATATGCTTGCAGAAGAGTGGATCTCGACATTCGAAGCACAGATAATAAATTTATACAGAAAGAAATGATAGATGAAAGCTACCAAAAAAAGCAATGAATACAATCTTTTCCGCTCATCTCATTTCCTATAAATGAATACTTAGGCAAAGAAAAAAGCTCCCGAAAGCAGTGGCGTATTATCCTTAAGGCAAAAGATGCATGTGCCTAGGGGCACGAGGCAACAAGGGGCGCGCAGGTGCAGTGAGTTCATACATAAGTGGTTGTTCGCAAATTTATGAACTCGAACCTCAGATCCCACTTTCGTTAGAATAAAAATCGGTACTGAGCAATTCCACTTACAGTGTCAACTTGGTTTGCCAACTCGGTAATTGATTCAATTTTTTTAAGTGTTTTTGAATTTTGATTTTACTTATTGTAAGGCTTAACGTAATGGTCGAATGTCATCAGTGGATGGAAAGGATTCTGACGGATTAAAAACCTCAGTTTTTCGCTCTTTAAGTACAGGGTGTCCCTGTCCACCTGATTGATTTTAATAAAATATTTTAACGATTAAAACACATCGAATATATACGCTAAATATGAACTGTCAAGACTAATGTTTACCAAAATGGCGGCAAAACAAAGTAGTATACTTTCCCAGCAGACACCCGGGGAATCCGATTTGGCGAACCGAGTTGCAACTCAGTTTGCATAAGAACAAACTCGACTTAACTTGGTTTACAAAATTTACGATTCGGCACATCATTAAGTATTAAAATATTTTAAACCGAAATCGTACGAATTTTGGGACAATATCTATCGATCGTAAACTTGTTCTCTTTTTCTTTATCCCCCATTTCAACGCCTTTTTCTAAGGCGCGTAACAGCGGTTTCGGTTAACTATAACACGAATTATTTCATATATTGGGGCGCCAATGAGATGCTTGCCTATGGCGCCCTCAACGTTTAATCCGCCACTACGAAAGCTCCTTGTCTGTTAAGGCTTGTCCCTTAACGGACAAAAAAATGACATTTTTATCTGCAGGGATGAGACACTGCAGCTAGGTCATCTGGAGCCTCGGAGAAGTAGTCGGCCCTATCGGGGTAAACGTCGAAGCGGAATTTTCTCCGATTTCCTCCGAATTTTGCTTCGATGTAGTTCTCCGACAAGTCCGATTCGGTGGAAATCGGAGAAAATTCCGCGCCGACGGTTACCTCTATTGGGCAGAGTATATCCATATTCCCAGTATTGAATGTGATTCTACTGCAATACTCCCTTCTCTACTGGCTTCGATTCGGGTTATAAAGCGTTTGAGCTAAAAAACAATATAAATAGAAATGAAAAGCTGCAGTATACAGTAAAATGGTTTTCTTCTCAAGATGTAAAATTTTTTCGTAAAAGGCTTACATTTCAAAAAATGTTTCGAGGTCCGATACAGAACGTGTTTTGTTTTTTGATATCACAACCAAATAAAAATAATGAAGTGAAGAAACCAGGCGAAACCCACAATAAGGCTGAATCCTTTAATTTTACTTTTTCGCTTCAAGTTCATCATACGATTTTTAAATATGCTCGCGATTGATTTATTTCGGCCGGTTGTTTTTTCTTCGTTTTCTTGGTTGTGTTAGAATACTGGAAAGCGTTAACATCTGGCTTCTTAATGTTATTCATCGACATTTTTAGTAAATCAAGACCCCAACTAACAATATGAATATAGAATATGCTTTGAAAGAAGAGCCACAACTGTCCTTTCAAAAATTATGTTGTTTTTGTTTACTCTCAAAATTAACACTTTCATTTCTATGTTTTAAAATATTTAATTCGAAAAAAACAACAACTTAATAACAGCCATTCAAATAACATTCGTTCACTGTGGCGTATACCTTCTTTTTTTTAAATTACTTAAATAGGCACCTTTCTATGTCGCAGTCAAAGAGCACGTTTGTTAAGGTTTTAGATCGAATATTCGTCCAAAATCAGATTATTGTGATCGGTGTTTCTATAAAG
This sequence comes from Sphaerophoria taeniata, assembly GCA_943590905.1. NCBI lineage: Eukaryota > Metazoa > Arthropoda > Insecta > Diptera > Syrphidae > Sphaerophoria > Sphaerophoria taeniata. The sequence continues at coordinate 101,363,897 of OX016540.1, read as the reverse complement.
AGCCATATAGATAAAGCTGGAAATCACTATTTCCACGATATAGTATAAAATTCGAAGCACTGGAAATCGTAAGAAAAGAATAGCAATTTTAGAGTTCGTGTCGTTCAAATCGAAGTTTTTATTGTTAAGAGCCCTGATTACGTAAAACAACATAAACGTAAGGTAAAACGAGGATCGTAAATAATAACGATACAGATTTTTTTCTAACGACTAACTACGATTTAAACATACGACTGACGTTCTTCACAGTCGTCGTCGGCTGTCCGTAAAATTTGAAATTCCAAATACCAAAAACCTAGAGGAAAATAAACGCAATGGCATAAACAAATAAAAAGACTGTTCAATAAGAAAAAGTGTAGGTTAGAACAGCACAGAAAAGTGTAGAACAGAACAGATCAGCACAGAAATGTCAGACAAGTTAGAACAGTCATCGAAACGTCAGCTGTGAAAACTAAAATCAGAAAAAAAAACTTCCTGCATTGTTCTCTTCAACACATGTTTGAAAATGTAATTTATTTAAGGAATTAGATCTTTAAAAAATCAAACAAATAAATATTTACTATTTTATTAGCAAAATCAAAAAATCTTTCATTATTGCCTTAAGTGAATTAATTCACTTAACCTCAAAACACAAAACAATAAAAAAGACAAAAACAAACAACAACACTTTGACAGTTGTCATGATTCTGTTCTAGGTTACTCCTCCTCAAAAGCAAGTACAGAAAATCCTGTTCTTTTTTACGCTAAAGCCTAGTACGCAGCTGAAGTGAAACGAATTTTTTCGGCGGTCTCCAAGTGCAGAGCGAAATGAAAACGAAAACCACAGCGGAAAAATATTTGTGGAGAGTTCTGTCAGCTTTCAAAAACAATTAACAAGTTATGAAAAAATTCGTTTCACTTCAGCTGCGTACTAGGGTTAACGTCAAAATTTCGCAAGCAATTAATATGCAGGGCAATTAAATTGAGAACGAAAAGAGTGGGGAATTGTATTAAGAAATCTAGTACATATATCCACTAAAATGACACATTTCGTCGTTCAGCAGCGTACTGAAAAACGAAAAGCACAGCGAAATTTTTCGTTTATGATTTCGTCATGTCATTTTTGTATGGGAATTTTCGTTTCGCATCAGCAGCGTACTAGGCTTATCCTACGCTAAACTGTTCTAGAAAAAGTCATTGAACAGCAAACTAGACTGTTCTAGAACACTCTAGCACAGAAAAAGTGTCATTGAACAGGAAAATGTTGTACTTTTCTGTCCAATACAGTCCAGCGCAGACTCATTGAACAGACTTAAATTTTAAATGTGAAGTTCGTTGTCAGTTTCTATTCTGGAATTATTGAAAATCTTGTCATCTTGGTCCGGTTCCGTCAAATCACATCCTCAGTTTTGGCGTATACCATTACTCCAAATCATATCCAGTGCATAGGATCTTAAGCTATCTTCTCCTCTTCGGGTTTATACTAAACTGTGCTTGGAAACATTTGAGATAACGAGTTTTCAGCCAGTGATTTCGTTGAGAATAAAACTAGTGCTAAAAAAGCTAGCCCCTTCTTGCATGAACTTTAAATAATTAAACTTATAACGCGTTATCCATTTTGCGGTTTCAAAAATAAACGTAAATACAATATTTGTTTACAATATTTGCCAGCATCGATTCTTTTGAGGTAATTTTCGACCACTGTTTGACACATATTGGGCGGTATGTCAGCCATTACTTGACTACCTAATGTATGTTTTGAAGTGCTCAAGAGTTAAAGGTTTATCTGCATAAACACGGTCTTTCGCCTAGCCCCACAAAAAAAGTCCAGTGGTGTCAAAGCGCATGATCTTGGTGGCCAGTCGATAAATCGCCGTCCACCGCCTGTTGTTCATGCATTCATTCGACGTATCTACGACGTTGTGAATGATCAGCGGGCTTCAGTTGTTGTGTGAGCTGGACTTAACATGGATGTAGGTGTAGATCCAAATGCCAAATACGCCATAATGTGCCGTAAGTAAGTCCTAATTCCTGAGAACGACGAGGAATCGACACATTCGGGTCTTCGGCAACACTCACAGCAGCGATTTTTTCAGTGGTTCGAGCGAAACGATGACGCACAGGCCTTACAAGTTAAGTTACAATATATGTTACCAATCCAGTCCTTTCACAACTTTGCCAATTGCTTGCGTTGTTGGACGATTATGTAAACCATAATAACGCACGATGGGTGCTTTCATAAATGCATGGTTGCTTTGTTTACATGCGATCAATTGCAATCATATTAACGTCATACAAAATACTTGCGCATGTGTTTTACGCTGCATGTAGAACACTTTTTTAAGATATGCGTCATATGTCAAAAGACTGTCAGAATGTTTTAGCAAACATTTACCTTTATTGATCCAGAACAAGTTTGTGATGCCGTTTGTTACTGTTTTCAATTGAAATTTGAAAATATGGCTGTGGCAGAATCACCATCTTGTATAAGGTTTTAACAATTTTTATGCGTTGTGCGATAGTTAAGCGATCCATTTTCGTAAATGTCAGACTTTCAACTGAAAAAAAAAATTGGTTTAACAACTTAGTTTGACAGATGTCGAATTCGAGCCCAATACTTTTGCAACCGCAAAGTGGATAACCCCATTGAATAAGAAGTACAGGAAGCGGTCTTATGAAAAAGAAGTGAAGCATTTTTCTAAGTAGTGTGAGTTTCACAAACACAAACGCATTACAACAGGGCTGGTCTGCAGTTGAATGGTTAATCTCAGGGGCGTCAAGTGAAATATGGTTGAATCAAGATTATATCGATTGTGCATCAATTTTATTTTTCAATTTCAATTCTTTTTTGGACCCCATGGTGTTTTAATGTTCAAGGTGTACCTACATGCACGATTTTTATTATTTTTTTTTTATTTTTCGTTACATTTTCTTCATTTTTCATCTTTAATTCATCATTATCCTTTTTCGAGCCGTATTCGAAAACGCATTCTATGAACAACTTGATCAAGTGTTAAAAAGCACAAGAAATTGTTTAGCGCCTAACAATCACCAACAAAAATAAATGCGCCCCATAACTTGAGTTTTTGTTTTTTTGACAGACGAAACTACAAAACAACATTTGACCAATTACAGCTCAGCAAATGACAGATGAGAGTGAGTTTCAAATTTTTACATCATCAGAAATGTTTGTTGCTTCACTCACGTATACTGTACGTGTAGCTTACACCGCTTCCTGTATTCAATGGATAACACTGTATGATTCATTAGGCCAGTTCCACCTAACAACATCTCACTGAGATCTCAGAGATCTCAGAGATTTTTTAAGTGGAACAAAAAATTTATACTGAGAATTGAGATTTTTTTCTGAGATCTCTGAGATGAAAATATTTTGGATTCGATTTCTCACTCAGCTATTTTGACGTGACTGACATATGTACAGCAAAAATTTGTAAGGTAACCATTTTATCTCAGTGAGAACTGAGAATTATGTTCCATCAAATGATTTTGCCTCAGTGAAAGTGACATTGAGATCTCAGTGAGATGTTGTTAGGTGGAACTGGCCTATTGTTATCAAAAAAGGTTCTTCGGACGCAAAATCATTTTCAGGAATAGAATAGATTAGAATATTCTTTATTGAGTCTTTATAAAATTTTACAATGTGGTGTTTACTTATCGATGACTTGAGTATTACTGCGGCTATAATGTATTGCCTGCTTTGACAGTTAAAATGAAACGCCTCATGGCTTTTTTTGAATATAGTCTGACTGCTCTTGCTCAGGAGGAGTATACATATACTTTTTCTTTGACGACATGTCACATGAATATACATATATAATCATTTTCGGGAAGATAAGAATAAGAACTCTTTTTTTTGTCAGTTTGAACACAAACGTTGTAAGCGAGGTGAGTGCTCTTCTTTTTTACAAAAAAAAATGTAGATTTGGTTAAACCAATTTAGTTTTTATTTATTTTTTGTAAATACCTATTATTTCTCAGTTTTTTAGTGGACATTATTTATTTACCTCATCTAGTAAATAGAACCGTTATGTTTATACAAAAATCGAACTTAAAAAAAGATGGGTGCCTATTTTTCTAAATTCGGTAACTCATACATTTTTGTTTTTGTGTGGGACTTTTTCCTCATATATGATCCCAGAACATTTTTAACAAGAAATAAGAAACAAGAAACACTTCAACTCTTTAAAAACCAACATTTAAACCAAAATCCCCTCTGTACTCTTTGGATTCTTGACTGAATCAAATTTCCTTTGCATGTTTGGATTTTCTAACTCTTTCCATGTAATTCCAGTATTGAAATATTAACCAGATGATTTACTTAATTCACCCTTTTATTGATAGTTAATTTTTACTTAACAAACAAATTAAATTACAGGCCTTGAAATGTGTGGCTGTGAAAAAGTGCAATTTTCTTGACCGTTAGAATATAATAAAAATGAAAAACAGCATAATTTTTTGTATATAACTAACATGAAAATGATATTTTTTTACAATCGACCAAATTGATCTTGGTGTGTATTTAATTCTTATTTTTCAAGGACATAAAAAGAAATACTCAAGAATGACAACCAATTTAACTTTTGCATTGAAATATGAACAAAATTTTATAAATTTACAAATTAAAAACAAAAATATGTAAAGATTATGAATTCACATTAAACTACCATCACTGCCAAGCTAGTTGACTGATATTATGTACTTGAACTCTTGAACTTAAAAGAATGTAAGAAGAAAGTAGACAAACAAACCAATGAATTATATAAAAATGGCGTCAGCATAAATAATAGTTTTATAAACAGTTCATTGTGTCAGTATGAATTAATTAATGAATTTGCAGTTAAATTTTATTTAAAAAAAATAATTTCTTGATTATGTCTATTATAAATTAATTATTTTCCTTTTTAAGCACACTTAATTTTAGTAAAGGAGATACAAACTAAAGTCAAGTTGGAAAATGACAGAAATGCCAAAAGACCGCTTTGACTCTTTTATTCTGTGCTTATATTTTGGACAACATCAGTAAAAATCGTTGTTGTGCCTGTAGCAGAATTTCTCGGAAGTTTATATTAGAAAGAAAGTGTTAAGAAACTAATGGCGTAAACAATAACATGCCATAGGTCGTCTGTTTCGTATCGTCAAGTTTGCTTTGAATGACATCTCTCCCTACAAAAACCAATGAATTTTGTTTGTTAGGCCGTGTGCGAATTCAGTTAAAAATGGGTTAAAAATTGACGTTTGGTTAAATTTTGACACTTCGCATAATTTGACTAGCTGCTGAGCAGGTTAAAAAATGACAGTAGTGGTTAAAAATTCATCCATTTTTATTTTTTAACCACAATTCATCCAATTCGCACACGGCCTTAACTTTTTTATAGCTGTTGAGCTGTCAGACGAAGCAAACGTTCAGCATATTTGAACTAGAGCTTCTGTTTGGAGTCACATTACGTAACATTACGAAACGTGAGGAAACGTGAATTACAAACAAGCTTCAGCTTCGGCTTCGTCTGTGTTACGATGAACCCGCTTCGGGTTTGCGTTGAATGACATTTCTCCCACTATTATCTTCATCCTTCCAAAAAAAAATGAATTTTGTTTTTGTACTTTTTTTAACAGCAGCTGTTGAGCTGTCAGACAAAGCAAATGTTCAGCATATTTGAACTAGAGCTTCCGTTCCGTAACGTGCTTCCTAACGTAATATTACGTACGAAACGTGAGGTCGAAGCTTCATCGTGATGGCATGCATTGAATTCCTATGGCTGAACTGAACTCGTAAACGTCAGGCAAAACATCAGTCCTCGCACATTTCCTCTTTTTCGGACATTATCAACTATAGTTTAGTGCTTTTTCTATTTTGCATTACTGCTATAGTTAACTTTTCATATAACAACATTTGGATACAAAAATACGAAAATCTTTGTTTTACAATAATTCTTTCGCATAACCGGAATTTCAAGAAAAACCCAATAAATATTTACAATCACTGAAATATTGTATTCCTCACATATAATTCAATGACAGAATGTCCGACTGAATCGAAAAAATCCAACGGTAAACAAATAAAACTGATCAACAGCCATCAAATCTCATATTGTAGTTTTGGTTTTATCTCCTTTGCGTATTTCATAGTTTTAGTATGTAGTGTAAAGACTAATTGTAAGTATTTTATAAAATCAATTAAGCTAAATTGTATAAGATTCATAATAAAAAGAAAAAAATGAATAGTGCATTTTCACATTCAGTACAGTGTACAGATGACGAATCTCCGACCTGGATCAGTACGAGCGAAGTTGGTCTTATAGTCTGAGAGCTCGCACCAAATTTTCAGGTAGGTTTTTTGAGGCAAGCTGAAAACTTGTCACATACACCAATACGGAAGTGCAGACTTGGCTGGTCAGTAGCGAGGCTACGTGGTCCCGCAAAGTAAAAAAACGGGCCTTATTTCTCACAATTATATTAAACTCACTTATCTCCCGCAAGAAAGGAGAATGGGCATTCTGGCCTACGAACCAATAACAACATGCTATATATCAATGGAAAGGTTTTTTTGTCTACTTTAAATTTTACTATGGCAGTAAGTCCCAAATCACTGTGTGGAAAAAGTTATTGCACAATAAAGTCATTCACAAGTAATAAGTGATTTCATGATTTCACCTTGACCTTTGACCCAATAACGACATTATGTATATCAATTGAAAGGTTTTTTTGTGTACTTTAACTTTTGTTTCGGCAAAAAGTCAGAAATCACTGTGGGGAAAAAGTTATTGCACAATTAAGAGATTCAAGGATAAAAATAAGTTATGTTTTGTTTTCTTTTGTAAAGCTTTTCTATTATGATGAAAGCAAGAAAACACTTTTTTTTTGAATGACTTAATTGTGCAATAACTTTTTCCCCACAGTGATTTCTGACTTCTAAAAAAAAATCCATTCAAACATTTTTTTCTTCATTTAAATAGTTTAAACCAAAATTTTAATTTTATTGGAGGTCATCCTTGAATTTTTGTGCGAAAAGAACTTTCAATTGTGACAGTTTTTGTAACCAAGATTTTGAATGTAAAAATTAATCAAACAAAATCCAGTGGAAACACTACTTGATTATTTTTAATCAAACTGGAAGATAATCTAGATTATTATCATTCAGTGGAAACGTAATAAGTTACTTGGCGCTGGGTCCCAGGCCACAGCGATATACCAGGCAACGAAAATGCCGATGAATTAGCAAGATTAGGATAAACACTTGACGTAAGCCAAGCGCAGCTAGTCAGCAGGAAATCTCAGGAAGAATGCATGAAGACACTTCGCAAAGCAAAATAAAGAAAGGTTAAGTAAAATAATAGTTTTGTTTTGTCGTATAGGCCCCTATTACCGCTGGCGAGTCGAACTTAAAAACATGCGAGTGTAAGATTTTCGTATTACGGTTGGCGAATCGAGAACCTTGCATTCGACTTTAATGTCACACGTTTTTCGAAGTTGGATCTCACTGTATTATGAGAATCGAATGTTCGTTAATTTGAACGTCGTTCGTGTTTTAATTTGTCGAACGTTACACATTGTGTGAGAAGAGCTCGAACCTTGAATAAAAGTAATATTTTTGTCCAATATTGCTAGATTTTCGAGAAAAAGTTATGAAATTCAGAAAGAGAAACTTCTTGCTGTATAAAAGGCAGGAGAAAAAAGAAAAGAAAATGAAAATCTTGACAAAAACCTTCCACAAAAAGAGTACCTAGGAATGGAAACGAAAAATCCTTAAATTTGAAAAATCAATTAGATTTATTGATTTTATAGAGTCAAGACTTAATTGTTCAATGGAATGGACTTGACAACTTGACTTGAATTGCACTCCAATGTTTGCTTTGATCTGCAAAGATCCCATTATTTCGGTTTTTTCTTCGTTGGCTTTTTTATTGCTTGGAGTGTTCCAGCTGTTGGAATGTTAGTGCTTTCTTTACAATCTCAGGATCTGCAATTCGATATTTAATGTAAAAGTTGTTCAAGGTGCAGCACGCGTTTACAATTTGTTTTGTCTTGGAGGAACGTAATGCATCTAAAACGAGTTTTAATTACACCAATTGTCCTTTCAATTATATTTCTGGCGTTAGCGTGTTGCTTATTGAATAAATTGTCTTGAACCAGAACTTACGTTTCTGAAAGGAGTGAGCAAGCAACAAATAAAATTAACATAGAACGTTGAGCGTTCTCCTTTTTGATTTAAAGACCATAGAAAACACTTTTTTAAATAGTTTTGTTCTGAACATTTATAATTTGACGTTTTATTTATTTGTTTTTCTTTTTTTTTAAATTTCGAACTCAGTTCGAACTCGAATTGTTTAGTTCGCCGACTGTAATACCTTTGTCATTGACTTACTATATATGGACTGCTAGTCGTCTGAATTCTCCATACAAAATTCGAAAAAAAATGGTTCCACTTTACACTAGCGTAAAAATACCAAGTGGCAAAAAAAGAAAATAAAATTTTTAGCGACATCTCTTTCTTTAAGTTGCGATAAGCTTAGATCGCATAGAAAGTACTGACATCTAGTTTAATTTGCTGAGATAAACGATGCATGCCATGTTTTTTTTTATGTAATTATGAAAATTTTGACATTTCTGGAAAAACAAGCAGGCAGTAGCAGTAAGTTCTTTGAAAATTATTTTTTTAATAATTTCTTACTTTTTTCAGCCAATTTTCTTACTTTTATAGGATTTTCAATTATCAAGTATGAGATTGAAACTTCCACTGAACTGCCCCAAGAGTGTTCCAGTTGCCTGCCAAGGCATTTCGAAGGCAATGAAGAAACTATATCCCGTCCCTATATGGAAGCAAGAACAAGGGCATGGCCAGACATCGTGACAATTAGAATTCATGGGATATGCATCGCGAAAAGCACGAAGTTGTTATTTATTCACGTCAGCATTCAAAAAAGATCACATCTGCCCCCAGTGGCAGATTGAATTATTTATTACATCGTTGCTAGAGCAGATGGAATCAAATCTAGCTCCGAGGGTGCTTGAAGCCAAATCCTTGGTAATATCGCCTCTGGTTCAACTAAACACGTATTTGGTCAATGCACCAATGTCATGCGTTCCATTTTGCTGCTCGAACAGAGAAAGAAGTAAGAAGAAGAACTCCTAAAGAGAACGAAGGCAAACTAGTGCAATCATTTCTGAAAAACAGCAAGAATCGCAGCGCCGAGGACGTGAGTTTTGTTTATTCGCTGCAAAAGTACAAATACATCGAAGCGGTTGCCTATCAAGATGAGCTTTTGAAGGGAAGAAACATCCAACGCGCTGTTGTTGAGTTGTCGAACGGAAGGACAACTCCAGATGTAGACAACCCATCATTGATTCATCACACCACTATGACTCCGGTCACCAAAAACATTTCCGATGTTTACTTGAGAATCAAAAAGTGAACTTAACATTTCCTTTGGGAAAAAACTAATCGAAGCTGAATTTGGAACAATTCCACTTGCTTCCAAAGGCTGGATGCATCGTCGAGCTAAAGGTGATTACTTTGTTGTCCACCCATCCGTTAGAGAAGATGTCATTCTCAGTCAAATGGAAGAAATCTAAAGCCTTCGAGAGACTCTTCAATTATCCGACAAACTAATCGAAAACCTCAATTCCGAGTTGGAAATCGCCCTTTATCATTTTCGGCAACAAGTCCGCCACCAGCGATTATGTGTCGCTCTTCCTCAAAAACAATGGAGTCAACTGCATCAACCTGAACGGTGACATGTTGATGAAAATCCGATTGGGCAGATTCGAACAATTCCAACAGGGAAATATCGAAGTTCTTGAAAAGTAAGCAGGCAGTAGCAGTAAGTTCTTTGTAAATTATTTTTTTTTTTTTTTAATAATTTCTTCCTTTTTTCAGTCTGGGAACTGGAAAATAACGTAAAAACCCTCCCATCATGCGATGAAATATTCCGCTAGTAGTCCGAACAACAACGTCAAGTATTGGACGCAAAACCCTGGGAAAAGGATCCCCATTACTTCAAGGACATTAAAATCTCTGCACTATCTGCACGTTAGAAGTTATGGGTTTGCTCTTGGGCAAAGTTGAAGACAACACGATGGTTTGTAGTCGAAACTTTTGGTTTTACTTTTAATTTGCTTGTCATTCTCTTGTGTTTGCTAAGACTGTCATGGATGCATTTGCTTCACCAGTCGAAGGAACCGAAACTCGAGTCAATGCCCAATCCCAAGCTAACTATATAGCCTATATCGATTCGGCCAAGGAAGTCGGTCGCCTTGAACACGCAATCGGTTGGTATCACAGCTATCCCGGCTATGGCTGCTGGTTGCTGGCATGTGTCTACACAAATGCTCAGCCCTTTGTTGCTATTGACGTCCATCCAGTGAGAACATTTTTGGCTGGCAAAGTGTGTCTGGGTGCTTTCCGGACATACCCTAAGGGTTATAAGCCACCAAATGAAGAACCCTCCGAGTATCAGACAATTCCATTGAATAAAATCGAAGATTACTATCCGTTGGAGGTGAGTTACTTCAAGTCAGCACTGGATAGGAAGCTCCTGGACTCACTGTGGAACAAATACTGGGTGAATACACTGGGAAGCTCTGGTCTGCTAACCAACACTGAGTACACAACAGGGCAGATTTTCGATATGTCAGAGAAACTTGAACAGAGCGATTTAGTTTGGGTCGTGGACCGTTCGTCGTGTCAGGTAAATTGCATGTTTCATCGGTCATAGAACTGTCTTCAGTCATTTTTTCCGTTTCAGGTGGTGACTGAATGAGAAGCGCACCGAAGACCAAAGCCACGCGAGATTGGTGGAGGAAAGTGAAGAGCAACCGCAACGTCCACGTGCAGCAGGGCCAACAACAAGAAAATCAATGAGATTAATAAGAATAACAAGCTACAGTTCCTTGGTTCTGATGAGCAAACACGAGTTGTAAGAGATTTTGGACCCGCCGCCAAAGAAAACTGGCAACGATCGACACAAGATGTCTCTATAACTTTGCTTAAGTTCATTACTCGCCCATGAGTAACTTTTTTAGTGGTATTACAATGGACCCTTGAGGTCCAAGTGAGTCCATAACATCTAGACAGCCACTCCATCCTAACGTTGGTGTGTATGGTTTTGTTTCGCTTTCGCGGAATGTGATGGCCTAGCCCTCGGTCCTGGGTGCTTCGTCAAAGGACTGGAATACACACCTTCAGTTAATGCAATTCTCATTGGCGAACCAAATCGTTTAGTTTTTGAAAGCGCAATACCAAAGGCAAAGGGCCTCAAAGCTGATGAGTGTGTTATGGTTGGTGATGTAAGAGGTGTAAGGATGTTACGTTGCAAAGGCTCCCTGGCGGAAGGACTAGGAATGAAGAGCAATCACGTTTTAACTGGAGAGTATACTACAACGTCGTTGCCAAACCGCCGCCAAAGAAAACTTCGCGTAAGCCCGTAAGCTGTGCAATGGATAGAAGAAAATAAAACCCAGAATTAAAATATAAATAGAAAAAGCCTTAATGATCTTTATTGATTACAGCTTGCTCTAAGCCGGATAATGTATACATTTTGAGAAAAATAAAATGCCACATAAATTGTAATTTCTTTTATCTATGAATAATTAAGAGCCCAATTTAGCTTTAGCGATACCGATGGCAAATGGAACACTCCATCGACTCGGTCGTGTCTGGTCCAGAAGCTTGAGCAGATTCAGCTTTACCATCTCTTTTACCACCCAGAGTCGCAGAGATATGCTGGACCTACTTGTTAGCCTTCAGACCCTTTGACAGCGCGTATCTTTTCATCCAGGGTATTTAAGAGATTCCGCACAACATCCTCCATAACGTGGCCGATTGGTATTTGAAGGAATCATTTGTTGGTGGAATTGATTTCATATAGAAAAATGTCATCGTTGCCACAGAAGAAGATTGCACAGCGCTGGAAGAGGAGACAAAAATTAATAGAGGTCTTACAAAATCTGAATATTCTTACCGCAAATTCACAGATCAATGAATGTGGGATGTCGTCATTATTCAAAATGTCCATCTTCTCCATGAAAGGAATGAATTCCCGAAACACATACTCGCCCAATGAAAACAGTCACAAAATCAGCAGCCTGAACAATCCCAATGCCATCCGCTAGACGAACGCCAGAATCCGAACGGCATGTGTCCCATATGCCTGGTCTTTGCCCTGCTTCTTCACACACACCATTTATACAGCGTCGCCTCTGAAAGAAAAAAAAATTCACAAAGTAAGCAAAACCACAGAAAAAATTAAATAGAATCCTATTGTGTAGCACTTTTACTTACTTGACAAACAAAATTAATAAGAAAAAAAAATAAAGAAGCGCCATTTTGAATTGTCAAAAATGTTACACGATTTTTCCGCTGGATCTCTTTGTCGTCCGCAAAAAGTGGAATCATCGTGAAGTTGGCCACTGGCAGTCCATGTATAATAAGTCAATGACCTTTGTATATATATATTATAGTAATTGCGCCATCGAGAATTGTGTTTTGGTAACTTTTCCCGTCTTGGCGTTAGTAGTTATTCGCTTGTATTTGATATTTCAAAGAGAGCATGACAGGAAAGAGAATGAGAATGCAGAAGAAAAAATGAGTGAGGAGGAGGAGCGTATGTTATTTTTGTATTTTGTTATTTGTTCTTTGCTTTTTGTAATAAAATAAAGAGAAAACTTAGAGGAGAGCTTAGCTTCTGCTTTAGAAATAAAATTTATTTGAGAACTGCAGAGTTTATGCCAGATTTGCGATGTTGTCATTTTTCAATTTTTCATATAAAATGTGTCTAAAAACCTATACAACCTTATTTTCTCACACAAGCAAAGGTCTAGAGGATAGATTTCTTGAACACTTTTGTAAGAATTTTGCCTTTTTGTGGCAAATGATCGAATGACCTATATTTGAAAGAAGACATTGAACACATCAATACACTTAAATGAAAAGTTATTTATTCAATTTAAAGGTTAACAAAATGAAAGGATCAAATAATTCTTAATTTACTTATTTCACAAACTACTAACATGGTAATATTGTACTCAAGCTTAATAAATTCAGTTGAAACATTTATAAGAATATAGATATACAAAGATGGTACCTTTAATATTCGTGATACCAAATTAAAATAATAATTTATAACGATAATATAAAACGGGCTTAAACTTTTATGGCATGCGGCAACCTTAATCCTCCACCCAAAAAATTTTCTACTATTCACACCTCACATGTATAATGGGTGTGCGTGCAACAAGAAATCTTCCCCTTTTTTCATTTTATGGCTTTCAAGTTTCAACTGAGAAAATAAAAGAGATCTCTTCTCATATTTCTCTTGCAACAGAAATAGTAAACAGAGAACATTTTTCGAAAGGTAATACCTTTGTATATATATATTATAGTAAAGGCGGCCCAGCGAAACGACCGCAGCGCCCCATCGAACAGAAGTGAGAATTATTCTGAGGCGAATTTGAGATTTGAGAAAGAGAACAACAGAGAAAAATGAAAATCGAAAAATGTTCTCTGTTTACTATTTCTGTTGCAAGAGAAATATGAGAAGAGATCTCTTTTATTTTCTCAGTTGAAACTTGAAAGCCATAAAATGAAAAAAGGGGAAGATTTCTTGTTGCACGCACACCCATTATACATGTGAGGTGTGAATAGTAGAAAATTTTTTGGGTGGAGGATTAAGGTTGCCGCATGCCATAAAAGTTTAAGCCCGTTTTATATTATCGTTATAAATTATTATTTTAATTTGGTATCACGAATATTAAAGGTACCATCTTTGTATATCTATATTCTTATAAATGTTTCAACTGAATTTATTAAGCTTGAGTACAATATTACCATGTTAGTAGTTTGTGAAATAAGTAAATTAAGAATTATTTGATCCTTTCATTTTGTTAACCTTTAAATTGAATAAATAACTTTTCATTTAAGTGTATTGATGTGTTCAATGTCTTCTTTCAAATATAGGTCATTCGATCATTTGCCACAAAAAGGCAAAATTCTTACAAAAGTGTTCAAGAAATCTATCCTCTAGACCTTTGCTTGTGTGAGAAAATAAGGTTGTATAGGTTTTTAGACACATTTTATATGAAAAATTGAAAAATGACAACATCGCAAATCTGGCATAAACTCTGCAGTTCTCAAATAAATTTTATTTCTAAAGCAGAAGCTAAGCTCTCCTCTAAGTTTTCTCTTTATTTTATTACAAAAAGCAAAGAACAAATAACAAAATACAAAAATAACATACGCTCCTCCTCCTCACTCATTTTTTCTTCTGCATTCTCATTCTCTTTCCTGTCATGCTCTCTTTGAAATATCAAATACAAGCGAATAACTACTAGCGCCAAGACGGGAAAAGTTACCAAAACACAATTCTCGATGGCGCAATTACTATAATATATATATACAAAGCCACTACATTCAAGCATTGAATGCATTCATGCCGTGTTCCAATTCCAGTATCCAGTTCCCGGATAATCATATGTCAAATGTCATTCATATCTGACATTTGTGTTTTCTGACGATTTTCGTGTGTTCGGCCTGTTCGGCATTCGGCCTAGCCTGTAGTTGTGCTCCTCCTGCCGTCCTGCGTCCTGCGATAAAAATCAAAAGTGAAAATAAGGATCTCATCAATTTTTATTTCATAAATTGGTCACATAAGTTTAGCCCCCAAACAATTGTCTGTGAAATAAACTATAATTAGTCAAAATGTCTTTAAGTTACCGCCTCCTGACAAGTGTTGCTAAAACCCATTATATAAGAAAATTCAGCGTCAGCTCAGCATGCTTCTTTCATAAACCATTTCAGCATGCACGCATGGAAAAAGATTATTTCAATAATGATTTGAGTAAATGCTTATGCACTCGTAAGGAAATAAAATTAATTAATATCTAATTACAGAAGTTCAAAGGCATTTAGTGCGACAGTTCAGTTCCCAAAATCCAAGTGAACAAATCAATACAATCATCCGTGATAAAGAAAATCCAGTTGGAAGCAGCAGTAAACATGAGTTCCAAGCCGAGACCCGAATGTTACTAGACATAGTTGCTCGTTCCTTGTATTCTGAAAATGAAGTCTTCGTAAGGGAATTGATATCGAACGCAAGTGATGCGCTTGAGAAATTTAGATACACCATCCATACTGCCGGTGAGACTGAAAAGGAATATGAGAACCAAGACCGACCATTAGAAATACACATTGGCACCGATAAGCAAGCAATGCAATTGATAATTCAAGTAAAGTTCATGCCCAAACATTTATGTAAAAACTAAAACAATAACTTGTTTCAGGACACTGGTATTGGAATGACCGAGGAGGAACTCATCAACAATCTCGGGACAATTGCCCGTTCCGGTTCGAAACAATTTTTGGAACATATCAAACAGAAAGGAGCTGCTGTACAGAATTCGTCGAATATTATTGGCCAGTTTGGTGTCGGATTTTATTCAGCTTTCATGGTTGCGGATAAAGTTGATGTCTTTACCAAGTCCTCGAAGATTGGTTCGCCTGGATTGAAATGGAGCAGTGATGGTTCGGGATCGTATGAAATCCAAAAAGCTGAAAACGTCGCCAACGGTACTAAAATAGTTATACACCTGAAGACCGAATGCAGAGAATATGCGGACGAAGACAGAATACGTGCCGTCATAAAGAAGTACAGCAATTTCGTGGGCAGTCCGATTTATTTGAATGGAAAACAAGCAAATGTCATTCAGCCCGTTTGGCTAATGGAACCCAAAGATGTCACTACAGAGCAACATACTGAATTTTATAGATTCATCGGAAACACATTCGATACCCCGAGATTTGTCCTACACTATAAGGTAAGAATGCGCATTTCTCACACTGAATCGAAATTGCATTCAAGATATCCTTAGACAGACGTTCCACTCAGCATCCGGGCTCTTTTGTATTTCCCCGAAGGAAAGCCTGGATTGTTTGAATTGTCTCGTGATGCTGACATTGGTGTTGCGCTTTACACCAGAAAAATTTTAATTCAATCGAAAACAGAAAATCTACTTCCCAAGTGGCTGAGATTTGTAAAAGGAGTCGTTGACTCTGAAGACATCCCACTGAATTTGAGTCGTGAACTACTTCAAAACAGTGCTTTGATTAGGTAAGTTCTGTTGACTAAAAAGTTCCGGTTATATTTACAAACATTTCACAGAAAACTGAGCACGGTTTTGAAGAGCCGGGTATTGCGCCACTTGCAAGATCGTATGGTGAAGCAGCCAGCTGAATATGAAGCCTTCTACAAAGAATATGGTCTATTTCTCAAGGAAGGAATCGTAACAAGTCAAGACCACGAAGAAAGGGAAGAAATAGCCAAACTACTTCGCTACGAATCCTCAAAGTCACCCGATACCAAAATATCACTAACTGAATATTGCACCCGTGTTGGTTTAGAGCAAAAGGATATCTATTATTTGTGCGCTCCAAGCCGTGTGCTGGCCGAATCATCTCCCTACTATGAAGCACTTAAGAAAAAAGGCGTCGAAGTTTTGTTTTGCTATGAGCCACACGATGAAATTGTTTTGTTGCAGTTGGGTATGTTCGCTGGAAAGAAGGTGACTTCAGCTGAGAAGGAAATGCGACAAGATGGGGCAAGTACAGCCGATCTCGGAGAGGGAAGCTTGCGAAAGTCTGAAATCGACGAACTAATTCCATGGATTAAAGAAAAATTGACGGGAAAAGTGTCGGAAGTTAAGATAACCGATCGTTTGGATTCACATCCTTGTGTGATAACCGTTGAGGAAATGGGCGCAGCCAGGCACTTCATAAGGACACAGAGCCATAAAATGCCGGAGGCGAATAGATATGCTTTATTACAACCTCAGTTTGAGATCAATCCAAAGTGAGCTTAATAGGCCAAATCGAGGTAACCAACGGAGCGGAATATTTTCCGATTTCCTCGGAATCGCAGACATTTTGTTTGTCGGAGAACTACCTCGAAGCAAAATTCGGAGAAAATTCTGCTCCGACGGTTGCCTCGATTGGGCCGTATATTTTGTTATGAAACTTAATTTGTGATTTTTGTTTTATTTTTGATTTATAGACATTCGATCATTAAAAAACTGCACAAAATCAAATCGAGTGATCCTGAACTTGGGGAACTTCTAACAAAACAGTTGTTTGTAAACGCCATGATGGCAGCTGGTCTTGCTGAGGATCCACGTACCTTGCTTAGCAATATGAATGAGCTTTTAAGCAAAGCTTTGGAAAAACATTAGTTTATTGTTTTATATTCGTAGTTAACGGTTTATCATAAGTTTCGCTTTTAAATATTTTAAACATTTTTGTTACACAGAATAATAAAAATTGTTGATTCTGAGATTTTGTTTAACAAATACAATAACTTGGTTCATAACAATTAAATCTGAATTTTTAATTTACAGTGGGTGCTTCATGGGTTTTTCGGCTTAACGGAGAGTCCTACTCTTCTTCCTGCTTACAAGTCTTACTAACTGTCCAACTGACTTATGCAAATCAACTCGATAGTCGATACTTACGAATTACGAGTTACGATACAAGTTACCTTAAAAAATCAAAATAAAAAAACCCGTGAGCCTGACTACGCTACTCTAATATCGTCGTGTCTGCTTTACTGTGCGGTAACCCTGAAGTGATTCCAGATAAAGATAAGGTCTGCCATCTTGATAATAGCAGCCAATTTACGGTGGATTAATATTCATCTTCAACATCTTGATCTGCAAATTTCAAGAAAAGTAGAGCGGACAGGATATACGCGTAGATAGAGATAATAATAATAAGGAAGGAAGGTAGCCTGAAAAGTGTCCTTTGTATATTTTTTTTTTATTTGCTTTTGGAGGAGTGCGTTACGCACCATAAGGAGGTATCCATACCTCCCCGTGTGCCGGACTCTAGAATAAATTTTATTGGCATACCGGCTAAACCTCCAAAAATGTCTCGTAGATCACCCCCTTGGGACCACTTTCTTATTACTTCAAGGGGGCCAATCTATTGCCATCTTAGGCTTACACTATCTCACGGAACTGTTGTTCCTCTTCTTTCTTCCTTCTGAGAATTGAGTGATTGACGTAGGAACAGATCGTGTTCCAGGACTGTTCACTTGCCAACATTTTTCCCACAATATTGTCTGGTGTTATGATGCCGATGCTTCTCTCCAGGTCTTCTCTTTCGTACTCCCCTCTGCTGCAGTCAAAGAAGGTATGTTGTGCGTCATCTACTTGCGAGTCTCCGTACTGGCAGGCGGGATTCCTTGTTTTGCCGATCTTATGGAGGAAGGCATTGAAATATCCATGCCCGGTGAGAAACTGGGTCACGTAATAGTTAACCTCACCGTTTTTTCGGTTTTTCCACTCCTCCTGCTTAAATTCATCCGCCCATATTTCGCTGCCATATAAGAGAATGGAGTGTGTTGTCACCATCAATAACCTCCGCTTACTAGCTGTTGGTCCCCCAACGTTTGCCATAAGTCTGCTCAGTGATGCCGTAGTTTTGGAGGCTCTTTCCGATGCTGTCTTTATTTGTGTCCAGTAGGTTAGCTTTGTATCGAGCCTCAATCCCAAGTACTTCACCGCCACGCTGCTTCTTATAAGTTCGGTCCCGATATGGAAGTCTATTTGTGTGGGGATCCTCTTCCTTGTTAAAAGGACTATCTCGGTTTTCTCCGTCGCTAGGCATAGTCCATGGTCTTCCATCCACGAGTTTGCTCGTCGCATGACCTGGTTCAGCTTCCTCTGTTCACTATCGGTGTCTCGTGCCGTGATTACCGCGGCGATGTCGTCAGCGTACCCGACAAAAAAGGCATCGTCAGGCATCTCCATGCGGAGGATATCATCATAGGAGATATTCCAAAGGTCTGGTCCTAATATTGACCCTTGCGCTGCACCAGATGTGACTTCCTACCTTCGCGGGCCTTCTGTGGTCTCGTAAAGCAGCTCTCAATCCCTGAGATAGTTTTTTACCATCCGCAGGAGGTATGCTGGTACTTGGAATCTACGTTCGAGCGCACTAAGTATATCACTCCACCTGGCCGAGTTGAAACCATTTCGTACATCCAGCGTTGCCAGCAGAACGATCTTCTTTGAGTAGTGGTTTCCTTGTTGGGCGATTTGTATATGGAACTACCAGGTACTATCAAGATTGGTTTTCTGCTTGGTTTGACAGATCTTTGACAGGAGCAAGCAGAGAACACACAATACAAACTTATGTAAACAAAAATTGCTTCCTCGGCTTGTAACCAGTTGGCGCTACAGTCGAATACCATTTCGATCATACCTGTTAAATTTATATACAAAGAAAGTGTCACATCGGACTGTGAGAAAGAAGATCAAAACGTTCTCTCGTTCTCTCTCTCTCTCTCTCTGAGCTCCTTTGTAAGACAACGACTCCTTTATTTTTTTTTTTACTCTGCCCATTTCACGTTACAGCCAATCAGCGGGAAGTTCAGAGAGAGAAAAGGAAAACATTTAGACCTTCTTTCTCCCTCGTCCCAATGTGACAGTTCAGCTTGTACGAAGTGCTATCTCTCCCGTTCTCTATTAAATTATCTCTATGGATATACGTCAATTATACAAAAGAGTGAAAGAGTACATTATACCTACTTCTTATTAATTGCCATAATTTTGTATAACCCAGTGACAGATTGTTAAAAGTTTAGCCTGTCCAAAGAGTATTCCTCCATTTCTACATCTACTGCGTTTATTCTCCGTACGAAATAAATTTTAGGAGTAACTTCCCAGAGCAGAGATTCACTACTGCTGACAACTATACAAGGCATAGGAACTTCTAAATGCAGAAGAATATGCTATGATCATGATACAACTAAAACAGATAGCGCATTCGCGTTTCTATTTTTGTTTCGTTCTGCGCATCTACGTCACGAGCACTCAACGAGTTTGACGTTTATTATTTAGTATGTGAAATCAAACCAAAACAATGGCACTTATTTGTTAAGATATTTTGTTTATTTAGTAAAATGTTGATATTTCTAATGTTTTTCATTTAGGTAAATGGTTTTCAATAGTTGATATTTGTGTTTATCCTTAAGTTAAAGAAAATTTGTGTGTTTGAGTGAAGGAAATTAATAAAAAATCGAAGTGGATGAAGAATTGGTGCATTTTTTTTTCATTTTCATTCGGATGCATTTGCTCCATAGAATTTCCTGGCAGATTGTTTTATCAGTAATAAATGGTTAAATAAAAGAAATGACGGTCTTTTGAAAACAGTAGTTTGTCAACTTTTTATTTAATTTATTATTTTTTTGTATTTTCTTTTCCTTGATACCTTTTTTTCTGTGATTTGTCTGTTCAGTTTACGCATTCGGAAGAACATACGACAACGAAAGAAAAGCTTCATTACCTTCTCATCGCATTCGATCTTTGCTTTCTCGGCAACTTCAACTAAATGCTGGGTGTAGTTTGGACTTATGTAAATGCCTTCACCTTCTCCATTTACTGCATTAAAAACATTTTCTAATGCAGCGAAGTGAGCCATCATTGTGCGATTTGCTTTAGACAAGCCTCCTTCGTCCAAATGATTAACCTAAGAGCTTTCGTCTGGTTCAATTTGTTCCAGATTTAGTATGGTGTTTTTAAAACGATGGTAAATGTAGCCAGCCAAGTTTTCCAAACCGTCGTAAGCAAATGGGAGATTTTCTTCTGGCTCAGGGGCAATAGGCATGCTATTGTCCACTTTGACAACGACAAGGATTAGATAGAAAGATTTAAATTTCCTTTAGGAAATGTATGAAAGCTGGAATCTCTCGTCATCTTCTTTCTTTCACTGTTGTTGCAGTCAAAAACTGAACAAACAACCATGTTTATTATCAAATGTTTATTTTTATTTAGTTTTAATTTTAAATTATACCACTTTTAATATTTTTATTGCTCAACACTTTCAAATTTCACTTCCTTTCCAATTCACAACAGAAAATAAAGTGAAATTGCGCCAAAAATACTTATTCTCCTCAGTTGATTGAGTGCTCGTGACGTCACGATAGTTTGACAGGAAAAACCTTACATGCGCAATGCGCTATCTTTATTAGTTGTATCATGTGCTATGATCAAGATGAACATGTTCGTCCGAACTATAATTTTGCTCTTGATTCCTCCTTTTTCCCATAGTCTAGATTTATCAAGATATTCTGCATTTTGATTTTCCCTCTCTATCGAACCAACATGATTTTAATTTATGTTTCATCACTTTTTTGTAGAAGTAAAGATGCAGATACATGCTTTGTATTTGGAGACTCCATATATAAAGAACGACACGAAATTATAGTTCGCTACACAGATGAGTTAAAAGGGAGATGGGAAACCAAGCTGTCAAAATGACAATGTCTACAAGCTGCGGTCCAAGTTTACTGCAAGAGTATGCGTGTTTTTCACAATACTATCTCAGTTAACTTCGACATACCACTTCGCATTGATTCACATACACAAAATAACGGTTAAATAAAATTTGGGGTATCCGGAGGGTAAAACGTAAGTCAGTTTCCGATCCTTTTATCTCTGTTTCGCTAATGAAAAATTTTAAGAGAATTTAGTGTGATACTAGCTTAAAATGACATTTGAGTCATGTCTGAAACGTCATTTTAAGCCAGTATCACACTAAACTCGTTCATTAGCGGACTATAATTTTGCGCAATACATTTATAGGTGGATACAAATCATAGGAACTTCTAAAGGGAGAATAATATACTATAATCAAGATGAACGTGTTCGTCTTTGTCATAATCTTGATCTTAAATTCTATTTCCTATAATCTTGATTTTGCATTTTGATTTTCTCTCTTTATCGAACGAGCATGATTTTCAATATGCTGCACCATTTTCTTTTTGCAGAATCCAAAATGCAGATATAAATTTTAATCCAACACAATTCGGATATGTGCCACCTGGACCCGTGTTTAATTATTGATTGTTGTGATTAATATATAGTGTGAATTCTACCTTAGTTCGTGTTGGGTCGGTTTTATCCGAAAAAATCTAACGTTGCCCTTAAGCATTGACAAGTTCGGAGTAATGACGAAAAACTTTGCAATTTATTCTTATAACATTTTATACTTTTTTGTATTGAAATAAATTTGTTTGTGCAAAATACTTTCTCAATACACAAAGTGAACAATTTATTTCTCTCGATAAAACGCAATTTATCGACTTTCCTCCCAACATGACTAGGTAGTTTCAAGCTATTGTGAATTTTCGGAGTCATTTAGACGTCAGTGTAAAAAATTTCAAAGCTCTTCGCCCATTGGTCAGTTTTGGCAGATTACCGTCAAAACGACCAATCAAATAATTCCTTTTATTCATAACCACTTATCCGCATGTCATATGACCGCACATCCAAATTGTTCGTTCTCTCCACAGTGAACAGTTTGACATTGTGGAACACTTTTAAAACCATTTCAGTTTAGTTCAGTGAGTGTGTGGATTAAGTTCAGTTATTTGCAGTTTATATATTTGACCTGTAAATACTCCTGAATTCGTGAATTTTGTGTGTCCTTTGCGTGCAAAGAAAATAAAATATCGAAAAACCCAGAAAATTTAGGAAAATTGCAGAATTTTCTTCAAATCAATTAAAAGCACACTAGTTTGCAAAAAAAGAAAAACAAACTCAAAACTAAATCAAATATGTCGGTCCAATCAGATAACCCAATTTACAGCCCCTTCTTTGGTGTCATGGGAGCTGCCTCTGCTATCATTTTCAGCGGTAAGAGAAAATGAAAAAAAATATGTTTTCCGATTTTGTAGCATCTTCGAGACAAAATGTCTTTTGTTTGTAGTTTTCAATTATTCATAGGAATATCGAAGAAAAAGCTTTTAAATAAATTAAATGGCCATCATTTTTTTTTCTGTAATTTTCAAGTTGAGTATAACAACTATATAAAAAAATTAGAAGTCAATGAAAGTATATAATATGTATTTGGATAAGTATGTATATGGCCGTGACAAGCGCAGAATCGTTTCTAACTGAGCAAGTCATACATTCAACAGAGAGAGAGGGATAGAGCCACTCAACTCTTAATATTCTAGGGATTTATATGAAGAAAAGAAAAAAAGCCCCGAAAGAAAATAAAAAATCCAATGGAATATTTCGGTTTGTTATTTTGCCTCACAAATAATTTATTCCAATTGTCTGTCGCTTTGGTTTTCATCTTGATTATCATTCCAAACCTGATTTTTGTTCACACAACTGCTATCTTTCCATTGAGCAGCTCCTCTCGTTTTATCGATTGATGGTCCAAGGATATCTTCCTTTTCCAATGTAACTTGAAATGTGAAAAGAAGGCTTCTCCAAGAATCATTTCCTATATACATACCCTTCAATGTATCTTCTTTTTTTTTTTTTGTCTCAAAAAAGGTTCCACTTCCAATTTATGATTTCTGAGGGCAATGAATAAAGTTGGTCGATGTGTCATCGACATATAAATCGCCATTCGGCTTTTGAACAAGATTCTAGTCCTCTTGTACTTGTATTTGTTTTATCAAAAAACAAGAAAAATAAGGTTCAATTTGACTTGTGAGCTTACGTACACGCCCATTCATTCATTGCTTTAGATTTGTTTCTTGAAAAGACTCGAGACTCAAATGGCGTAAATTCCAAGCATTTGATATCAATGAAGGGAATTAAAAGTATTTTCTCATGGGAAATGATGTCAGAAAAATTGGATAAAAATGCTGAATTATTCTACGTGTACATTATTTCAGTTATCACGTGACGGCGTTGTTGGTTAATTGTTCATCGTTGCGTTCATTTCATGATAAAAATGAATGGAACAAAATGGAATTTATGGAACTGGAAGTCTGTGTTATTCCAGGTTATAGTACATTTTTATATCTTTTTTTTTCTCATAAAAAAAAATCATTAACAATTTTTCATGGCGAACTATTGAACAATTTTCTTGTTTCAATGTCGTTTTTCAGGTGCTTGGATCATGAATTTTATTCGTTTGTATACAAATAAGTTTTTCGTCTGTCATACGCCCCATCAGATTTATAACGCTCACACAGTCGCGAATGTGTTTTCTCCATCATTGAAATCAAATTCACATGATAGGAATGATATGATAAGATAACGACGACGACGGGGCTTAAGCAACGAGTTAGATACTTGATAATAAACCACGAGCAAATAGAAAAAAGAAAAACGTCACATGCTAAGCAAATATAAAAAATGTTGAGGGAACTCAGGTGAAATGCAAAAGTGATCCCATGATTGGTATTAAGGCAATTTGATGGTGATTAATTTAAACATTAATGGTGGATTTACATTGATCTGCATGCCATCATCTGCAAAAATAGAGGATGCAAGATACAAAACTCATACTAGTGTAATAGAGAGGTAAGACCAAAATGCAGACGTCTGCACGGATGAAGATTATAGGAAGTTCAACTCATGCAGAAGAAAATTATGGTGAAGACGAACATGTTCATCTTTTTTATAGCGTTTTCATCTGCACCATAATTTTTTCATCTGCACCATAATTTTTTGTTGTTGGCTTTCATATGACATTAGGTCTGTTTGCTTACAGCAACAAACTGCAACGAAGTACAACAAAGTAAAACGTTTGTACATTTTCTGTTTGTTTACTCGAATTAGTTGAAAAGAAAAGAGAAATCGAGAGAGCAAAAAATTTCCCCTCCAGAGAAAATGTTTCAACTTTTTGCAACAGAAATTTCTTGTTGCAATTCGTTTTTAAATGAATCTTGTTCTTCGAATTTAAATTTTAATTGAAACGGTTTGCCGAAATTCGGAAAGAACATGCTTTGTGCTCATCATTTTTGTTAAAAATGTATTTATTAAGGACTTGATACGCAAACCAAAGAAAAAGCGTTAATGCTTGGTTCCAATAATTCTTTTGTCCTGACGGAAGATAAATATATACTTCTCCGATTTTTTTACAAAGCTGATCGACGAAAATTATATAAGTCGGAATGTGCATTTTTAATTCAAAATCGGTATACTGACGAATCACTTATTCAAAGTAGTATTCTACACAGTTCGTCATCATTGTCCTCAGGAATGTTAAACAGTTACGAGCCAAAACTGCACCTTAGTATAAAGTATAATTCTAACCAAACAGACCTTTTGACATCATCTGTCACCGAGCTTTAAAAATTATAGCAAGTAAAAATGGGTAGGTATATGTGTACTCTTTCACTCTTTCGTGTTATGTCGTATAGCTCCCCCGCTTTACTTTTCTGCGAATTTGCAGATGCAGACGTCGAAGATTACATGTAAATCCACCATAACTTGTTTGATGTCTGATCTTAATGAAAGCATGAAATGAATACATGTTTTTGCACATTCCTTTTTTTTTGGATTTCCAACGTTTTATTTTAACCAGTTGAAGGATGACATAAGTTTTATTACTCGTTAATACATAATTAAATATTCACACCGTCACTTCATACAAGTAAACAACGATTTTGGTTAACATTTCCATTCGTCTCTCTCCTTGTGAAATTGTATTGAGCTTGCAACAATTAAAGGCCTTGTGAACCTGCCTTATTACTTGCTAACAAGAAGATTGAATCTGAATACAATTTATTGGATTGTGTTAATTAGAAAATCAAATAGACGCGTTTTTTTAGCTTCAGCTTGCAGCATCAGTATTCTCTTACTTTTGGAAAATTCCAAATAAATGAAGGCCATAAAATTAACTCGCATTATACATATACACTCACATTGAGAGTACGGTTGTATAGTCCCGAACATTTTTGGTTTTAATTATTGCTTATATAAGGTTACTCGCTAAGAGTGCACTTTTTCATATTTTTTTGTAAAGAAGATTTGGAATGGGATACAATTTCCGGGAAATAGTGTCCGACCGAAGCTTAGGCTTCGGCTTCGGTCGAATTCGGCCAAACCTTCGGCTTCGACATAAAAAAGGCCAAAGTTTTGTCCGAGCCGAAGAATTTGTTTCTTAATATCAAGCTTAAAGCATCGTAGTAGGCGCAGAAAAAAAATCTATTTTTGAAATTTACCATGTTTACAAGAGGTATTGAAGCGAGCTTGAAATGAGCTTCAACCGACTCGACTCAACACTTTTTCAACTAAACTCCATCTGGAGTACTTAATTCAAATGAGGAAAAACCTAGTCAAGAATTCACACACAAGTTTGTGTTTTTAGTGTAAAATCCTAGTAGGCGCGGAAAAAACTTCCATTTTTGAATTCTTTAAATTGTCATACACATTTTGTCACATCATTTGTATTTTTATTTTATTCGAAATGAGAATTCTTCGCTTTATTAAACCTTCGGCTTTGGCGGAAAATCGACCTTCGGTCGGTCACTACCGGGAAACGAACCCTACTGAAACAAGCTGTTGTCCAGTTGAGGCCACAAGAAGTCCATTAGTTGTTTTCACCGAGGTTTTGCCTAGATCAGAACAGCACAGTTTCGTGAGAAACGTCAGATCAAGTTAGAACAGTCAGTTAAACGTCAGTTGTCAAAAAAAAAAAAAAAACAAATTGCAAATTGTGTGAATTTTTCGTTTCTCGCTTATTTTTTTCACTTTTTGTGTATTTGGTGAACACTGCACAACCACAGTCTTTCCTTCCTCGGATGTCAATTCAATTTGATGCATTTTTTTTTCAATTTATTTTATAATTATTTAATTAAACAAATTGGCAAAATAACTTTATTTTAGTTTTTTTTAAATCACGAGAAAAAAAAACACAAAGCACAGCCAAATCAAAACGTAAACAAAAAAATGACAACTTCGATTTTGACATTTCCCACGAGTCTGTTCTAACCTGATCTGACTCAAAAGCAAGAACAGAAAATCCTGTTCTAAACTGTTCTAGGTTTGTCAATGAACAGGAAAGTAGAACAGTTCAGCACAGAAAAAACCTCAATGAACAGCAAAAAGCTGTACTTTTCTGTCTAGAACAGTCTAGCACAGCGTCAGTGAACACAGCTATTATCATATTCCTATAACGAATGCCGTTCACAGTCACTGTCAAATTGATGTTTTGGGGTTTTCGACAACAATCTCGTTTACAGCAGCAATGTTTTCAAGAGACCGACCAGTACGTTGTCGCAAAGGGTTCTTAGCATCCATAATTGACCCAGTTTCTTCAAATTTTTTGACCACTCTTCGAATGGTTGACATATTACCTGCACTCTCTCGGCTGAAAATTTGGCGAAGTTTGCGACGAAGCGTAACTTTCCCCATTTTTGTAATGAGCTTTTACAATAGGTTTGTTTGGGAACATTTTGTAGCAGTTTGTTTGAGATCTGTCAAATTCGCAAAAGAGAGTCAAATTCTCCCCGCAAGAGAGAAACTTCCTACAGAATAAACAAACACGTTGAAGTAATTTGCTGCAGTTTGTTTTCATTTTTTCAAAACGATTGACAATCGCGTCATACTAAGGTGCAGTTTTGGCTCGTAACTGTTTTACATTCCTGAGGACAGCGATGACGAGCTCTTCAATTTCGTTATGGAAAGAGGACAACGAAATTGGCGAAACTGTGTAGAATACTACTTTGAATAAGTGGTTCGTAGGTATACCGATTTGGAATTAAAAATGCACATTCCGACCTATATAATTTTCTTCGATCAGCTTCTTGAAAAAATCGGAGAAGCAATATACTTATCTCCCGTCAGGACAAAAGAATTATTGGAACCAAGAATTTACGCTTTTTCTTTGGTTTGCGTATCAAGTCCTTGAAAAATGCATTTGTAACAAAAATGATGAGCACAAAGCATGTTCTTTCCGAATTTCGGCAAACCGTTTCAATTAAAACTCAAATTCGAAGAACAAGATTCATTTAAAAACGAATTGCAACAAGAAATTTCTATTGCAAACATTTTCTCTGGAGGGGAAATTTTTTTCCTCTCTCGATTTCTCTTTTCTTTTCAACTAATTCGAGTAAACAAACAGAAAATGTAAAAACGTTTTACTTAGTTGTACTTCGTTGCAGTTTGTTGCGGTAAACAAGCAGACCTAATTTTAACGTGCTGTTCTATCGAAAAGCTCTCTATTTTTAATAATAGGCGTTTTTCTTTTTTAGTTCAGAGCTCCGAACTCTGAGTGTTCAGAGCTTGCTGAACTCGCTCTGAACAAATGAAGCTCTGAACATTTTCTGAACGCTCGGATTTCATTTTGAAATGCAATGGAGCATTTTAAGTTCAGACATCGACACTTCGTATTTTTGAAAGCTGAAATTAACATTTTTTTTTATTAATAAATAAAATATTTAATTAATTATTCAAAATAAAACTTTCCATCTTTGCCTGAGCGACGTGTTTCCTCCGCCATTTCAATTGTTTTGAGAAAAACACGCTTGCACTCAGCATTTTGTTCATTATGCTCGGTCTTTTTTTTCTGAGCGCGGTTTCGAACTCTGAACACTCAGAATCATTGCTCTGAACTTAAAAAGTAACACAACTTTGATGCTCTGAACACTCTGAACTAAAAAAGAAACACAATTTTTCGTTTGACAGTTCAAGCTCTGTTCAGATGTAAAAAAGAAAAACGCCTAATCAGAACAAACCGAGGTGACATCTGTCAAATTTCAGAGTTGCCACTTGCATGAAAAAAAAAATTATTCCCATTTTAAAAAGTGCGCTCTTACTGAGACACCCTATACCTATTTGTTGTTCGAATTCATCTTTGAATGTATCGAGTTAGCTTATTTCAGTTCTGACGTTAAAGGGGCCAATTATTTAAGTTTTCATTGAAATGTTGTAACAGGCATAAAAAACAGAAAAAAAACTGTTTAGAATTGTTGACTAATCGGTAAAAGCTATCTTAACGATTACTCATTTGATTTTAAACGCATTTTAAAGTTACAATTTATAATGAACAAAAGTAATTCAAATAACAATCCGAAAACAACTTTTAATTGCTCAATGTGCCCATCCTTGTAAAAAGTCGTATAAGAACGATATTTTCACTAAATTTAACTCGCCATCTGAAGCGTCATAAATTAGTTGATTGTTTGCCATGTACGATAATGGATCGCCTAACAATTGAACAACGCTTTCAACTTACTACAAAAGTGGAAACTCAAATGTAGCCCCTTTTCGCACATCACGTCATAATCGAGCGACGCAAGCAATCGGTAAAATTGTTAAGAAATTCGAAAAGAGTGGAAGCTTTATTGAAGTGGCAAGGCCTGGGGCCTGATTATGGGATTCGCGGCGGATCGTTTTCAATTCGGCCTTTCAAATTTTACTCGTTTCGTATTTCCTTATTAAATACTTCGCGGCGGAGCGAAAATATTTCTTCCAATATTCCTGTGATTTCACACATTTGGTTTGGCTATTTCTTCCAATATTCCAATGATTTGAATAAACACACTTTCGCCTGTGAATCCGCCAAAAAAAAAGCTGTCGGATTTCAACTCGCCAGTAAACATTATGGCATTTCAAATTCGCCTTCGAATTCGTCAATTGGTCGAATTCACATCAAAGAAGGCTATAGCGAAAGCAATAATTGAAAAAAATGCCAAACTCGCTAGCAAAACGATCCGCCGCGAATCCCTAGCTAGCTGTCTTCAGTTTTGCACTCCAAGTTGATTGAGGTCCTCTTCCCCTTGAGTGCGCCACCTGAGTCGCGGTCTTCCTCTCCTTTTGCGTCCCTCGGGAATAGTGTCGAAGGCTTTCCGAGCCGGAGCATTGGTGTCCATGCGCTCTAAATGACCAAGCCATCTAAGTCTCTGGACCTTGACCCTTATGGCTAGGTTCACGTCGTTGTACGACCCGTAAAGTTCGCTGTTGAATCTTCTTCTCCATTCCCCATCAAGATGACCGGAAGAACTTTCCTCTCGAAACAGCCTAAGGCACATTCATCCGATTTTGTCAAGGTCCGTGCTTCTGCACCATACGGCAGGGCTGGGTTGATGAGGGTGTTGTACAGTTTTACCTTAATTGCTCCAGAGAGGGCTTTTCCACTCAATTGCTTTCTTAGCTCAAAGAAACAACGATTAGCAAGAGTTATTCTTCGTCTGATCTTGGCGCAGGTGTTATTGCCCGTGTTAATAGCGGAGCCTAGGTAGACAATCTCCCTTGCTACCTCGAAGTTGTATGCGTCTATTGTGACGTTCTGTCCGAGCCGTGCGTCGGTGTTGGGTGTCCTTCCTCGAAGATAGCATATACTTCGTTTTTCCCTCATTTACCGCTAAACCCATTTTTGCCGCTTCTGTCTCAATTCTCACAAAGGTGCCATTGACATCACGCTGTGTTCTTCCCATTATATCAATATCATCGGCGTACGCGAGAAGTTGAACAGATTTTTGGAAGATAGTGCCTCTGGTGTTGACGGTGGAGTTTTGCACTATTTTCTCAAGAACGATGTTAAAGAAATCGCGCGACAGTGCATCGCCTTGTCTGAATCCTTTTTTGACGTCGAAAGATTCCGTAAGCTCAATGCCAACCTTGATGGAGCACCTTGAGTTCTCCATCGTCATTTTGCACAAGCGAACGAGCTTGGCAGGGATGCCAAAACTAGACATAGCTTTATACAGTTCGTCTATGTAGATGCTGTCATACCCGGCCAATTTAAAGGCGTGGGTATCAATTTGGACTTCATAGGTTTTTTCCAGGATCTGCCGCAACGTGAAAATTTGGTCGATGGTTGACTTTCCTGGCCTGAAGCCACATTGATAAGTACCAATCAGATTGCCGACGAAAGGCTTCAGACGTTCACATATTACGGCAGAGAGGATCTTGTAGGCGATGTTAAGTAGACTGATTCCTCTGTAGGTGGCGCAGTTTAGAGGATCTCCCTTTTCCCTTTTTCCAAATTCGTTGTTTTTCATAATGCCCTTGCGTCTAAATTGCCACTTTTGTAAATTCTAATCGTCTCCTTTGTATAAACTTGAGAATAGGTGATAGTGAACTTTTCTTGCTAAATTTTAAAATCCAAATGGAACAAGATTATTAATTTTTGAATTGATTGTATTTTTAGCGTTCGGTGCTGCATATGGAACAGCTAAGTCAGGAACTGGTATCGCTGCCATGTCAGTGATGCGACCAGAATTGATCATGAAATCCATCATTCCCGTGGTCATGGCTGGTATTATTGCCATTTACGGTCTGGTCGTAGCGGTCCTTATCGCTGGTGCTATTCAGGAACCCTCACAATATCCCCTCTACAAGTAAGCTTACATATTCAAGAGTATACTCTCTCTCAATTTATTATTAACAAACAATTTTTTACTCATTAGGGCATTCATTCATCTGGGTGCTGGTTTAGCTGTAGGCTTCTCTGGTCTAGCAGCTGGTTTTGCGATCGGTATTGTTGGTGATGCCGGTGTCAGAGGAACAGCACAACAGCCGCGTTTGTTCGTCGGTATGATTTTGATTCTTATCTTCGCTGAAGTATTGGGTCTGTACGGACTTATCGTCGCCATCTACCTGTACACAAAATAAATAAATAGCCCAATAAACAAACAAATAAACACCCGCATAATAATACAAATATTATAATTGATAATAATAATAATTTAGTTTTGAAAATTATTAAACAAAATATATATATATATATACATAATACAACTAAGGATCAAAACACAAAAAATGGCCCCTTACTATATCCGATTTCAAAGCGATTTTTATTTAATTTTGTTTTTGTGTTTGTTTATTCATCGCCACTTAAATCATATCTTCATCATTCACACAACAATAAAACACACACACACACGCATAAAAGGGAAACACACAATGAGGTCCACCAGTGCCACTGATAACTAAGATCATCAGTTGCGACGACAAGTTTCTCAACGAACCTTTAATAATTTATCAAAAAACAAAAGAGACAAAAGAACTTTCTGCATCATTCGATTCTGTGGACGACAAATATCTCCGAATCGAGCCATCGGCCGCAGCCAATCGAATGACATGTAAATACAATGCATGTGCAACCAATACAAATGTGTACTTCCTAATTGCCAGAGAAAGATAAAATACTTATGTGTAAATTTTTAACTACACTTTTTTTTCAATTTGTCCATTTTCTTTTATTGTGTTTATTTACTTTTCTATTATTTTCTTTGATTAGTAGTTTAGTTTTGTAAAAAAGTGAATAATACAGTTTGTTACATTACAAGAAAAAAAAAACAAAAAACATTAAACGAACAACAAAAAACATGCAATGTGAAGAGAAAACAAAACCAAGTCCTATGTTTTTTCATTGTTTTTATATATAAAATAATTATTAATTTTTTTTGTGATAAGATTTATTATTAAATATATGTACATGTAAAAAACGGTATTTATAAAAAATAAATTGAATTTTTTCTCTGTTATGTTAAGAAAAATTGTAAAAAAAATTAAAACAAAAACCCATCAAAAAAAGAAAGAGAAAGAAGAAGAACCGTAGAAACAATCCAACATCGTGTTTCGAAAGCGCGTCAATGCAAAATACATAATTTATCTTGTTTTTTGTTTGTTTGTTAATCGGTGCTTATTGAATGTTTGTTCTTAAAAAAATTAATCGAAATGTTGTTGGCTCATTTTAAATAGAAATTGGAATGTATTTGTGGACGGTAGTTGCTCATGATGCTGAGAGCATTCTACTTGACACTTGACACAATTTTTTTGTTTTTTTGTTTAACGTCAGTCAACAAAGCATGAATGAGCACTGTCATTTTCCAGTTAGAACATAAAATTTTGGTAAATAAACGAAATTGTAAAAAAAACCATTGAAAAGATTTGAAGAATAAAAACGCGCATTTAACAACACTTGAAAATTGTTTTTCTTTTGCATATTGCTATGGAAACTTTATTTTTTTTGTGGCAAAAAAAAACGGGCTGCATACCTAAGTACATGGTGATGGTGGAGGAGCACGTTAGGTTAGGTCTCTTAACAGACCACATGCAGCCGGTCAACTAGCGGAAGCCCTTGACTGCTACAAAGCAGATCTAACTGCCATCCAAGAAATGCGATGGGATGTTCCGGGCCTTTGAAAAATGAACAACTGCGATATTTACTACGGCGACTGCTACCGGGAACAAAATCAGCGTCAATTTGGATGTGGATTTGTAGTCGGAACTCGACTAAGGAGAAAGGTCTTGAGTTTCAACTCAGTGAATGAGCGCATCACGACAATCCGCACCAAGGCTAAATTCACCAACATCAGCCTCATCTGCTCACGCCCCCACTGAGGAAAAGGATGACGACACCAAAGACAGGTTCTACGAGCTCCTCGACAAGACCTATGAGCAATGCCCTAGCTATGACATTAAAATCGTCCTTGGAGATTTTGATATTAAGCTGGGTAGAGAAGAAATCTTTGGTGGAATAATCGGACGACATAGCCTACACGACACCACCTCCGATAACGGATTTAGGCTAATCGACTTCGCTGTGGGGCGAGACGTAATGGTAGCAAGTACGCGTTTCCAACATCTCGATATCCACAAGGGAACATGGAAATCTCCTGACCAATCAACCGTCAACCAGATTGATCACATTACGATCGACGCACGACACTTCTCAAGCATGCAAGATGTCCGCACATTCCGAGGTGCCAACATCGACTCGGACCACTACCTTGTTGTAGCCAAGGTACGAATGCGGATATCCCGATCAAGGCCAACACAAGAATATACTAGGAGGAATTTCGACGTCAAACGGCTACAATCACAAGAGATTGCTAGATCCTTTTCCGATCGTGTCTCCGAAAATCTCCTCAGAAGTCCCTTGCTGCCAGCACAAAATATAGAGAGCCAGTGGCAGCACTGCCAAGCAGCCATCAGAGATGCCGCCTCTAAAGTACTAGGGTTTACACGGCCACCACAACGAAACATCTGGTTTGACGATGACGATGAGTGCCGGCGAGCACATGCAGCTAAAAAAAAAGAGGCATACAAAGCGGCGCTGCAAAGAAGGACGCGAGCAGCTCGTGAGCTCTACGAGCAGAAAAGGAGAGAGGAGCATAAACTTCTCAGAAAGAAAAAAAAGGGAGCATCAGAAGCGCGCGATCGAGGAGATAGAGGGATATCACAACAGGAAGGAGGTTCGAAAATTCTACAAAAAGGTGAAACAAACCTCCAAGGCGTATACACCCCGAACCGAAACCTGTAGAGACCATCATGGGAACATCGTTGTAGAACCGAAATCAGTGCTGAGGATATGGAAAGACCATTTTTCCAAACTATATAATGGCGATGACGAGCAAAACTCTGCCAGCAATACAGAACCATTCAATTTGGGTGAAGCAGACCACCAGTTCAACCCACCCGACATTGACGAAGTGAAGATAGCGATATCTAAGCTCAAGTCGAACAAAGCCGCTTGAGCAGACGGGCTAGCCGCCGAACTGTACAAAGTAGCTGGAGATGATTTGGTTAGGAGCATGCACCAGCTCATCTGCAAAATTTGGTCGGAGGAAAGCATGCCCGATGAATGGAACCTCAACATCGTATGCCCGATTCTCAAAAAAAGAGATCCCCTGAACTGCACCAACTACAGAGGTATAAGTCTCCTTAACATCGCCTATAAGATCTTGTCGTGCTGTGTGAACGTTTGGAGCCCTTCGTCAACAACCTGATAGGTCCTTATCAGTGTGGCTTCATACCCGGAAAGTCCACCATCGAACTCGAAGTACTGCGATCCATCAATTACTTTGGGTCAGTAGTAGCAGCCGATAACAATATGGAAGAAGAAAAACGCGGGCGCCTGTTCAAAGCCAACAGAACCTTCTTTAGTCTATCAAGGCTTATTAAATCCAAAATTCTTACCATTACTTCGAAACTGATGCTGTATAAGACGGTAGTCTCACCAGTACTCACGGGTCCGAAGGGTACTTAGCCAAAGCCACTGAACTCTTAGCCGCGTTGGAGAGGAAAGTTGGCCCCGTTTATGAGGAATGACGATTGCGGAAACGATATAACCACAAGCTATATCTAATCTACCGCAAAGCAGACTTCATGACAAAAATGAAGGTAGACTCCGTTGTTCGTTGTGAGAGAATAGGAACCAGGCCGGAAAGTACTTTGGATGGGATACATGGAAGAACTTGCTGAAGGAGGCCCGGACCGGATCTCGTTACTGGCGGAGATGAAGGAAGAAACTTCACTGGCCAGGCCGACGATGATGATGATGAAGAACCAACAAAACCACAATCAAATTAAATTTATGTAGATGCAAGTCTTTGTCAATAAGAGAAGATAAACAATAGTTTGGCACGACAACTCCGAAGAATCAAGGCCTAGTTGGCTGGCACTTCGAAAATCCTTGTTTGCCTGTAATTGAGTAGGATACGACAAAAGCGGCAAAAATAGGTTGAGCAGTAAGTGAGGGCAAAATAAAGTAATATTCTGTCTTCGAGGAAGGACACCCAACAACGACGGCTCGGACAGAACGTCACAATAGACGCATTATATGACTTCGAGGTAGTAGAGGAGTTTGCCTACACGGGCAATAACACCAGCGCCGAGATCAGACGAAAAATAACTACTGCTAATCGCTGTTTCCTTGGGCTAAGAAAGCAATTAAAACGTAAAACCCTCTCTGGATCAACTAAGGTAAAACTATACACCACCCTAGCCGTATGGTGCAGAAGCAAGGAAAGTTCTTCGGGTTATCTATGGCCCCATGTGGTATTGATGGAGAATGGGGAAGAAGATTCAACAGCGAGCTTTACGGTTTGTGAAAAGACACGAGCCGACTCAGATGGCTTGGTCATATAAAGCGGACGGACACCAATGCTCCGACCCGGAAAGCCTTCGACACCATTCCGGGACGAAGAAGTAGAGGAAGACCGAGGTGGCGCACTCAAGTGGAAGGGGATATTAATCAACTTGGAGTGCAAAACTGGAGACAACTAACTAAACTAGGGACCGAGCTGACTGGCGGAGACTGTTAGTTGAGGCCCAAATCGACAACGGACTTTAGCGCCACCTTAAGTAATTAATTTTCAACCGCAAACTGTACCAAGATATGGATGTAGTCCAGAGAGCCAAGAAAAGACTACATTCGCTCGGCCACATCGAGCGAATGAACGACAACGCTCCAAACAAGAAAGTCTTCTCTTCGCAGCCCTCAGGTTCGAGACGACAAGGAAGACCTACAAGGGCCAAGTGACTGAGTATGCCAGAGCGCTTGGTTTAGGCGACTGGAGAGTGCGTGCGAGGTACCGTTCCCGATGAAAGGCTGCTGTCCAGGCTGAGATCCTTGATGGATTGGGAGCCGGATAAGCAAGTTAGTTACAAAAACAACGCAAAAATGTTTTAAGGTTTTAGAGAGTGTTTTATTTTGTCAATCAAACAACAACATATTTATACAAGTATTCTCTGGCCATTTCCCTATTGCCACTGGCTTTATAAATTAAATGTAAATTGAACGCAATGTGATTTTGCAGACTCAACAGATTTTCATGTTCCTTTATTAGTTCATTCTCGACCGCTAATGCCTTTTCATAGTAATGCACTGCCAAGTGAGTCACACCAGTTTGATGATACAATCGCCCAAGATTATAAAAGATTTCTTGTTGAGTAGCACCGCCACACCTGCGGGATTCAGCATACTTGTTCATGAAAGCAACAGCTTGTCCAATTGCAGCTGTTTTTCGAAGAACTTTTTTTTGCAAAGCAATTTGACTAAAAACTACCGACACGCACAAATAAACTATTGGTTCAGGATATTCCTTAAGCATCGGAACATATATGTTGAGAGCGTATTTATAGGAGCAACAGTGCAGATGGTAATGGGCGAGGAATATTCGCATAAACGACGGACTGCCACTTCGAGCCAGGGCACGTCGGAGGAATCGATGGTAACGAAGATCTTCGCCTTTCTGCACCAGAGCCGTATAGAAGTTCCAGACAGCCATTTTGCAGAGATTCTTCGAGAATATTTCCCGGAAGTAGGCAAATGAAAACACAGTGTCATTGTTGTAATAACAAGCCAAGACTCCAATGCATTCTAGATCCGATGAGAATTGGATAAATCGCTTGGTTGAGACCATGGCAAAACAGAGTTTCTCCATTATGGCATATTTATTCCTTATGTAGCAGGTGTTGATGAGATCCAAGAAGAGTTCATATTCGTCAGCGGCTGTCAGGTCGGAGTTGGAGTCAGTGGGTATTTTGAAATCGGCAAAATCGCTATTGTCGTCTGGTTGCTTAATAAGCCTGGTCTCCAGGATTGTCTTAACTCCACCGATGTTTACAAAATTAGTTCCACTCGAAGCTGCCAGCATCTCCTCACGACTATTCAATTTGAGGGAGTTTCGTGATAGCAGCACATAGCCAACATCAATATACTGGTCGATTTCGCCAACGTTTTTCAACATCAGGCACCTCTCGTACAACATTCTTGGATTTATTTTTTCAACATCAAGATCTTGTTCCAAGGCTTTGAGAGCTTCTCTCGATCGGCCTTGTTGCTTTAAAAGTGCAGACAAAGTAAATCTGGCTTCATAGCAATATGGAGCCAGTTCAACGACTTTAAAGTAGCAGTCTATAGCTTGATCATGCTGTTGAAGCTCCCTCAGGCATTCAGCATATTTGAGCCACACGAAAGCAGGAGCATCGGTATGCTTGCCATTTACAATTGGGCTCAACAGCCGCGATGCTTCTTCGAACTTGAGTTCTTGCATCAGAGCTTCAGCAATATCAATATACAAATCAACTCTCGTGTCCTTTGGAATAAATTTGTGAATATTGTTGATGAGGTATTCCAGTAAATGGAATGCCTTGATATGAATCAAGCTTATACAGAGTTTAGCTCGGAGATCGGCAACCATTTGGTCGGGAATAACGCAAAACATCACCAGATCATCGCTATCTGTTTGCTTCTCTGTAACTAGTTCCAAATGAGTCTGGTCTTGAAATATCTTCAGAGCTCGTGTGTACTTTTTGTTTATCAAGAGAAGTTCTAAGAACATGTTGATTTCTTCGGGAGAGAACAAATGGGGCACAACTGCGTAGGCTCCCTCCAGAGCTTCTAAGGCAAAACTCATCTTCTTATGAGTATAGAAAAAGGTTGCGACATTTTTTGCGGTAACTAAACAAAGTTCACCACGTTCCACTGGCACCAGCGGTATCATCTTCAAATAGGTGTACATGGCTTGAGTGCGTTCATTCATCATTTCCAGAAGTTTAGCTTTACGCAATCGCAGGTCATAGTCTTTGTTCAAACATTTGATGGCCTTTGAGTAGTAAATACGTGCTCTTGAGTAGTTTTTCTGTTCGGTATAGAGTTCAGCTATCCGTATCCATTGGTCTTTGTTGTGGGGATCTAGATGAGCAGCGATTGTCAAAAAGTTAAGATATTTTTCCTTGTCCCTTGTTTCGTTGATTTCAGCCAACGTGAAGAACGGTTCCGGAGCTAGTGGATTCTGTCGGATAATTTCTAGACAAATTTTCTCTGCCATCTCAGTATTGCCGCGTGCAAAGCACAAATTTGCTTCGCCCATCAATCCTAAAAGTGTAGGATTTAAGACCGGCCGCTTGCGAAAAGTACTGCGCTGTTTGCGCATACCACTTTGGACTGAAGTTGTGGCAATATCATCGTCCAGTAATGATCGATCTGTATCGGTGTTTTGACTGATGTCAGATATAACAGCAAAGTTTCTCTCTTGTTGTAGTTGGGAACATTGTACAAAACTTGACTCCACAGGCAGTTTATCATCGTCTTCTTCGGCATCTAAACGAGTATAAACGTCAGGAAAATCTACTTCGCCACTTACAAACTTTTGAATGAGGGTTTCTTCGGTGTCTTCATTGAGTGTGATAATTTTTTTTGGTGAATCTGGAATAATGTCGATAATTTCGAGAGGACGAGTTTCTTCGAACTCGGATAATTCATTTGCGGGAACCTCGGAACTATCAAGAACTTCAATAACAAAATCACCAATTACTTCTGATTCCATTGAGTCTAATAAAATGTGTGCAGGCTTTTTACTGTTTTTTGTTTACTTCCTCGGCCTCATAAGGTCACACGCAGTATGCAGAATGGGATATGGATGGAAGTGGGAGGGATTCGTTTAACCACAAATCAGAGAAGAGAGATGGGAAACTGATGCTGTCAAAATGGATTTTACCTCTACAGACTGAAAATCCGTGAATGTATGAAAGTGGGCGCATTCACTAACCTAGTCACTCACTACGTAGTCGATTTTCAACTAGCTTTATAGCCTTTTCCCACTGACTTGATTTAGCTTATTTGATTTATAAATGAAGAAAGGCGTTCCCACTGAACTTTTTACTTAATTTAGCTTGACATTTAATTAATCTTGACATAACTTTTGAATTTTTCAATCAAATATAATAATATATGACACAAAATTTGAAATTTGACTGTCAAAAAGAAAGAAAAATGAATTCAAAATGAATTTTATTCATTACTTGAGCATGAAATCATTCAGCCTGGAATCATCGAGGTGATTTATACCTAATTAAAAAATAAACAAGCTAAATCAGGTAATTTCAAATAATTGAAAATGTATGGCAAATCATGAAATAAATTATGTGATTTAGCTAAATCAAGTTGTTTTAGCTAAATCACGTTGGTGGGAATAGGCTATTAGGTTTGTTCGATGTGCGCTCTGGGCACTGATCTCTATAATACACTGGATAGTGTATCCATACAGAAAAAGTGACTCCATTTGAAGATTGTTATAAAGTCGAAAAGGGAAAAATTCGTATAACAGTATAACATAAATAAACGTCAAAGAACCCCTTATCTCTATATTACTGATCTCTGTAGCAGTGCAAAGAACAAAGAGAAGGAAGCATTAATTTTCGGAAATAAAATTAATTGGTAATTTGAATTTGCATAAATGTAACTTCATTTATTTCAATTTTCATTTAAGATATATGGTCTGTGAAGAGTTCGGCGATTGCAAAAAGTTAAGACTTTATGAAATGAAATTCGTATCATTTTGCTAATTTGTTTTGTCTTTTTCAAGGCTCTGCAAGGGAATTCCATTATTGGATATAAGCGGCGGCAGGACCATCCGTTACCGTAACCCTGATTCATTGATAAAGGCCAACAACACCGTTCAAGTAGACATCGCCAACAGCAGTCACCGATTTCATCAATTTCTATTCAGGAAACTTGGAAGAAATTGAGTCGTGTCGGCACAGTTGTCAACCGCGAAAGAGATCTAGGTTCTTTCGATATTGTGCACGTTAAGGACACACAAGGACACGTCTTCGCCACAAGACTGACAAACGTTTCCATTTCCATCATCAGGAATGGCAACAAGCCTTTAATCTCGCTGCCAAAGGACAAGGGTGTTAGTTTCTGAAGAGCGAAAGGAGCGATTGGCCGCTAATACTCAAGAAGATTTATTTCAAGTTGAATATTGAATTATTCAAGTGATGATAAAATTTTTTTATTTTACAAAATGAATATACGTAGATATAAAGATTAAACCAAGAGTTGGAATTTTTGGTTTTATCTGCTGGGTGTGTGGGCTGTAGAATGTTTGTTTTGTTGTGTTCGTTACACACATAAATGAGATTTTCATTCTTCTCGAATTCGAAGGAAAAATGCTTGTGGTATGGGCTGCAAGCATTGCAGTTTTTGTTTATTTTATGCGAAATTCGATTTTTTTATATTTAAATGTCAAAGTCAAAAAGAAAATAAATGTTAAATGTTTTTTTGATTAGTTCGTTAGACGTCAAAAAGTCGAAAAGGGGCACTGACTGTCATCTTCAAATGGAGTCAAAAAAACTGTTATACTTTGTAGGTAATACACTATCC
Organism: Sphaerophoria taeniata; assembly: GCA_943590905.1. NCBI lineage: Eukaryota > Metazoa > Arthropoda > Insecta > Diptera > Syrphidae > Sphaerophoria > Sphaerophoria taeniata. The sequence goes on along the minus strand of OX016540.1, from coordinate 101,323,258 downwards.
AGTGTAATATAGAGATCAGTGGCTCTGGGTCACTCTGTGGCGCTCTGATTTCGCACTGAGCTGTTCGATGTCGCTCTTTTTTCGCCCCGGTGCATTTCCACCGTGTTCGATGTGTATTCAGTGCTCGCACCGGGAGCGCTCTGAAACGCCCCAAGTTTTTTTCGGGGCGAGAATTTCGGAGCTGTTCGAATCAGCTGTTGCTATACAACAAAGGGAAAAAGAAAAACAGAGCACTACTAATGCGTTCGATGTGAAACCAAACCCAGAGAAATTTTTCAGTTTTTTGACAGCTCCGTTCAGGGTAGTGACAAGCACCGGAGCGCCCCGGGGCTGGTTACATCGAACGAACCTTTTGTGAATGCAAAATTGCACTACAAAGCTAGTCGAAACGAAACTGTCAAATAATGATAGTTCAGGAACTTAAGGTTTTATCTGCCGAAAAATTCCTAATGAGATGTATTTTTGTATACACCTTTATTACGGTCAGCGTTGTAGATGATTTCACGACCAATTTTTATGTTTACATAGGTCACGAGATATTTGCGAAAAAGTTAATTTCGTGACTTTTTGACCCTTATAACTTTTTTAGTTGGCACGATATCGACGTCAATTTTTAACATCTTCATGACAACACCGTAATAAAAGTGTATACGAAAATTCAGCTAGCTAGGAAATTTTTCCCAGATTGTTTTTTAAAATATTTATAATGCCTGGACTATGAACATATGCAGTAAGAAACGTTTGTGAATTTGTGATTTGAGGTTAGAGAACTTTAATCAAAAGTGTTGACTTGCTTTGCTTATTGTACTATGAAAAAACACTACCTGATAAGATCTGATTACATAAATTTCGTCTTCAGACCCTATCAGATAATTAATACTGTCGAATTGTACGATTGACTTCATTTTAAATTTTGTTTAAATTGGAAATTGATTTTTTGTTTCTTATTCAACAGCTGATTATGTAATGTCAAAATCTGTCAACTAGCTTTGAAGTCAAAATTTTTACACTACGTCGGAGGGGAAATCTCAACTCATTTCTTAGTTGTATTTGGCCAATCAGAATGGGCCTGCACACACGAGACTAATTCATCCGGACTAAAATCAGTTTAGTGGGCAAGGGAAGCCAAGTGTGCAGTATGAAACGGACTGAAATTTTCAACCCGAAATTTGGTGGATGAACGAAGACTAAAACTAACACATATACAAAAGCTGACAGTTTTGGTACGAAATAAATACTCATACATTTAAAAGAGGTTCATATATACATTTTTCCCCCAGTCTGAAATCATCTGGTGTGTGCTTGGACTAAAGACTAAAACCTATTTCAGTCCAAAAATTATTCATCCCGTGTGTGCAGGCCCATTGAGTTGACTACGTAGTGACTACGTTAGTGAATGGGCCCAGTATTAAGCAGAAGCCTCTCTGTGTAGTACAAGCATACACTCTCACCGTTGGTCAAACTGAGTTTGTACCCAGCGTTGCCATAATGTTTTTGAAGGTAAAAGTCGAAAGAAGTTATTTTTTGATTATAAGGCCGTGTGCGAATTGGATGAATTGTGGTTAAAAAATAAAAATGGATGAATTTTTAACCACTACTGTCATTTTTTAACCTGCTCAGCAGCTAGTCAAATTATGCGAAGTGTCAAAATTTAACCAAACGTCAATTTTTAACCCATTTTTAACTGAATTCGCACACGGCCTTATTCTATAACCGATTGCTACAAAAAATATTCGCTTTCAATCTGTGATAAAATGCTTTTAGGCCGTGTGCGAATTCAGTTAAAAATGGGTTAAAACTTGACGTTTGGTTAAATTTTGACACTTCGCATAATTTGACTAGCTGCTGAGCAGGTTAAAAAATGACAGTAGTGGTTAAAAATTCATCCATTTTTATTTTTTAACCACAATTCATCCAATTCGCACACGGCCTTAGGACCTAATTTTGATGTTAACCACTGTTCACATGAGCACGAATAACGATCAACGAATGAACGAAAATTCGTCGATTTTGACATTTCTATCATATGAGAGTTTTTCTCGCGAATGAACAACCAAAACACAAACCAATGAATGACACGCACGACGCGTGAACATTTTGTTCTTTGAGAGTGTGGATGATGTGGAACGCGAATAAAATTCATAGTTCATTTCAACTATTTTTAATGCAATTCGCGTTACGTTTCCACTGAACGATAATCTAGATTATCTTCCAGTTTGATTAAAAATAATCTAGTAGTGTTTCCACTGGATTTTGTTAGATTAATTCTAATATTCAAAATCTTGGTTACAAAAACTGTCACAATTGAAAGTTCTTTTGGCATAAAAATATAAAGATGACCTCCAATAAAATTTAAATGTTGGTTTTAAATTATTTAAATGAAAGAAAAAGTAAGTTTTTCATGGCGGCCATTGAAATGTATCCGGAAAAATATTTGAATATTTAACTATTTTTTCCTTTGAACAAAAAGGCAAATTATATACCAATCGATCGGAAATCATTCCAAGATTTTTTTTTAACATAAAAAGCTTCGGTTGTAAATTCATTTTCCTGAACAGATGGAACAACCATTTTGCTATTTGTTTTTGTTGTTTGTTGTTTTTGTTTTTATTTTCTTCTTGTTCAGTCTGACAAGAAACGGTTTTTTCTCTCTTTCTTCCACCTTTTCATTGAAAATGGGAAAGTGAATCCGTTCAGCACAGTCCAAATCAAGTTGATTAATTTGAAATCTCGAATCGAGATGATTAACTTTTGTATGGCAAATCTAGTGATTTCGAAGAGATTTCAAGTAGATTTGAGTTAATCTCAGATTATCTCTCAGTGGAAACAGCATATAAAGCACTTTTCACATGAGCACGAATAACGACCAACGAATGAACGAAATTTCGTCGATTTTGACATTTCTTTCACATGAGAGTTTTTAATTCGTCGCGAATGAACAACCAAAACACAAAGCAAGAATGATTTTTGAGGTTATACGCGCGCGAATATTTTGTTCGTTGGGAGTGTGGATAATGTGGAACGCGAATAGAGTTTGGCAGTTCGTATCAACTAGAATTCTTTTCGCGACGAATGAATTTGTTTTCTCAAATTTACTAACATTTTAGAATAAAAAGTTAATTTTTGCATCAAAAATGAAACATAAACTTTACTTTTATCGTTTTGTTGAGAATTTGCAAGGAAATACGGCTTCAAACGTATCTAAAATCACTTTTCTTCATTTATTCGTCGTTCGCTGGTCGTGCTCATGTGAATAGTGCTTAACAGCTCTATTCTGGGCAACCTCATTGATACCTCATAAGTCACAATGACCTCATAACTGGAGGTGAACTTGATTTTGTGACTTTTTCGTAAAACCTCACAACTTGTGACCCTCACAAATATAACTAAGTGTGCTATTACACGATGAAACTGGTTGCGTACAACTTTTCGAACCCCATAAGTGCAAAAGAGAAACAAAATTCGAAAACATGAGAAGGAAGAAAATCGACTCGAGTCGCATGTCTGCTATTACACGATGAAACTGGTTGCGTGCAACTTTTCGAACCCCATAAGTGCAAAAGAGAAACAAAATTCGAAAACATGAGACGGAAAAAAATCGACTCGTGTCGCATGGGTAAAATTTTCCGTGCAACAACTTGACGTCTCTCTTTGCTCTTTTCTGTTTTTTTTATTTTACTTTTTTGATGTGCTGTCGTTCTGCAAAAGAAAACGTCATTGAACAGTCAGTCGTGTTTTTAAAAATTGTGGGAATTTATATGATGAAGATAATTGTTGAAGCAATCGAAGACAATCCAAATTCGTAGGCAAAAAATATATCTATTTTTGATTCTAATTTGTGAAATCGTGTTTTTTTTAAGCAATCAGAAGCCAACCAAATGCCACATTTATTGATGTCCGTTTTTTGAAATAAAAAGATGATGATTTGTTTTGTTATTCTTCTTTTTTTTAATTTGTTAAGAAAATAATAATAACACTTTTGGTCTTAAAAGTATAATATGGCCTTTCTTTACTCCTAAAGTTCTCACATCTCCTTTCCCAGCCCTCTTCCGTTCTTCTACAATTCAGCCACACTGCGCGAGGTTGTGAAGCTTGCTTTAGACGAAAAATCTGCTCCACTAAATGTTGCTTGGAAGGAACCTTTGAATGCAATACATTTTCAATGAATTATAAAGGAAATATTAATTTCAAAACCTTCAGTGTTACCTGAACAACTTCGCCAATCACGGCAGAGGTGTTTCTCTGCACATCAAACTCGCTATCACTCGTTGCTGCCTCCTGGATTATATGATTCCAACTGTTCATAATTTAACTTTTTAGTTGGCAATTTCAACATAGGTATGAACTTTTGGATCTCTCTTGGAAGTTCCTAGTCGAAAAAAGTAAAAAGTGGCCGCTTTTTCAGATTTAGAGTAAATACCTTCATCACTTGGGAATTTTTCTTTTTGGTTGCCTCCAAGTCCCTCTGAGCGTTTTCCAACTTCATGCTTCACATTCACCAGTTCATACAAAATTTAAAATTCAAAATTATTGCTTGCCTATAATAATTTGACAGCTTTTGTCACCGAAATGAAACTTAAAGAGAAATGTCAAATTAGTTTCATGAAACTAGTTTCAACGTGTAATAGCAATTGAGAAACAGGATAGGATAACAAAGCATAATTCGAAGATGTTTGTTGCGATCGTAACTGAAATGAAAAATAAAAATTAGAATTTTGCTAGAGAAATAATAAAAAGTACCGAACAAGAAAATGCACTTAACTTTCTTTCTGGTAGGCAGCCCTGTGTTGCAGGAAAGGTAGTGAATCTGCCAAGAAGTCAAATTGATTAAATATTACTACATATAACACAATCTTGACATTTTTTTTTTTTATTCCAATCTACATTACTAACTTTACTGGACAAAACGACACAAAAACTAGACACAGAAAACATTTATTTATGACAAAATAACAAAAACATGAAAGACAAAAATATGAAATAAGGTTTGTTTGCTTTTGTTATTGTAATTGGGGTATAGGGTGCTTTCATAAATGCATGGTTGCTTTGCTTACATGCGATCATTTGCAATCATATTAACGTCAGACAAAAATACTTGCGCATGTGTTTTACACTGCATTTATGATACTATATACCTGTCTCTTTTATTCAGAAAGAAATTCAGTGTGCATGTGATTTTTTGTAGTTGCACATTTGCGCTGCAAATATTTGCGTTTTGCTTTTATGAACATCTGACTTTTATCATTTGCATTTATGAACAACATGCATGCGTCAGACTTTCGCAACCATGCATTTATGAAAGCACCCATAATTTGTAGTTTCTTTTTATGAATGAAGGTGGAATGTAGAGAGTGTGGAATGAGAGTGGATGGTATTAAGGTGCACCCAAATGTGTTTAGCCGACAGATGGCGGCTAGTCAAAGTTAGAATTAAGATATTACGTTGGGGTTGGTGCAATAATTTTGAATTTTTGAAACAGGGAGTTGCCTACGTTTCGGGGTTTTGGGTTTTGTGCAAATTTTTGTATGACGTAATAATAATAATAAGCTTATTCATGTTAATTGTTGTAGAGCTTAGGTTTCTGCAAATGCAAGAGAGATTGGAAAGGTTGGGGAAGAAATTTTAAGCTTCGGATCCCTTCGGGCTGGTTGGTAAGAATTTCAAGCGACGCGACGAGTTTGTTTGAAAACAGAAGTTAAGTTTTTAAGTTGTGCAGTGCCAAGTCCGAATATTTTTCATTTTATTTTTGTTTTTGTGTTTTGCCGTGATTTAACTGGGTGAGTGATTTTTCTTGTTTCTTTTATTTGTAAGCAGTTGGGAATAGGGAATTAAAAGGAATTAAAAAGTGTTTTTATTGTTTAATATTGATTCTAGTCACCAAACGAAATCCAAACCAGGGCCATAAATTACCAATAAATAAGGCAGCGATATAATTGTGAGTCAAAGACATATAAAAGTGCTGGTTATTTGGCGGTCAACCAAAGGTCGTGGCCGCCAACCCTTTTTTGTTTGTGGAGAAATTTTGTGGCCGCCAACCCTTTTTTGTTTGTGGAGAAATTTTGTGACCGCTAAGTCGATAAGGCCAACAACAAAAAGAAGGCCAATAATAAAAACCCAAAAGCCGAACGAATACAAGCCGAACGGTCGATAACGGCCAAAGTGCAGAAACACAAAATTGCATTCGAAGTGGTTAGGGTGACCATACCAAACTTTTTTTGGCAAAACAAGAAAAAATTTTGATTTCGATTTTTTGGTAAATTTTCGAGTTCCGGGCCGGAGCCGAATTATTTACAACAACGACAACAACAACAACAACAACAATAAGTGCAACAACAACAACAAGTGAAATTTCCTTTTTTTGGCGTGGCATATTTTTTTTGTGTACATATTTTTTTTTATTTAAGCCCATTTTTTTAAATCATCTTTGGATAATTTTTACATTATATTTTATTTTGTTTTTGATATATATATATATATACATATATTTTTATCGTGTTCAAGTGATTTTGTTTCACAAGTGGGGAAGTGGGTGACATCTAGTCGTTTCCGAATCGCGGGCCCTTCATTGGTGGGGTCATCGGGTGGGGAATCTACATTTACTTAGAGCTCTAGGGAAATAGGGTTACCATCCGCGTTTTTTTGTCGTAAATTTTTTGTGGGCGCCGAAAATTAAGGGCGTGTAAAATTCACATTGGGTAATTCGAAACGTGAAGTTAACCACTCTTTCCTTGGGAAAACCAAAGTTTTTATGAAATTTTGCATTTATTTATTTAAACAAAAACATTTAAAAATCCATAAAAATCATACAAAAAAAATCATTAAAAAAATACAAAAATATGAAAAAAGTTAAAAATACAAAAATACAAAAAAAAAAAATTAAAAACATAAAAACACAAAAAAAAACATTTAAATTTAGTCAAATAATTTTAGGATTAAGTTTCATTTTTAATTTTTATTAGATTGTAACAATTGTCAGTAACAATTATTATACATTGATTTTAGTTAAAATTTTGTTTTCTTTTTTGGTTTATTCAATTTTTCCGTTATTATGTATTTATTGCCTTCTTGTTATTTATTTATTTATTTATTTATTACTTTTTTGTTATTTATTAAATTTTGCTTTTTTTGATCATTTATTTATACATTAATTTTTTTTGTTAATTTATTTATTTCATTAATATTTTGTTTAATTTGAAATTTTTGGTTTGTATAAAGTTTCTTTGTTTTTGGCTTCAATAAAGATCAAATGTTCTGCCACGTCATCAACGCTTTCATTTTTGTTTGATGAATTTAGTTGAGGGCCACAAGATGGCGTGCTAGGCTTTTTATTTTCAGGGGATGATGAGTGGAGGATGAAGTCTTAGAAGACCAGAGGCACCGGAGACAGCTACCGTAATGGCGTTCGGGGAGTCCCCGGAATAATGGGCATTGGGACTCCATGGTAGGGTGGGCTAGCGCCGCCGCAACAACATCAGCGTGGTAAGAGTGTAGGTAAGATAATGTCCTTGTTTCGTTTTGTGTTGTCCTTTCTCTTTTTGGCACGATATATGTTTTTTGTGTGCCGGTTCCTGTCCGTCTGGGACCAAGATCCCTCCCTATTCCGACGAGCTTAGCCGCGTGTCGCTAGCGTGCCACGGCCCCAGACGGATGGCTGGGGTTATTCCCCGATGACATTCAAGTCATCAGGAACCGAGCCGGCAACATGTTGCATGAAACTAGTTTCATCGTGTAATAGCACACCATGGGTACAATTTTCCGTGCATCACTTTGACGTCTTTCTTTGCTCTTTTCTGTTTTTTGCTGTTCTTTTTTATTTGACTTCCTTTTGCGAAAGAAAACTTCATTCAGCAGTCAATTGTGTATTTACAAATTTTTAAAATCGTACGCAAAAGATGTCTTTTTTTTATTCTAATTTAATAAACCGTGTTTTTTTTTAAGCAATCAAAAGCCAAAGCTTGTTCTTTGACGAAAATAATTAATTGTTCAAAACAATAGATACTTAGGTAATATTAGCCTTCCCTAGAATTCAACTAAATATTTTTCTCTGTAGGTGTACAAAAGCAAATCCGATGGCGATTCAATTCAAATCTTTTCCACAGCCAGTTCAAACAAATCGTCAGTATCCCCAGGTTCTTCGCCATAAAATATGGAATTTTTAAAATGTACATCGACAGAAGGACACCGAAGTCGGCCAGCAACACATTTCATTACGATACCAGTACTAATTGGGCATTTATTTGTCTGAATTGAAAAATTCTTTTCTCACGCATTATCGGTATAAATTTCAGATTGGTGTCCACCGCCATATACTTAGCAGCACTTTGTGAGGAATTTCAATTTTTTTGATGCAAATAATTAGGTGAGAATTCGGTGAAATTTTGTGAATCAATTTTAGAATTTGGTGAATCATAGTTTAAAAGTTATTAGCAAAATAACGTAAGGCGTATACCTAGCAGCACTTGTTCTGAATTTCAAAAATTTTGGTACCAAAAGATGCGCCTGAATTTGGTGAATCGATCGTAACTATTTTCCGAATTTAGTGAATCTTAATTTGTTAGTTATTTAACAAATTAAAAATTATAAACAATTACGTAACGCAATTTCAAAATGACGTAACATTATCAAAACGATAACACCCCTGAACAAAAACAGTTTAATTCGGAGTCATTCGGAATGTCATTTTGTGAATTTAAAATGGCAGTTGTTGTCAATACATTTCATATCTTCATTGGGATTTCCTTCATTCGTAAATCGCAAGTTTTTCGCAAATAACTTTTTGATTATTTATTTTATTATTTTTATTTTTAGAAAATCTGCCATGAAAAATACAAAGCAAGATAAACATGAATGAAGAAGAACTAAAATTAAAAGATTTCTTCGATGCCATGCACCTTACATTTTGACCACTTTCGATCGCGAACACTACTCCATCTGGTTCTGTGAAAACAATCTGCAATGTGATCACTGGAATGTTCCAGTTTTTGGATAAGATACGCAAACAGGCCTTCGCCTCTGTCTGCTCTTCGGCCAGGACAATAACAACAGCATCTCTGGTGTGGGCTTGGGGTGGTCAAGAACTGGTATTCCCGCTCTCCCGACTGGCTATTCGATTACGATTGCTACGAAGGGAAGAAACTCGATGCCAAATCCGAGGAAACCAAGAAACTCGTCACTCAGTACTTCTCGTGAACCAGCACCAATAAAGATGGTCGCAAATTAACCAGCGCATGATCTTCAAGCAGGAACCATAATGCATGCTGTTAAAACAAAAGCTTGGACGTCCGACACTCCCTCAACAACAACAACACACGACTCATAATAATGACCTTTTTTTTTGTATTGTGTACCACCTACACTTGGAATTAAAGTTGAATCTAAAAAGATTTGTGTAATTTTGTATTCTATTTACAATAAACAAGTTTAAACAACCTATATAAGGTTTTAAGTGTGTTCCTATAATTCTCGCCGTTTGGTTATCGAACTGAATTTGATGATAACGGTGAATGTTCATGTTATGAATATTTCAATATATCTATATAGCTTATTGATTTTTACTGGGTACCCGTCGGATCCGATGTTAGAAGCACTATTGGCGTCATATCGAATGCTTTAGGTTTCCCCTTAAAACCTAGAACTACGCACAAGCGGTTAAATGCAAGGAACGATGGAGAACGAAAATTGAGAATTTGTAGATGGGCGGGAGGTGCGATGGTCGGTGTTTTTGTTTGCAAAGTGGGAAGTGGGGATGAAGTAGTTGCCCCTGATTTCCTTAGTAGAACAAACTTAGAAAAGGTAGTTTTTTTCTCAACTACAAAGGTACCAAATTGACCGAAATCTTAAGTAAAGGTTTCTTAAAAAAAAACAAACCCAAAGAATAACAACTTATTCGCTTGAAAAAGTCACGTTATAACTTGGAAAAGGTCTAATTATCTACAATCTATATACTCTATAAAAATAAAACATGAAATTCTAATTCAGCATTTATAATTTATGCATTTTTTTGTAAATCCTGGAAAAGATAAACTTCTTATCGCACATTTTTCATTTGAAAATTAGGTGGAAAATTTTTTTACATAAGTAAATTAAAAAAAAAGTTTATCTAATGTGTACATGGATTAAGCATTTATTTGCTTCAATTACCCATGAACAAAATTTCGGAGTTATAAAAGCTGGTACAGTTTAAGTGAAAAATGAGACTACTGAGTAACGTTACGTTGGACGTTCTATATTCTTATGATTGTTTATAGAAGTAATAGAAAAATGACTATAATTTTTAAGGTAGGATTCATCAAATTTTGAATTATGTACCAGATTGTTTTTAAGGACACTCTGATTTTCTGTTCCAAATTTTAAAATTTGGTGAATCATAGTTTGTGAGATATAGGCTTCTGAACTTTGAAAAATACTGCAAACCAGAAACTAAGGAAAATGGATTACAACTCTCAAACCAGGATTCACCAAATTCTGAGCTATGTACCAAAATGCAACTTAAAACAGACTTATTCATTGGTCCAAGTTTGGAAATTTGGTGAATCATAGTTTTCGAGCTATCGGCTTCTGAACTTTCAAAAATACTGCAAACCAGAAACAAAGGAAAAATGATTTCAACTTTTAAACCAGGATTCACCAAATTCTGAGCCATGCATCAAATTGTTACTTATGACAGACTTATTCATTGGTCCAAGTTCCATATAGCTTCCACATAGCTCACAAACTATGATTCACCAAATTTCCAAACTTGGTCCAATGAATAAATCTGTCTTAAGTAACAATTTGATGCATGGCTCAGAATTTGGTGAATCCTGGTTTAAAAGTTGAAATCATTTTTCCTTTGTTTCTGGTTTGCAGTATTTTTGAAAGTTCAGAAGCTGGTAGCTCACAAACTATGATTCACCAAATTTCCAAACTTGGACCAATGAATAAGTCTGTCTTAAGTAACAATTTGATGCATAGCTCAGAATTTGGTGAATCCTGGTTTAAAAGTTGAAATCATTTTTCCTTTGTTTCTGGTTTGCAGTATTTTTGAAAGTTCAGAAGCTGGTAGCTCACAAACTATGATTCACCAAATTTCCAAACTTGGACCAATGAATAAGTCTGTCTTAAGTAACAATTTGATGCATGGCTCAGAATTTGGTGAATCCTGGTTTAAAAGTTGAAATCATTTTTCCTTTGTTTCTGGTTTGCAGTATTTTCGAAAGTTCAGAAGCTGGTAGCTCACAAACTATGATTCACCAAATTTCCAAACTTGGACCAATGAATAAGTCTGTCTTAAGTAAAAATTTGATGCATGGCTCAGAATTTGGTGAATCCTGGTTTAAAAGTTGAAATCATTTTTCCTTTGTTTCTGGTTTGCAGTATTTTTGAAAGTTCAGAAGCCGATAGCTCACAAACTACGATTCACCAAATTTTAGAATTTGGAACAGATAATCAGAGTGTTCTTCTTAACAATCTGGTACATAATTCAAAAATTTGGTGAATCCTGGCTGAAAAGTTATAGTCCTTTTTTCTCTTACTTCTTTTAAAAATCTTAAGAATGCAGAACGTGCAACGTTACGTTGCTCAAAATTTTTCACTTAAACTGTACCAACTTTCATAACTCCGAATCTTTGTCCATTGGCAATTGAAGCAAATAAATGCTTAACCCGTGTACGCATTTGATAAACATTTTTTTTCTAATTTTCTTATTTCGTAATTTTTGGACCTAAATAACAAATGAAAAGAAATGCGATAAGAAGTTTATCTTTTCCAGGACTTTACAAAAAAAAAATCATATACATTTAGAATTAGAAATTCATTCATGTTTTTATTTTTTGACTTTTTCCAAGTTATATCGTATTTTGTATTCTTTGGATTTGTTTTGAAAGAAACCTTTACTTAAGATTTCGGTTATCGTTGAGAAAAAAGCTACCTTTTTTAGTTTGCTGCACTAAGGAAATCAGGAGCAACTACTCCATCCATCCCCAACAGCTTACATCCACCACCTCAGTCCCCCTTCCCCACTTTGCATACAAAAACACCGACCATCGCACCTCCCATCTCCAAATTCTCAACTGTCGTCCTCTATCATTCTTTAACCTCTTGTCCAATCCTAGGCTAAGGGGAAACCTTAAGTATTCGATATGACACAAATAGTGCTTCTAACATAGGATCCGAGGGGTACCCAGTAAAAATACAAGCTATATAGATATTTTGAAATATTCATAACGAACATAACCTTAATCATCAAATTCAGTTCTATTACCGCAATCAACAGATAGAACCATAGGACACCCTTAAAACCTTACATAGAATACAAGAGTACACAAATCTTGAGGCACGAATTTTAAATTCACCATTACAAGACGATACAACCAAAAAAAAAAAACAATTAAAACAGCATTAAAAAAAGATTATTTATGATTATTGTTGTGTGTTGTTGTTGTTGAGGGCGTGTCGGACGTCCAAGCACAAAGTATTTTGCTTTTGTTTGGTATGCATTATGATTCTTGCTTGAAGATCATGCTCTGTTGAATTTGCGACCATCATTATTGGTGCTGGTCCACGAGAAGTACTGTGACGAGTTTCTTGGTTTACTTGGATTTGGCATCGAGTTTCTTCCATTCGTAGCAATCGTAATCGATTTGAGAGTCGGGAGAGAGAGGGAATGCCAGTTCCTGACCGCCCCAAGCTCACACACCAGAAATGCTTTTGTTGTTGTCCTGGCCGAAGAGGCAGACAGAGGCGAAGGCCTGCTTGCGCATCTTATGTCTTATCCAAAAGCTGGAACATTCCAGTGATCACATTGTAGATTGTATTCACCGAACCAGATGTATTAGTGTTCGGGATCGAACTTCTCAAAGAATTATAGAATGGAATTGGTCTTCTCCTCGTTGGATTAGACGCGCTTGGGCGCTTGATGTCGTCAAAATTTAAGGTGCGCTTGGGCATGGCATCGAAGGGAAGGGATCCTTTAATTTTGTGTCTTCTACATTCATGTTTAACGTGGTTTATATTTTTATGAATTTGTTGAACATATTGCATGCTGATTTTTCTGAAAATAAAAATAATAAAGTGAATAAACAAAAAGTTATTTGAAAAAACTTACGAATGAAGAAAATCCCAATAAAGATATGAGAATAGTAAATTTATTAACAAAAACTGCCATTTTAAATTCACAAAATGACATTCCGAATGACTCCGAATTAAACTGTTTTTGTTCAGGGGTGTTATCGTTTTGATAATGTTACGTCATTTTGAAATTGCGTTACGTAATTGTTTATAATTTTTAATTTGTTAAATAACTAACAAATTAAGATTCACTAAATTCGGAAAATAGTTACGATCGATTCACCAAATTCAGGCGCATCTTTTGGTACCAAAATTTTTGAAATTCAGAACAAGTGCTGCTAGGTATACGCCTTACGTTATTTTGTTAATAACTTTTAAACTATGATTCACTAAATTCTAAAATTGATTCACTAAATTTCACCAAATTCTCACCTAATTATTTGCATCAAAAAAATTGAAATTCCTCACAAAGTGCTGCTAAGTATATGGCGGTTTGGTGTCCGCCTATAATACCACCACCATCGGGATGGTATCCATTTATGTTAAGACCACCGCTGTCGTCCGATACTTTTATACCACCAAGACGACTAAGTCCAGTGCGGTCCAAATGGTTTTCCACAGGCGATTGTTTTCGTCCTAGGAAACACTAAAACATCCAACATTGTGTTTGTTTCTTAGATGTACAGTCATTTTAAAGCAAAGAAAAAAGTTATTCTGTGCAAGATGAATTGCCATTTAATATTTTATTTGTATTTTATTTTATTTGGGAAATTTAAAACGTGTTTTCTATACAATATAGGTTTTCGTCAACAATTGCAAATTTTAATTAATCCACTGAAATTAACATTTCTAAGCCTTTTAGGAGGGACGCGGGAGATCGGGTTTTGGACTACTGATTCAAAATAAAAACTCTCCCTTGATCACTCGCGCATTTGTTTATTCTTAGGAGTTTTTTTTGTCATTTTTTGTACTTCAGGTCTAGTTGAATAAATTTGGCGGTAAGGCTTCAGCACTATCGCCATCTTCTTATTAAAAGCATACTAAACAAAATAAGCATTCAAATCTATTATTGTTTTTGATTCACACAACTGCTTAGGTACTTATAATAATTCTTTGACAGATTGTGACAACAAAATAAAACAAAAAGGGAACTGTCAAATTAGTTGCATGAATCTAGTTTCACCGTGTAATAACAATTGAGAAACAGAATAGAATAACAAAGCAGAATTCGAAGATGTTGCATGAAACTAGTTTCATAGTGTAATAGCAGACTAATGAATTTGACATTTCTGTTGCACTAAAAAAAAAAGAAACAAGAAGACGAAAATGGAAATGCAACATGTTCATAGTCCATGGAAAAGCAGCTCTTGGGGTGTGGAGAACGATACACCCTGAAGGCTGATTGCCAATTCTTGGAATACCGAGTGGGATGATTATGGAACCTTCAAGAACCATGAATCAAGATCCTTCGTGGTAGCGATCACTGCTGAATTGAAGACCAAATTTCAGCTGGATTGCTGGCTGTTTAGAATTTGCTGTGAAAAAGTTTAATAAATTCTTCTTTTGTCAAATTTATATATGCTCCCTCTTTCTCTCGAAGAAGAAATCGTTTTTTAAATATCAAACTCGCAACTATGTGTGAAAATTCGTACAAATATGTGTAAATCCGTCTTCAAAATAGATTCGACAGTAATCAATTCCTTGGAAAAAAAAATTAATTTCTTTGGGGAAGTTCTGGCTAGCAAGTTGGCATACAATCAAATCTTTTACTCACACATTCAAACTTTTAGTACTGGCTTTAGTACTGGCCACCAAGTACACCGATAGAGATTTGACAAATTATATATGTACGCTACTTGCTGACCAGAACTTGCTCGTGTGGCCGCAGGGTAAACATGCAAGTAAAACGGGCAAGTAATTTGACAGCAAGTTCTGGCCAGCAAGTAGCGTAGGGGAGGAAGGGGTGGATGTGGACAGGGGAGGATGTGGACATCGGCATTTCAAGTCTACTCGTTAACCTTCCTATACTCGCGCATTGGTCTCTCAGACCGAAAAATCATTAATTCTTAGTTTTCTTGAAAAATATTATTATTATTATACTTTATTAATAGGATACTTAAAAGTAGGCTATTAATTACAATAAAAAAAATAGAGCCTAGCTGCGAGGACTATTGGCTCTTAAGTTGAAATTAAATTTTATATTTAAGCTTACATATTAATTCGTTTATTAATAAAATATTTTTGGAGTTTGGATTTTTAAGCATTTCATAGATATTAAGGTCTTTAGAGATGTTATCTAAATGTTTTTTTGTTACTGGACAATTTCTTAACATATGTTCTACATTAAGTGTTACATTGCAGGTGTTACAGGTAGGATTGCTTTGTTTGTTAAGGAGATGTTCATGTGTGATTGTTGTGTGTCCAAGCCTTAATCGAACAAAATTTGTAATGGTCTTCTTAGGGAGAGTGGGGTATTGAGGGTGCGATCTGTTTAAATTTATTTCTTTGTAATGATGGTGATATTGACTCCAGTCGTTTAATTGTTTGGTTTTTATTGTGTTGTGTATGAATTTTGTTAGGTCTTTTTTAGTAAAAATATTAAAGTTGTATATGGGTGCATCGTTGGCCGATTTTGCAGCACGGTCTGCTTCTTCGTTCCCTTGGATTCCAGTGTGACCAGGTATCCACATAAGTTTAATGTTTGGAATTTTGATTAAACGGTTCCTTATTTCAGATATTAGGACATCGGTGTTGTTTGGGTTGGAGACTGCTTGTAAAACTGATATGCTGTCGGAGCAGATCATGAAGTTCCCGCGTAGAAGTATAGCAGTTTTAATGGCCTGAAGTATTCCAAAGGCCTCGGCTGTGAAGATTGATATAAAGTTTGGCAGCAATCCAATATTGAAAATGTAGCCATCTTCATTTGTTACTGCAAATGACGTCTTCTCATCGGTCTTTGAACCGTCGGTAAACATTAATTTACAGTTTTCGGTTAAGAGTTTTGCTTTGATGTCTGCGAACAGCGCTCGGAAGGTGGATGGATTGGTGTTGTTTTTCTTGTATTGGGATAGTGTCATGTCGATTGATTTGGGTTTGAAGTTCCAAGGGGGAAAAGAGGGCTTGAAGTTATATTCCTGTTTTGTTGGTAGTTCTAGATTGTTGGTTTTGGCCAGTACAAGTTTTATGGTCGATGGAATCCGTTTAATATGCTTTTGGTTTTTCGCTTGTGTGATGTCGGCGTTTATTATTGAATTGCTGGAGAAAATAAGTTTGAGGGCTAATTTCAACGTCAGCTCTTCAATGCGGTGTTCTAAAGATGGAAGACCAGCTTCTGCGAGCAAATTTTGTATCGGTGTTGTTGGAAAGGCATTAAGGCATCTTCTTACGGCTTGGTGGTATGGCGGTTTGATTATGTCAAGTGTAGATTTTGGGCATTTACCATATATGTAAAGTCCATAATCGATTTTACTAAGAATTAACATTTTTGTAATGTAAGAAAGTGTATTAATGTGGATGTTGCTTTTATTGCTACTTAAATATTTTATAATGTTAGTTCTCGCAGCTAGGTTTTTTCTAAGTGCTAAACAATGTTCTTTCCAGTAATACTTGTGGTTAAAAATTAATCCTAGAATATTTAAATTATTAACATTAGGAATAGAAATATTATTTACATTAAAAGAGAAATTAGAACAGTTAATTTTTCGGCATATGTGTAGTAATTTACATTTTTCAACTGATAATTTTGGGCCGGATTCTAAAGACCATGTTTGGATATCATCAACGGCATTAATGAAAAGGTTTTTACAGATATTTACATCGAGAATATTTGATAATATATATACATCGTCCGCATAAAGACAGTGGTCTAATTGTTTATATTTTTCGAGTATGTTGCTTATATCATCAAAGGCAATGGTGAAAAGCATTACCGATAGAGGTGATCCTTGTGGGATACCGTTTTCTAATGCGAATGTGTTTGAAAAGTGGTTATTGACTTTTGAATAGAATTTCCTATTTGATAGAAAAGATTCCACGAATTTGTACATTTTTAAACCGATGTTCCATTCTCTTAATTTTTTCAAGATAACATGTCTTCCTATACGATCAAAAGCCTTCTCGAAGTCTAATGAGAGTACAGAGACATGGTTCTTTGAAGAAATGCTTTTGGAAACGTAATGATCCAAATGAAGATGGGCATCTACACAGCCTTTGTTGGGTTTGAAAGCGACTTGTTTTGGTGATATTAATTTTTTGGATTCTGCGAACCAAAGTAAACGTTTGGCTACTATTTTTTCTAAAAGTTTTGATAGGCATGAAATTAAAGATATGGGGCGGTAACTTTCAATCAGGATTTTGTCTTTGTTTGGTTTAAGAATAGGGAAAAGAATGGCAGTTTTCCAGTTTTGTGGGATTATTGACGTATCGAGAATGTTGTTAAAGAGATGGATTATTCTTAGTTTCACGGGTAAGGGTAGATTTTTTAACATTGGGTAGGAGATTCTGTCCCTTCCGGGAGTTTTTCCTTTAGTACTGGTGAGACAGGCTTCGAACTCTACAAGCGAGATATCTTTTTCAATTAATCGAGAGAAGTGGTCAATGTTATTTTGATTTGGGGAATAAATAAAATCGATATATTCGTTCTTTTTAACCCTGAAATTATAATGGAAGTTTGTATCACTGGAGTATTCGGACCATGTTTTTGCAAAACAGTCGGCTATGGTTTTTGTGTCTGATACAATTGTATTTTGGGATTAAATACAGAATATTTTAGTTGGAGAGGCATTGCCTGTAAGGTGTCTGACGTTTTCCCATATCTTTGAAGGTGTGGAATTTGGATTTATTTTTGCCGTTAATTCGCTAAAGCTCTTGGCCTTACTTTCTTTTAAGGTTTTTCTGAATTTTGCGTTGGCCTTTTTATAATGGATTAGATGTGTTTGTGTGGGTTTTTTCTGGAATGTGTTAAGTGCCAACATTTTTATTTTTCGGAGCTTTGTTAATTCGGAATTCCACCAAGGAACAGTTTTCTTTATTTTGGGATTAAAAGCCGAGTTGGATTGTGGTATCGAAAGGTTTGCAGCTGTGCGTATGGCTTTTTGGAGGGTTGCTGCTTCCTTGTTGTTGTTTAGGCTAGGTGTTTTGTTTGATAAGTAGTTTAGGATTGTGTTTTGAAAGCGGGGCCAGTTGGCTTGGTCAATTTTGAATTTTGGGTTTGGGGGATTTAAGTTATTGGAATTTCCGAATGTAATGGTAGTATGAATGGGGAAGTGGTCGCTATTGTGAAGATCGGGAAGAGTTTGCCAGGTGATTGAGGGAAAGAGGACAGAAGAGCAGCAAGTAATGTCTATATGGGAGAAGGTACCGTGGGTCGAGAGGTGGGTGGGAGATCCATCGTTTAGAAGAATTAGATTTGAGTTTATCAAAAACTCCTCAATTTCTCGGCCTTTTTTGTTTGTTTTGGGTGATCCCCAGAGTGTACTCCAGGCGTTGACGTCACCACCAAAAATAATAGGCGAATTACATTTGGAAATTATATTTTCGAGGTCGGTTTTAACAATGTTTTGATGTGGGTGAATGTATATTGATATGTATGTTATTTTGGATGGTAGTTGGAGTTCAATGCAAATAGTGAGGAAATTGGAATTTATTGGTCGAATTTTATGTGGAATATTTTTTTTAATGAGAAGGCCTATACCCTGTTTGCAGGTTGAGTTATCTAAATTTGTGAAGTAACCGTTGTATGTCTTTGGTAGGATTGGTGATGTGTCGAAGGGTAAATGTGTCTCTTGCAAGCCAACGAGACTTGGGTTGAGTTCTCGCAATAAAACATTCAACTCATCAAGGTTATTAAAAAAACCTTTCATATTCCATTGCAGAATATTGAGAGTTATGTTTTTGCTTTGGCAGAGTTCGTACTGACTATTTTTGCGTGAAGCAAAGAAAGCGTATTTACTAGTGCCCGGTTCTTTTCTCTTTTCTCTTGGTTTGTTGTTTTCTTGTGGGGAAATATTTTGATGTGCTGTTTTATTAAGTTGTTCGGGTAGAGAAGGCCGCAAAATTCTCCGGCTGTTGGATGCGCCAGTCGATCCGTTTTCGGACAGACAAGCGCCTCCATCAATCGAAGGATTCCGCGGCCTTAAATTGGGGTTTGAAAGGTTTGGATTAATCTGTTTCCTCATTTTCTGATATGTTCATATAGTATTCATTTTCATGAATAAGATTATCAGTTAAGGTAGATATGGGTGATTGTGTGAGGTTTGTATTATTTTTGTTGTTTGTGGTTGTGATTTTTTGGTTAAGGTTGGAATTGGTATTTGGATTTACTATTACTGGAGTGATATTGTTAGAGTTTGATGTTGGATTTGTGGCTTTGTCGTTTTGTTGGATTGCTGGGGGATTAGATGAAGTATTGGATGTATTTACATTATTTGAAGTTGAGTTAGATTGGATAGTTGAAGATTGATTTTTAGTATTGTTGGCTTGAGTTTTTTGTGTAGTTGTTACAGTTGAGGGGTTTGAGCTATTGGCTGTGATGAATTGGCGGGCTTTATCTGAGTAACTTTTTTCTTTTAATTGGTTTGATAATGATGGGTTTCGTTGGTTAAATTCCTGTCTGGCTTTTTTCTTGTTTTTATTGTTAGAATTTCTTTATTTTGTTTGTATTTTGGGCAGTCTATGGAATAGGAGGGATGGGGCTCGAGACAATTGGCACACATTGTGCGTGTGCAGCTGGTATCATTGTGAGGAGGTAAGTTACAGGTTGCGCAAGCAGGATTTCTGGCACAACGTTTCTTGGTGTGTCCAAGTAGTTGGCAGTTTTTGCACCTCATAGGATTGGGAATGTATTCATTTACTTGAGCCTTGTACCAGCCAATTTCTACTGTTGAAGGTGGCTGGTAGAGGTCGAAGGTGAATAACATAAGCCCAGATGGAGAGCGATTATTTCCTTCGGCTTGTTTCGTGAATTTATAAACATCAATAACGTTTTGTGATTTCATTTCAGCTATTATTTCAGATTCGGGGACGTTCTTGAGACAAGGAGCGTATACCACGCCTTTTGAAGAGTTTAAGAGGTTATGGTATTTGACTTCCATTGGGCATCTATTTGCTATGTTTGTTATTTTCATAAGTTTGTCGGCGATATGTTTATTTTTCGCAAGGATTAGAATACTACCATCACGTAGTTGTGTAATATTTTCGTATTCTGTACTTACTGCGTCGATAGATTTTTTTAACACGAATACACTGATAGACGAGATGGGAGTTTCATTGCTTTTTTGTGTTATAACCACAAATTTGGGGTTTTTGGAGATGGTTTTGTTTGGGAGCGGCAAAAATTCTTCAAAATTGATGGATTTTTGTTTTTTTGCTGGGGGGTTGGATAGATGGAAGTCAGGTGATAACTCCTCAAATCGGTTTCCCCTAGATTTGGACCCCATGATGGGGAAGTCTATAGAAAAGACCAAACGAGCACGTTTAAGAGGTTAGGTTTTTTTCAGAGAAAATTAATCGAAAATAAAACCAGGCACTACAAGAGCGAAAAGGATAGGTAGAACTTTGCTAATTGAATTCAAGTCACTGTCGAAATTGCGAAATGATGTTATTACATCGAGAGCAAGACGGAGACTGCTTGAAAAATAAAATCGCTGTCTTTTTGAAATTCTGAGTAGCTCCCTAAATAAGTATTTTCTTTCGATTAGATGGGCGCAAGGGCACCTGTTAGGTAGACTTGTTGTATATTTTGTTAGTTTTCGGTCTGTCAGACCGACGCACAGTGGGACGACCCATAGTAAAAAATAAAAAATACAACTATTTTAGCGGTACTTTATATTAATTGGTAAGCCATCCCAAATATATAGAAGCTCGAAATGCAATAAAATTTTTTGCTTTTATTTATTGGTCCGCAAGTTATAGCCACGTGAACATTACCTTTTTTTCCGCATTTTATATAAAGAGTTTTAAGGTGATTTTTTGTGACATATTCAATTGCTGTGCAAATATATTCCGCGTGTGAAAATTAAATTAATAATGGAGAATATTAATAGTGAAGGTATTTAAGTTTAAGAAACTTTTGTAAGAAATAGATTTTTTTGGTGTTTTTTTTTGTAGTAGCGATTTTTGCTGTGTTAGTGTGGTACAAGAAAAAAAAACGAATGTCAAATTTCAAGTAGAGTTTTCAAAAAATGGTCAAAAACGGGTCTTGAGATCTTTTTTTGTTTCATAATAAGCAATGTGTCAGCTAACTAAATCACGAAAAAAATCTTGCGCAAGTTTGCGCATTTTAAAGAAATTGACATTTTTAGCTTCGACCGTATTCATCAAGCATGGTGACTTATTAGCAATATGGATGGATTGTGCACATTCCAGGAAAGTTTTCAGCGTTGCTAACAAAATTCAGCAGTTACTTGGCTTGGAAGAGTTGAATGAAGGAGAAAACGAAGTTTTACAAGAAATTTCGAGGCTTTTTTGTGTTAATTTAAAGCAAAAATGGCAGTGTTGCCAAAGAAACAAATTCAGGTTTATGGAGGTTCACCAACGGTGGCTTAACCTTAATTTGTCCTTACCAGACGTGTTTATAAATTCCGTAAGTAATAATACTAACTTTTATGCTAAATTCTTGAAATAATTAAGTAAAGTCCCTCCTAATAAACCTTTGCTGTTTCCGAGTTCACTTGAAAAATCGTTCAAAATTCTAAAACAAACCCTTTTTTCTGTTGCGTGTGACAAATCACGTAGAACAAGCAAAGGAAGACCTCTTAAACGTTTTAAAGACAGTCAACAAACCAAAAGTTATCGAAAAGTGACCCAAATATAGATCACTATTTGGTAAACAATAACGAAGATCCAGGATTTCTAAGTAACATGAATTACTCATCGGAAAGTGAAATTGATTAATTTTTCTTAGTCTTTATTATTAGAATTATTTATTTTGATATCAAAATCATCTAATGTATACAAAAAACATAAACAGAAAATCATAAATAAAAAAAAATAAAAACAAGTTCGCTGCTCAACTCTTTTGAATAAAAAATCCTGAATTCATAAGTTTTAGTGAATCAATTTCCTTGTTTTTAGGTTACAATCATAGATATGAATACTAAAATACTATTTAAGGCATGTTTGGTTGATAACTTTATTTTATTCACAAGATATGAATTTTGAAGTGTTTTCTCATACATTCGTCCCACTGTGCGACGCGAGTACAGGTGTTAGAGTTTTTGGTTAAGTAATTTTCAAATTTTAGAAGAAACAGTGGGTGGTAAATTTTGTATTACGTTAGGGGTGTTTATATTTTGCATATGCTTATGTGTATGTATATACTTTATATATGTGTATATATATATATTTTTCATATATAACATTTCTAGGAACCGTTTTGAATTGGTTTTTTGAGCATGCACTAATGGTATGTTCAGATTGCTACGATTTGAACAATTATGAAAACTAAATCTCTTTTTATACTTTTTTATAATAATTATTGTTATTTGTTTTCAATGAATTAATAATTTTTTTTTGTTTTTTATTGAGACAAATTTTTATTTTTATTTTATAAGTTGAGGTCAAAAAAAAAACTGAATTTTTTGAGAGGTTTGCGTAAAATGTAATTGCTACCGAATAAAGTTTAAAGTTGCTATGTTTTCCTATTTGTTTCATTTAAATATATTACTTTCTTTATAATAAACCGCAAAAACAATTTGGAAAATACATATTCACGAAAATTTAGACGAGATAAGATTTCGGTCTGTGAGACCGTGCGCGAGTATACGTGTACTGTCAAACTGCGCGAGTATAGAAAGGTTAAAAATTTGAATATGGCAACGATGCCATCCATTGCCTTTTTCAATTGTGAATGAACCTGAAAGTTTTCAAATCTGTCAGTCTTGTGTAAAAATTGTTACAGGTTCATTCGGGATTTTCACTCTAAAAGTAAAATTATTCTCCCTCAGAAATTCGCAGATATTTTTTAAAAACAAAGAAGAAATAAATGCAAGTAAGTGTTTTTTATATTATCGAAGTGTCTTGATAACATTGGTGATCATTGTTTTTTAAAATAGAGGGTTTTCTAAGAAATAAATGTATTACTTTACAAAAAGTGCTTGCGGGGTGAATGTGGATACTATATGGGACACACTTTTATTAAATGTTTTTTATACTTTTGTGAATTAAAATAAGAAATTTTTATTTTGGAATATTAAAAAAGTTCTTTCTTAAATATCTTGCGTTAGTTTTTAATTATTTATCGGTTATTTTTGTAGCTGTCCACTTCCGCCCCATTAATTACTTTACAAAAAGTGCTTGCAGGGTGAATTTGGACACACTATATGGACACACTTTTATTAAATGTTTTTTATACTTTTGTGAATTAAAATAAGAAATTATTATTTTTGAATATTAAAAAAGTTCTTTTTTAAATATCTTGTGTTAGTTTTTAATTATTTATCGGTTATTTTTGTAGTTGTCCACTTCCGCCCCATTAATTTTGGTCCGTGTCCTTATCCACCCCTTGGTGGGGGGCATATGGACAGAAAAAGCTTGTTGATTGAATTATGGAAAACCTTAAAACTTGAAGTCTTATCAAGTTTATGTTAAGGGACAATTTAGGGGAAGCCTTTGTTTATCAGCTGGTAAAAAGTGTTGATTTAAAGTCTTTACTGTAGACAAATATTAAAGATTTAATAAAATTTGTCCACAACCGCCCCCCTCCTCCCCTACATATATTATTTGTCAAATCTCTATCGGTGTACCAGGTGTGACGTAGGTGGCAAAAAACTTGCTAGTCAACTTGCCAGCAAGTTCACATATTTTTTACAAGTTTACCTGCTTTTAACATCCAATTTTGAATTTCCAAGATGTCGCCAGCAAAAATAAAAATAAATATTCTCGTTTCAGCTAATTTTCTAATTTAATTTTGTTCATTTTGATATATTTGCAAAACCTGTCAAACTACTTGCCGATTTACTTGCTCGTTTTACTAGCTGGAAAATTTGCTAGCCAGTTGACCAGCCAGTACTAAAGCAAGTACTAAAAGTTTGAATGTGTGAGTAAAATATTTGTCAAATCTCTATCGGTGTACTTGGTGTGATGTAGGTGGCAAAAAACTTGCTGGTCAACTTGCCAGCAAGTTCACATTTTTTTCCATTTCAAAGATTTTTTACAAGCTTACCTGCTTTTGACATCCAATTTTGAATTTCCAAAATGTCGCCAGCAAAAATAGAAATAAAAATCCTCGTTTCAACTAATTTTTTAATTTAATTTTGTTCATTTTGATATATTTGGCAAAACCTGTCAAATTACTTGCCGATTTACTTGCTCGTTTTACTGGCTGGAAAATTTGCTACCCAGTTGACCAGCCAGTACTAAAGCAAGTACTAAAAGTTTGAATGTGTGAGTAAAATATTTGATTGTATGCCAACTTGCTAGCCAGAACTTGCTCGTGTGGCCGCCGGGTAAGGAAAACAAATTGCGACTTACCCTGCGGCCACACGAGCAAGTTCTGGTCAGCAAGTAGCGTACATATATTATTTGTCAAATCTCTATCGGTGTACTTGGTGTGAAGTAGGTGGCAAAAAACTTGCTAGTCAACTTGCCAGCAAGTTCACATATTTTTTACAAGCTTACCTGCTTTTAAAATCCGATTTAGATTTAGATTAGAAATAAAAATCCTTGTTTCAACTAATTTTCTAATATAATTTTGTTCATTTTGATACATTTGGCAAAACCTGTCAAATAACTTGCCGATTTACTTGTTCGTCTTACCCGGCGGCCACACGAGCAAGTTCTGGCTAGCAAGTTGGCATACAATCAAATATTTTACTCACACATTCAAACTTTTAGTACTTGCTTTAGTACTGGCTGGTCAACTGGCTAGCAAATTTTCCACCCAGTAAAACGAGCAAGTAAATCGGCAAGTAATTTGACAGGTTTTGCCAAATATATCAAAATGAACAAAATTAAATTAGAAAATTATTTGAAACGAGGATTTTTATTTTTATTTTTGCTGGCGACATCTTGGAAATTCAAAATTGGATGTTAAAAGCAGGTAAGCTTGTAAAATATATGTGAACTTGCTGGGAAGTTGACTAGCAAGCTTTTTGCCACCTACGTCACACCAAGTACACCGATAGAGATTTGACAAATAATATATGTACGCTACTTGCTGGCCAGAACTTGCTCGTGTGGCCGCAGGGTTACTGCCTGGAAAATTTGCTAGTCAGTTGACCAGCCAGTACTAAAGCAAGTACTAAAAGTTTGAATGTGTGAGTAAAACATTTGATTTTATGCCAACTTGCTAGCCAGAACTTGCTCATGTGGCCGCCGGGTTAATTCGCCACAGATCAATGCTTTGGTCAAAGATTAAATAAGTAACAAGATGGGAAACTGACTTACGTTTCACTCCCTAGATCCCTCAATTTTCATTTTCTTTCATTTTATTTTCTTTCCTTGTACATGAAAAATATACAAACAAAAACCATATGGCAGGACAATATTTACTGTGTAAAAACAAGCATACTTTCACAAAATTTATGGTCCAAACTGTGATAGTATTGGTAAAAAAAACGCATACTTTCAAAGAAACTATGGTCCAAAATGTGATAGTATTGGTAAAAACGCTTGTAGGCATCTGTCATTTTGACAGCTTTGTTTCCCATCTCCTTACTATATATAAAATCTCTGGCTTTGGTTGTAAGAAAACCAAATCAGTTTTCTATATAAAAAATATTAACCGTGACACCCTTTGCCCAACAAATGCATTCCACATCCACAAATCTTAAATTATATCTGTCCCTTTCACTCTCATATAGTTTGGCATTTCACATTTGAAAGCGTCCATGTTGAATTTTTCTGTAGGTCGAAAAGTTTCCTAAAAAGAATTCTCTCCTTTATTTTAACAGAATAACGAAAAAAGTGCATCCTTAACTGAAATAAATTACTACCATTTTAATCGCAAGTATTCGATTATAATTTTGCGATAAAATTCAACCCATTCGCATCGTTGCAAGTGCGTTTAAATTCAGTTTGAAACAATCTTGCCACTGTCAGCGCATTACAGCAGAATATATTAAGAAAAAAAAAAATTATACAGAAATATATAGAAAATAGAAGTGCGTGTACACTGTTGGCATTTATTTTTCCTTTTTTTTCTTTAATTCTTCCCGATATTCAATATTCTTTTCGCTTTTATTTCCTCATTTATCTTTAAATTTTACCCTAATGAAAGCTGTTGTATTGTATTCTCTTTATCCTGTAGACTTGACCAATTTATGAATTAAAAAAAAAACAAATTCAAAGAGAAAAAAAAGAAAATAATTAAAAAGTTGGTGGTATTGTTTTTGCGCAAAAAATGAGTGTCGTCGCCGCCTCAGCCGCCGCCGCTGCAATGACTCTTGATGAACAGAAGACAATTTTAAAGACTTGTGGCTCTGCTGCTGCTGCAGCTAGTGCCGATCATAGTACTAATATCATGTCGGACAATAATGGTGAAAATCATATTTTACATAAACTCAAGGCTGCGCCATCGTCAACGGCAACGTCTATTGGTCCAAGCGAAGCACCTAATGCTACCATTCATCCTCCAGCTTCACCACAAATCAGCAACAACAACAACTTCTCATCAACTGCGGCTTCCTCCGTTGCCACCGAAACAATTTATACAGCCCAGCATCGACGATTGTTGGAAGGTATCTAAAGAAAAATCTTACAAACCAAAAACTAAAAAAAACTGGTAACTTTGTACAAAAAAAAAAAAGAAAACTGAAAATAGTAGACAACCGTCCCCAAATTGTCTTTTTCTCAGAAACAAAGTGCGGTTATTATCATTTTACTTTTGCTCGATTATTTTATTCTCAAAATTTAACTTCTTACCGTAAAAGTTCTAATCCAAATAGTTCTTTTGACCTGTCTGTCGTTTCGTTGGTTGCTCGAGAACTCGAGACTCTAGTTTTAAGCCAAAACAACAAAACCAAGAATATAGTGTTTACATTCAAGCCCATGGCCCACCATCGCAATATTTTTAGAAATCAATAATTTCGGTTTTTGTTTTTCTTAAGTGCGGAGAAGAAAAAAAAAAATGCAAAAAGATGAAAATTGTGCAAAAATAGGAAAAACGAAAGCATTCCTCTTGTGTTATGATTTCTGTCTCTAAAATCTCGATTGTTTCCTTGAAAAACATTTTTTTTTTCGTTACTCGAAGAATGTCCTTATACAATAAATCCGTGTGACGGTTGAGTGAGGTGCTAAAAATTAAATCGCGATCGTTTCGAATTGTGGTGCTCGAAAAATCTTGTAAATCGATAAAAGAAGCGTTCTTCACAAGTGGCCCTTTTTGAAGTGTCTAAATTTGGTTCTTTTACTGTATTGTTTGGTTTAAAGTTTCAATAATAATGAAAGGTTTTCTTGAACAAATGGAATCGATATGTAAATGCAATGTTTGTTCCAAGCGCAGTGGAAGTATCCAATCTATTAAGAAATATCAATATCGTAGAATTTTAAAATTGTAAATTTTTGATTTAAAATGATTTTATAAACGAGTTAGCAGGACACTAAAGCTTTATCATCCTCTAAATTGGTCAAACAATGCAGAGAGGCCCTCAAGGAACTAGACCTGAGCGTTTCTCTAATCTGAGCCATAGGGGCTATGAGGGAAATAAGAAGACAGACGAGCTAGCTAGGTAGGGACCAGTCCTTCAAAACTCATTGGCGGTGAGAGTATATGCTCCTCTTGGAGTTGTGAATGGCAATATCCTGACAAAATACACATCAGAAGCAAACTATAGGTGGCTTAAGCAGTCAAACCTTTAGCTCAAAGCTACGTAATATTACGAACTCGAGTTACGAGTCGGTTACAGATCTTGAGTTAGAGATTTCAAACTTCGAGGACTCTATAAACACCTTGGTGGAATGATAACTTATCTAATCTGAGGAAATCTGCTATAAGCATAAATTTTATCAGCCTTATAAGGACTGCTTGAGAATATACAAGCGTTCTATAGCTCAAGCCAAAAAACAAGGATGGCAAGAGTACTGTCAGTCCATCGAAAATATCAAAGATTCGACCAGGCTTGGTAGGGTTTTATCAAAAGAACATTCGAACCCCACATTTCTTAAAAAAACCAGATGGAAGCTGGACAGCATCTCCAATGGAGACATTAGAGCTACTAATGAATGTATCCTTTCCAGGTTGGGCAGAAGAACGACCCGAATCTAATCTGACTTTCAACATGCCAACTTCCATAGAGCATGTTAACGCCCTTATAACTGAAGAAAATATAGTCTGGGCTATTAAAACTTTCTCCGAATTTGAAGTCGGAATCAAAAACAGAATCACGCATACATGCACACACTTGCACATACATACTCGCCGCCATGTTACAAATAAAGAAAATAAAAACAATGTCATGTCATCTGCAATTCTGCATATGAGATTCGAGATTCCGCAAATACATAGACATTCAACCATTAGAAGCAAAAATATGTGTTTGCATGTTCGTTTGGTATCCGGAATCGGACAGTTCTGTGTACCAATTCCGGATTACCAAAAAAGAAACAAAAACGCTTTAAGAGTGGTTTTCTTAAAAGAGGGCATGAATCTGCCAAAGATTACCGACCTATAAGCCTTACTTCCTTTCTTCTTAAAACCCTGGAGAGAATCGTAGAATCTCACGTAAGGAGTAGTTGGCCTCTATCTAACTCGCAACATGCCTACATGAGGGGTAGATCTACAGAGATTGCTCTTCATGAGGTAGTGAGAACGATAGAAAACACGATTCATTTCAAGGAATATACCCTAGCTACCTTCTTAGACGTAGAAGGAGCTTTGAACAATGTCCTAACTGAATCCATCGCAGAATCACTTGCAGACTTTGGTGTTGAGGACTACATCAAAAGGTGGATAATATCCATGGTTAGTAACAGAAGGATTCAATCAAAGTTAGGATATTCAATGTGTACCAAATATGCCAGCAGAGGAACACCCCAAGGGAAGCTTGTATAGCCTTTAGAAATATCCAACAGAACCAAAATGTAGCTATACTAACAGATAGTCAGGCAGCTATTAAAGCTCTATCATCTTCTAAATTGGTCCAGCAATGCAGAGAGACCCTCAAGGAACTTGACATGAGCGTCACTCTAATCTGGATACCGGGCCATAGGGGCTATGAGGGAAATGAGAATTTAGACGAGCTAGCTAGGCTAGGACCAGCCCTTCACAACTCATTGGCGGTGAAAGTATATGCTCCTCTTGGAGTTGTGAAGGGCAATATCCTGACAAAAAAAACATCAGAAGCAAACTATAGGTGGAATAGCTTAATCAGTTGCGTTATATCTAGGAAAATCTGGCCCACCTATAACAAACCCAAATCAATAAATTTAATTTCCAAACCAAGACATTACATAGCCAGGATTGTTGCAACTTGCACAGGGCACTGGCCAATTGGGGAGCATGCGAAAAAATTGGGTATACCACATAACACTTCCTGCCGTAGCTGTGAGAACCAGTATAAAAAAGAAACGGTCCCACGCTTTCTCTGCCATTGTCCGGCCTTGCCTAGGAAAAGATCACTCCACTTAGAGAGTTCTTCAACGGTATTGAAGAACTCTCAGAATTCAAGATCAAAGACATGATCTCATACCTCAATACCACAAAGTGGCTTTAGCGCCCGCCCCTTTGTTTCTCCTAAATTAAATGGCACTATGATATAATAGGCTGTAGTGTAGGAGAATAATACACATCCTTCCTAACCCATTCTTAAATCTTTTTAGAATCTCATGAGGTATGGTATAAAAACGGCGCACTCAGCGCTAATTGTGTCCTACACGGAAGTAGGACAGCCAGTTCTAAATACCTACCTTGCAGGATACTTAACAGATTTCGCATTTTAGATGTCAAACATGTTCCGTTTTCAAATAATATTGACCATAGTATTTCATGCTGCTATTCTGAGTCGATGAGATCCGAAGCTATAGCCAAAGAAAGATTTATAATGAAAGGAACTGGAAAGCATTTGTTATAAGAGAAACAAGACTTGTAAAATGTACATTAGATCTTTGACCAAGGTACATAATTATCTGCTGTATCGGGTATAAGTACACTGCTCCTAGAGGAGAATGAAGCAAACTTTGTCTTTTAACGTAAGACAAAATAGTCCTCAGACAAAGACTATTTCGAAGATTCCTTTAGAATATATGCATTAAAACTGAGTGATCTGGAGATCCTTCTCTGAATCGCTCAATTTGCTATAGAATATCAATTTCTCCGTTAGCTCCCAATCATGTACCTTGACAGAATAATTTCGTTCTACAAGAAAATTAATTTTTCCTGCTGAGTAGCAAAATCCTTAGGTGGACTCTGAACAGCCTCAAACCATACAAATCTTTATTATACTACTAAACTGCATCAAATGAAAGACATGCTACTTCCTCATATGGAGATGTATTTCGATAGCAGACTTAATCTGGTTCATATTCAAAAAGTACGGCGTGAAATTACGCAAACCAGCAAAATGCTCCGACGCTGCCCCTAAAAATCTAAGACCTGTTAGTCTATCATCGTTCTTTCGAATTTCAATTAAGAAACTGTATCGATACGGAGCTTCTTTCTCTATCTGAACATCCATACTGCTGAGGGAAATAAGTGAAAACTGCTCTGCACACACTAGTTAGAGTCATCACTTAAAAGAAGGTCATTCACTTAATTTGCAAACATTACCTTGAAAAAAGAGTCAAAGTCAAGAGTCAAGGTGGGTTTGTAGGTAGAAATGGCTGTTCATGGCAGACGCTGGCTACGGAACACAATTAGCGCTTGATTGCGCCGTTTTGATACCAAAAACCCGAGCGTATCTGAAAAAGTATAATTAGTAAAAACTACACTGTTAGGTGCATAGTGGAGCTAAATCCAATTGGCTTTGTTGTTATAAAGAATCACGTTGTTTATCCTCATATTTGAGAGTTCGCTAAGATCATTTAAGAAAGCAATTGTTTTGGTATTAAGTAGCGCTGGGCATTCACACAAAAAATGTTGAAGTGTCTCCCTTTGCACCATGTCTCTACAACTACCGCAGAACTCATTGTAGGAAATACCAAGTCTCATGGCATGTTGTCCGGTTGGCCAGTGGCTTGTACAAATGGCAACAATTCTACTAATTTCTGACCTAGGCCTGTACAGAAATTCCTTGCTGCGTTTATGATCGTAAGTGGGACATATCTACCTTGAAATAATGCAGTTGGTGAGATTTTTCCATCTTACGTTGACAAAGTGGTTCTGAATGTCTGTTTTCAAGACCCCCAAAGAATCCTAAAGAGTCTCACTCTTTCAAGTTCTGTTGGTTTTTGAGTAAGTGGTGCTTTACGACCCATAAATCTGCGGCAAATGACTGTACTTTACGTCTCTTGATATCTATAGTATAGTAAACAATTATCTGCGAGCACTGTGATTTGTCTTAATGCCTCTTCATAGTGAGGGTGTTGCAAGCAGAAATAATGGCGATAAAAGATGCATTATCCTAGATCAAAGAAAATGTTATATCTTTTAAGGATATACGTGTTTCTCTCCATATGTCTCCACAAACTCTATCACAGTCCACGACTGTCGATCATTTCCGAATGATATAACGGAACAGTTTAAGATTCATCAAATTTAGGTGTCAGGCGATACAGACATTGCGGGAAATTGTAAAGCTATTGAGCTCGCCAAAAACGGAACACTTCTTTCCACTTTTAGACATTGACACAACATAGGAACACCGCTTGGTACATGCAAACATCTTTTCAAACAATATGCTCTAGAATCAGCAAATGCTAGATGGTGACAGGGTATTACCTGCCTAGCAACTAAACTAATATGGCAAAGCATAGACCTGAAGCGGTCAAAATGCTTGATTTCCCAGAGCAAACAAAGTATAACCTCCACATTAACAGGATACTGCCTCCTGCCTCATAGGAAGACATGCCATGCCATGAAGCTGCGGGTGCACACAAGTGACTTATATAGATACTGTATGGTCGAGGACGAAGAGGAAACAGTCCAACACCTTCTATTTACCTACATGTATCTCGGTAATCTCTTCTTCGATGTTTTAGTTCACAACTCTTCCATGAGTACCTTTCTTTATTGGTGTCATAATGGACCCTTAGGGTCTAAGTGAATCAACAACACATATGCAGCCACTCTAACCTAACCTTACCTCTTCATATTGGAAAAGTATTTAATTTGGCCTCTCTCTCCACAAGTACATTGACATTCACTACCCCAAGTATAATGTTTGGGAAAAACTTTCAGGTGTTTTACACCTTGACGTACAGAATGAGAAGACGCGGAACTCTTGAAAGACAACTGTTTTCATTTCTATACAGATACATCCAAAACAACAGAAGGAGTGGGTGAACGAGTGCACTCCAACAATAAAGCAGTTTTAAATTTTATCGACTAGGGATGTTTTATATTGGCTAAGAGAAAACGTAAAACATGTCTTTTCCGACAGCCACCCTGCCCTGACATTCGTAGAATCTGTCTCCACAAACTTTTACAAGATAAAAGTAGC
Source organism: Sphaerophoria taeniata (assembly GCA_943590905.1). Classification (NCBI taxonomy): domain Eukaryota; kingdom Metazoa; phylum Arthropoda; class Insecta; order Diptera; family Syrphidae; genus Sphaerophoria; species Sphaerophoria taeniata. Next base: position 101,290,679 of record OX016540.1, on the reverse strand, counting down.
TTGCCTCAACCTGGTTCTGGATATAGGTAGATTTCTTAGATTCATGTGGTAGTCAACGTCAGTTTTCCCTTGAGGAGATTCGTTAGCCAGCCTTGAAACTCAAATGAGGAATTCTTAACCTAACAATGTCTAACCCAAGACCAATGCACACCGACAGCTCCATTTCTGATTTTTATATTTTAATTTCTTCAAAAATACAGCTTACATTTCAGTTTTAAGTTTTTCTTTCAACAACCCGTCAAATTTTGATCACATTGGGACAAGAGGTCCCAAGGGCAGTTTTTCGTTCAAGGGGTTCAAGTTAAATTAGGATTAAAAAATCGCCAATAGGGAATTATTATTGGATATCTAAAATAAACGAAAATGCATTACAAATTATCGTTTCCATTAAACAAGAAAATATTTCAATACAATTTAAAAGTGTTATAAATGTTTGTAGCTCAAAAAAGGAAAGAAACAGTGAATGGGAAAGATATTATCAGTGGCCGCAAGTTCAGTGATAAAAAAAATACTTCGTTTCGGTAAAAGATAAAAAAAGAAAAATTCTATGAAGATTATCTTTCCCAAAAAAATGAGCCTAGGTGTTTGAATAAAAGAAATGTAAAATTCAAGTGAAACGATTCGGTGTCCCTATTCCATATTAGAGTCTCGTCAATTCTCTTGTCTCGGTTAATTTGCCTTTGAATCAAACAACCTCGTCCTCTTAAAACGATGTTCATCTTACATCCAAAGACGAGGATCGACAAGACAAGTAACCAAAAACGTGGATGGACGATTTGAGTCTCTCTCGCACACAATTTCAAAGAAATTTAACTCGTTTCTTTTATTGGTATGATTTGGAATAAGTTTATGGTTAAAGATGTTTTATTATTAAATTAACTCTAATGAATACATTTTTCTAAAGTTTAACAATATTACAACAAATTTAAGAAAAACCGTTAAATAATTTTCTTTACAAACCTTTCAGATGAAATACACAATCTGAAGATTGAACAAAGTCGAATCACACAGCAATTTACTGATGCGCAACGTCGAGAAAAGATACTTATGCGAAGACTTGCCAACAAAGAACAAGAATTCCAAGACTATGTCGTAAGTCTAATTACAATTTTGTTGAGTAAATTGTTGTTCATAATTGTCTGAATATTTCAGAGCCAAATCGCAGAGTACAAAGCTGCTCAGGCACCCGGACCGGCGGCTTTGCGATCTGCCTTGCTGGATCCAGCTGTTAATTTGCTGTTTGAAAAACTTAAAAAAGAATTGCAGGCTACTAAGGCTAAGCTCGAAGACACTCAACAAGAATTGTCAGCTTGGAAATTTACTCCAGACTCAAATACGGGAAAACGGCTGATGGCGAAGTGTCGATTGTTATATCAGGTATGAAGGATGACTTTGTATTCTCCATGCCGAGATGTAATTGGTTGTTTTAATTTGTTTGTAGGAAAATGAAGAACTTGGGAAAATGACTTCGAATGGACGTTTGGCGAAGCTAGAGACTGAACTGGCCATGCAGAAAAGCTTTGCAGAAGAAGTTAAAAAATCACAGTCAGGTATGTTCTTACTTGCTCTTCAAAATCAAGACTATGAAAAACAGAGTTGATTCAAAACCAGAGTTATTGGGTATAGGGAATTTTATTGCCGTCAGATCAATCCACCAAGAAGCTCTCCACTGATCTTTCATTTTCATTAACACTTTTTTATCACGATCTATTTTTATTTCTATAACCAAGGAAATATAATTCCTGGAAAGAACAAAGCCGTTTAACTCCCAAGGTAGAAAATGTACTACCAATCCAACCTAAGTTAATGTTAGCTTACCCATACCCATCGCTACAAGAAAGTAGTTGCTTACAATATTATCATCATCACTCTAATCTGGATACCGGGCCATAGGGGCTATGAGGGAAATGAGAAGGCAGATGAGCTAGCCAAGCAAGGTTCAGCCCTTCACAACTCATTGGCAGTAAGAGTATATGCTCCTCTTGGAGTTGTGAAGGGCAATATCATTACCAAATACACATCAGAAGCAAATCATACATAGGTGGAGTAGTTTAACGAGTTGCGTTATATCTAGGAAAATCTGGCCCGCCTATAACAAACCAAAATCAATCAATTTAATTTCCAAACCAAGGCATGACGTAGCCAGGATTGTCGCTACCTGCACAGGGCATTGGCCTGTAGGGGAGCATGCGGCAAAATTGGGTATACCACATAACTCTTTCTGCAGTAGCTGTGAGAACCAGGAAGAAAAAGAAACGGTCCCACACTTTCTATGCCATTGTCCGGCCCTGGCTTGGAAAAGAGCACTCCATTTAGGTAAAGACTTCTTCAACGGTATTGAGGAACTCTCAGATTTCAAGATCAAAGATTTGATCTCATACCTCAATAACAATAGGCCGTAGGGTAGGAGAATAATACAACATTATATATTATACAGGGTGTCCCGAAATTCAACGATAAGCCGGAACCAGGGGGTGGCCCTATTCATGACAGCATGGAAGAAAAATATAAAAAAAATCAAAGTCATTTTGTTTCAAATTACAACAAAAAATGTAAATTCTCAAAAAAAAAATATCTCTTGACATTTTTTGCTACTGTGACTACAAATTTTCATTAATTTTTGATTTTATATTTTTATCAGAATCTTAAAACATATAGCATCCTTTCCTAGTTTCCAAAAATTCCAAATTTTTAGCGGTTTTTCCACGACAAGTAATCAAAAAAGTTTTTTTCCATAAAATTTTATTTTTTTTTTGTTTCAGTCCACTTTCAGTCATCGTGGTTATAAAAAAATGTATGGACACTACCGTGGCGTTTTTTTTAAGAAATTGGCGCAGGTTATCAAAATTCTAAAATGGTATAACACTTTGGCTAAACTTGCCAGAAAAAGAAGTAATGCATACTTTTTCATAACAACAACCGATTTTCAAACAAAAAATTTGTTCAGAGAAATAACCACTTTATGGAAAAAATTGGTTTTCTGATGCGCTTTCTTCAAAATTTAGTACGATCTGTTTCGACTGTTTTTTTTATTCCATTAATGTGTTAATTTCAAGTGTGATTTTGAAATTGTGTACTAGTTTTTGAAAAATCCTTGAACTTTCATCATTTTTATCATGCCATTGCCGTATGCCCCCTTGGATACGTAAACATGCACATAGTGTACGGAGAATGCCGGTGCAATGCTAATTCTGCTACTCGAATATACTGAGAAAGGTTCAAAAATGCTGGAAGATATCCAGATTATCGGGTTTTCTATAAATGTGCATCAAGAGGTTTTGGAAGCGCGTTTAGAAAGAAGAAGTGCTAGAAGACCAAGAGCAGATGGTATTGACAATTCACGGAAACTGAAAACAATTCAACAACATCGTATATTGATGCAGGTGGCAAAAAATTCGAACATTTACTGTAAAAAATTAATAAAATATGTTTGTACTCCTAAATGGCACTTATGCATTTTTTCTTATTTAGATTTTTTTATTTTAATTAAATGCATATTATGACGATTTAAAATAAACAAACAGAAAATATTTGGGCCCAAATAAAACGTGCTTCATTCTGAAGACTCATAGGGAAGTGATTTATTTGAATAGAAAAAGTTTTTGAAAATCGGTTGTTGTTATGAAAAAGTATGCATTACTTCTTTTTCTGGCAAGTTTAGCCAAAGTGTTATACCATTTTAGAATTTTGATAACCTGCGCCAATTTCTTAAAAAAGACGCCACGGTAGTGTCCATACATTTTTTTATAACCACGATGACTGAAAGTGGACTGAAACAAAAAAAAAAAAAAATGTATGGAAAAAAACTTTTTTGATTACTTGTCGTGGAAAAACCGCTAAAAATTTGGAATTTTTGGAAACTAGGAAAGGATGCTATATGTTTTAAGATTCTGATAAAAATATAAAATCAAAAATTAATGAAAATTTGTAGTCACAGTAGCAAAAAATGTCAAGAGATATTTTTTTATTTTGAGAATTTACATTTTTTGTTGTAATTTGAAACAAAATGACTTTGATTTTTTTTCCATGCAGTCATGAATAGGGCCACCCCCTGGTTCCGGCTTATCGTTGAATTTTGGGACACCCTGTATATATAATAGGATTGTAAGTGCGGAGCATACATAATCCACAACCCATTTTCAAATCCATTTAGAATCTCACGAGGTATGGTATCAAAACAGCGCACTCAGCGCTAATTGTGTCCTGCGCGAAGTAGGACAGCCATTTCTACCTCATCATCGTCGGCCTGGTCGCTGAAGTCTGCGCTGCGCCATAGCCAGAATACGGCCCGAGCCTCCTTAAGCAAGTTCTTCCACCTATCCCAATCGTTAATTGAAGCCATCGAATCTCGCAATCCAATGCTTCCGGCGTCCTTTGAGCGCACATGTTCATGCCACTCTGTCTTCCACTATATTGTACCATCAAAGACTGTAAAGGCCAGTTTCTATTCGCTCATAGGTTAGGTTAAGCGGGCTGAAAGTTGGTGTTGGTACCGTCACATTTAGATCAATGTGGATCCATTGTGGGTATTCTGTAGAATTGAAATTCGCTCATAGGAACTAGCTGTGCAGCCCAGTGTAGGTTACTAAGCTTAATTTGGTTCTCATAATTTATCTGTTTATCATCTCCAAAATCTTCCTTCCTCTCAAACGGGGACAACTATTCTCTGTAGGATTTTTCTCCCGAACGTGTCGAGTTGTTAGTACCCCCGGCTAAGCCAATCCAAGTCACGGATCCGTAAGTGAGTGCTGGTAAGTCTTTAAGATTTTTGTATTTAAAAAGCCTTGAAAGACTTAAGTATGTTCGATTGGTATACCAACATTAACCATTTGCGGTTTAATAGGTAATGTTGTACCATATCTGGCCCGGCACCCAGTGAAGGTGAATGTTAAACTGTTGTGCCATCTCCATTAGAGACGATCGACAGTTTTGGACCGTAATTGAGTTTGTAGAGACAGATTCCAGGGATTTTATAGCTGCTTGACTATCAGAGAATCCGGACATCAGATGTAGATACCAAGTTTTCTCTGAGCCAGGACATGACCTCCTTAATCGCCAAAAGTTCTACCTGAAATACGCTACAATGATTTGGAAGGCTGAATGAGAGACTTAGTTTTAGTCGTTCGGAGTACATACCTCCACCGGGTCTTGATAGCAAATCAGATACCTAAATTTGGCTTGAATATTGTAATTTTCTGAATTGCCCTATTTCTCTTTCTCGCACTTGACAGATTGTCACTCAAAAGTACATTGAACACTCTGGTAGTCTCTGTTATCCTGAGGCAGCCAACATCGTATTTATTCTTTTCTTTTGGTCATCCGATAGGTGTCAAAAATGAGTGTCTTATTCATATGATTTTACTGCTACAAATAACAAAAGTAAATTTAAATTTCTTGTTTATCTTTAAAGAACTCGACGATTTCCTTCAAGAACTTGACGAGGACGTAGAAGGAATGCAAAGTACGATATTATTTCTACAGCAGGAACTTAAAACTACCCGAGATCGTATTCAGTTTTTGGAAAAAGAAAACTATCAACTCAAAAATGGAATAACCGAAGAATCTACCGACCCCGCAGCTTCACTATCACCATCCGCCCAGCAACAACACCTTTCAATGAACGGTGACGCAATAAAAGCAACCATACCTCTCAATTCAACTGACAATTATTCTCCACCTTCCACTGCCAATTCGGCAAGCACTAAATTCGTTACCGGTACTAATTTCAATCTGATCAGTGGCAAAAATCTCGAGACCATCGAAGAGAACTCATGCCTGAGAACGCAAATTCCCAACTGCAACACAAACAGCAATGCTAACAAAACATCAGACAATGCATGTTCAAGTGAGTTTTTCAACGGAGGAGGCAATTCGAATGACGCCAATGGTAACGATACCGAACTCATACAAACCGTATCCGCCAACAGTGATGATCTTATCATTGATGCCAGCAGTAATAGCAATAGTACAGTGGGTGGAACAACGGTCAAAACCCGAATTAACACAAGGAAACGTAATTTTGACAGTGACTCTAGTGAATGTGGCAGCACAAATGGCACAACCACGAGAAATGCCGTTGCCAAAAAACTAAAAAAGAAGCCCCGCCGCTCGTCCTCAGTGTTGTCCATTGATTTAAACGAGGACGACTCAAACATTGGTGGGGTTTCGGTTGACCGAAGCGATGACGAAAATAGCAATAGCCAACCAACAAGGGTCATAACTAGGCGAAAGTCTGCTCGAAATCACTTGAACGGCAGCGAAGCAAATATATAAGCAAACATTATATCGGTAAACTTAAAAAACCAACAAACAATTATAATAATAAGGTTAACTTGTTTACGTTTGCCTTTAAGCTAAGGCAAAAACAAAAACACTGATTTAGTTTATTTTAATTGCTTGAAAAATTCGTTTCCAAGCATAGGAAGTCTAAAGAAGCAGATAATTTCACTAAATGAATATTTTTTTTCCGTTAGATTAATTCGAGTGCATCAGTGTATGTTTTTTTAAATTTTATTTTGAGTTGCAATAATTATACATTATTCAATAACTTGTACAAACAAAAATTTATTAAAAAAAAATATGATTTTTCACGAACACACTCTTAATGAATTTACGAAAAATCAAAAAAAAAAAAACTTTATTTTAACTAACACAACACTTATATATAAAACTACAGAAACAAAAACACATAAATATAATTATACATTTATTATAACGATAAGATTATTAAGTAGTGTTATTTTGCAGGAATGTTATTCATTCGAACGTTTTAAACGAAACAGGAAAAAATAAAAAAAAATCATAACCGTGTAAGAGTAACTACATATTGACAAAAAAAAAATAATAATAAATAAAAAAAAAAAAAAAACTAGTGCAGACGAGGTGTTTTATTTCAATTATTCTTTTCTATTTGCATTGGATCAGTCACTGAAAATTAAAACGATCTGCGAGGTCTACGTCTACTATGTAATTCCTTTCGAAAGCAAACATTTTCGAAAACGAACATTTTGTACTCTCTTTTTCTAATGCGGAGCGGATAAGAAATCTAGTAATCACGGAATGACAAATCCGCATTCGGATTTTTCGTACCTGGCAATGCGTTTCCGCATGTCATTAGCGTTCCAAAACGGAAATTTAATTTCTACACCAAGAAAGGTATTGGATATGGATTGCAATTTGAAGGTCGTTTTGAAAGGGCACTTAAGGAGAAATGGGTTGTGTGTTGGTGAAATACATAAAATGTAAGTAAGGAAATAATTTTATTTAAAATTTAAGCAACCACGGCATTAATGCAATGCTTTAATTTTCTATTAAAATATAGATGTTCGTTGCTGTGTGGATGTGTGTTCCATCTACTACACAAATAAATCCCGGAATTCCCGATTGAGAAAGCAAATACTGATTAGATTATGCTCTCGGAGTTTTAGTTCATTCATTTTAAGGTTTATGTCCCTTGGGCATAAAACTTTTTCAATTGCACTACAAACTACTGCAATCGAACTCGATGTTGTCTGTTGTAACATTCCTATCGAGTAGTCATGGCCGATGTGGTGCTGATAGCTTCCTTGTCCTAAAAACTTCGAGGTAACAGCTAGTTTCAATATGTCAGGAACTGCAATAGATTTCAAGGGAGTAGACATTTCTTCTCGAATAACATTCAATACATACAGTACACCCTCGGTAAAAGCAACCCTCGATAAACGCAAAACCTCGATTAAAGCAACACCCAATTTTTGACCATTAGTGACTCAGTAATCGCAACTTTTCAAAAAAGTGACTCATTAAACGCAACTTTCCAACTTTGATTTTTTTTTTATTTGTTCTGAATGTGTACTTACTTTTTTGAATTTTGTAAGCGTCTTGACCTTAGGATCGTATGTGCATTGCTTTTTTGACATTGTTTTGTTTTTTTTAGTTTTCACTTAATTTTTTCGTGTTCGGTCGGTAGATTTTGTGAGTCATGGCGATTGTTAAAAAAGTCCCAAAATTGTCAATTAAGCAAAAGGCTGACATTTTTACTAAATTGAGTAATGGTGAATCTGCAAACTGCAACATCGTTGAGTAAAAGTTATGAATGCAACAAGTCAACAATTTGCTGAATTCAAAAAAACAAAGGGTGCTGATTTAACTGTTATATTCTTTGAAAATGGATTTAATAAAATGAATTAACTTTTTTTTAATAGCAAACCTATAAACCTCTTGTTTTAAGCTCACTCGGTTATTGCAACAAACTCAATAAACGCAACCGCCCAAAATTTCTATTAGTTGCTTTTATCGAGGGCGTACTGTAGTTAAAAGCGGTTTTAGATAGTCGAAAGTGTTGTACAAAACTAAACGAAGGCAATAGTGAAAAAGGGTAAAAAAGGCAGACATCTTTGAGAGAAAAGTAAATTAAATTATAAAACTGTCAAATTAACGCGCAATACTAGGTCTGTTTGGTAACTCCAACTTTTTGCTACGAAGTACAACGAAGTAAAACGTTTTTACATTTCCTGTTTGTTTACTCGAATTAGTTGCAGAGAAAGGGGAAATCGAGAGAGCAAAAAATTTCCCCTCCAAAGAAAATTTTTCAACTTTTGCAACAGAAATTTCTTGTTGCAATTTCTTTTTAAATGTATCTTGCTCTTCGAATTGAAACGGTTCGTCGAAATTTAGAAAGAACATGCTTTGTGTTCAGCAATTAATACATAATTATTTCATTTATGTTACTATTTTTTTTTTTTAAGGACTTGATAAGCAAAGCAAAGAAAAAGGTTTAATGCTTGGTTCCAATAATTCTTTTGTCATGACGGGAGATAAGTATACTTCTCCGAAGTGCTGATTTTTTCACAAAGCTGATCGAAAAATAATATACATATGTATATGAATGTGAATGTGCATTTTTAATTCCAAATCGGTATACTGACGAACCACTTATTCAAAATATTTGTCTACACAGTTTCGCCTATTTCGTTGTCCTCATCGCTGTCTTCAGGAATGATAAACATTTACGCTCTAAAACTGCACCACAACCACAATATTCTTCTTTGCTGAGCGAAGAAACATATTTCATCATTATTTTTCCATATAAGTAATGTACGTACACTCTATTGTCAATCGTTTTGGAAAATGAAAACAACAAATTACATCAACGCGTTTGTTTACTTTGTTGCAAGTTTCTCTCTTTCTGAGAGAATTTTACTCTCTTCACCTAATTTGACAGATTTCAAACAAACTGCTACAAAAAGTTGCCAAACAGACCTACTGATATGAGAAAAATTCTTCGTGTAATAACGCACGTTAGTCATGCGCCGTGAAATATCCGACTATTTCTTCTTTAAAAAATAATTTGAACTTTCTCGTCTTGTTCGTAATTTGTTTTGATTTTTGCTTTGACAGATCTCGTTCCATTCGAACATTTTACAGAGTACGGAATACTACGAAAACGAATTCATAAACGAATCGAAAATCAAATTCGAGTAGGATTGGCTTACGAAACGAATTACAGAGTAGGGCCTTGGTTACCGAGCTATGATCAAACAACTTTTTTTTTTGGTTTCAGTCCTTAGTGTGTTATTACACTCAGACTTTCTGTATGCTGCGTGGTCCTATATTTTCTTTTGAACACTCATCCCGTCAATCTCGCATTATTACATTCGGATGTTTTTCGGTTGCGTGTTTTTGACACTTCTCTTTCATTGTTTGTTCTCATCCACAAAGTCAAAGTGTGAAAATAATGAAAGCCTTTTAACCACTGGTCCGATTGACTTAAGAGGTTTGAGCGAATTCTCGTGGGTGGTTTTTTTGATTTTTTTTAAGATCAAAATTTAGTGTAGCCACCATACGATTTTTTCGCCAAAAAACAAAAGTTTCACTTTTTTCAAAAACGGCTCCTACGATTTTTTTCAAACTTCCCCGAAAATTTTTGTTTAAAATACTGATGTGTTTTATGTAAAAAAATATTTTTGTATTGCTACAAAACGGTACCTTCCATAGATCCGTTTTTTTTTTGTTATCAGATTTTCTCGAAAAATGAAAGTCCGATCAGGGTATTTTTTTTTAAAGTACCTTTATATTGCTCAAATAATATTTTGTATTCCAAAAAATTTCAATTTTATTGGATTTAAACTTTTTTTTTCAAAATTCTGTATCTCAAAAACGGATCAATATTAAAAATCGAAATTTACCTATAAAATGTATATTTACATATTCTTGAATGCTGCAAACGCAAATTAATTTTAAGACATTTTCGAAAAATTTTATATATAAAAAATTAATTTAAAAAAAAACCGCTCCAACGATTAAAAAAAAAATTGAAAAATCAACAATTTCTTAAGAAATCATATGACATCAATTCTTTTCAGATTGAATCTACATGAGGTACATAATATGTCAATTTAAATTTATATTCATGAATTTTTTTTTATGTTTTTTATGAGTTATAATTTGGAACACAGGAGCAAGTTCGTACGACCGAATGGTACAACGAGCACTCAGTTGCAAAGTTATAACCAAAAAAATTAATTTCTTTCGATCCCTGCCTTCAGAAAATTTTCAGCGATTTCAAATCGCCAGATCTCACAATTTTCCCAGGAAGACTATGTCAAATGATGCACGAGCAAAGGTCGTTCTGCGAGGACTGGTTACTAAGTTATGATCAAAGAACTTTTTTTGTTTGGTTTTAGTCCCTAGATTATTGTTTGAAAGCATTTTCCCGCAATTTAAAATCGATATTTTTTTTAATAAAAAGTTGGTCCCTTGATGTTTAAATAAAGTCGCAACCCCCACCCAACCCAATCGCAACTTTAAAACCATTTTTCTTGTGCGGAGCCAATCTATGTTCGCCGCCATCATCAGTGAAATTCATTAAATAAAAACGAGATTTTATAAAATTTATGAAATAATTTTGTTTTCATTTATTGTTAATACTATTCATTTGTATTTTACAATTGTGTTTGATTAAATTTTCCTTTTTTATTTTTAAATATATTAAATGTAATATTTAAGAATCAAACATTATTAAATTGTCTTGTTTCATTATAATAATAAACTATCGTAATAATTACACTCACAAAAATGTTGTATTCTTTAATGTCTTATGCTTTAAACTTAAATTAAATAAATTATGCTAAATAAAATTGAATATTTATTGAAGAAACGTTTCATGATGTTGAAATGAAAAAAAGACGTACATTTTACCGGTAGTGAAAATTAAAATAAATGGCTTACTTATATAGTTAACATTAGTCATAAAATTATATATGAATATTTTATTCTTAAGCATCTAGAGGGTATTTTCACTTATGCACACATTCATACCGCGTATGCAGTTACATAAGTTTTATCGGCGGTTGAAATACATTTTTGTGAAATTTCGTTTGTCTTTAAAATTAAGAAATAAATAACTTAGAGTATAGATTCTTACATTTAAACATTTTATTAAAATTGATTACTCAGCTAAATTCAACATAAGTTTCTTGTTGGTAAGCCATATGCATTGTCAGTTGTTTTTTCTGTTTCGTTATTTTTGTTTTCAAGGAAAGAACATTGTTGTACTATTTGAATGTTTTTTCGACACAACTATTACATCACATCATTAAAAGTTCATGTCATTTTCGTATAGTTTAGTGGGTGTCCACTTTTTACATTAATTTGAATTGTCTCGTTTTCGAAAATATGGGATTATAAAGGGTGTTCCAACAAAAACGCAACATTTAAATTTGGCGCCATTCGAAGTGTCATTGTTTGACATTTGAACAATTGTTATTGTTTGTTAGTAGAAGGTTTAACCGCTACACGAATGAACAACGCATTCTCATTGTGAAATTGTTTTACCAAAATGGTGAAAGTTTTGCGATCAATTTGGGGTTACAATGCTCCAAAAGAGTCAACTGTAAAGCGATTAATGGAAAAAATTGCTGAAACTGGGTCTGTCACTGATGTAGAGACAACAACGCGCCTTCGACCGAAAATATCGCAGCAGAACGTGATGATGTCGCTCAAACGCCATCCACCTCAATTCGACACCGAGCTCAGCAAATTGGTGTTTCCAAATCCACTATGCAGCGATTTTTGACGAAAAATTGCATCTTCATGCATAAAAAGTTCAATTGACTCAGGAACTGAAGCACAAGCGAAGGTAGTTCGTTCATTGGGTATTGGAGTAACAACATGAAAATGCTGATTTTGCCGATAAAATCATCTTTAGTGACGAGGCCCATTTCCATCTTAATGGCTTCGTCAATAGGCAGAATTGTCGCATTTGGGGCGAGGAAAATCCTCGAGTGATTCACGAGAAGCAAATGCATCCTCAACGTGTCACTGTGTGGTGTTGATTTTAGGCTGGAGGAATCATTGGACCTTTTTTTTATGAAAATGAGTCAGGTCAAGCACAAACAGTCAATGGTGTTCGGTATCGTGAAATGATAACTAATTTTTTCGTGCCTAGAATTGAAGAAATGAATGTAGAGGGGATGTGGTTTCAGCAAGACGGCGCCACATCTCATACAGCCAGAGAAACGATTCAATTGCTGCATCAATTATTTCGCATTTTAGAGACCAGAATTGGCCGCCTAAATCGTGCGATTTAACACCATTGGACTTTTTTCTTTGGGGTTTTTTGAAGTCGATGGTTTATGCGAATAAGTCGACGACGACTCAAGCCTTAAAAGAGGAAATTGGACGCTGCATTAATGAAATACCGCAGCATTTATGCAAAACGGTCATTGAAAATTTCATTAAATGATCGAGTATGTGCCAGCAAAGCCGTCCGATGTGTTGTTCCATACATAACCTCATCCTGTCTACTTTTCGATATAATAAAGAATTCGCGATTTTTTTTTTATATCTGGGTTTTATTTAAAATTTAAATCTTGCGTTCTTGTTGGGTCACCCTTTACAACGTCAAGCAAACAACTTTTCTTTGATCTTACTAGTAAGAGGACTCCGCCGTAAATTTTCATGTCACGTGAATTAAATATCTTTTTTTATTGGAAAGAGATGGTGATATTCTATTTCTTACAGAAATTTTAAACAAAATGTATTTTATTATAATTTTTTTGTTTTTCTAATGTAAGCTACCCCTCAATGTTCGAAACGTCAAACATCATCGACTCATGTTCGAAGAGCAAAACGTCATCGATGCTGTTTGACGTTTGCGACAGAGTTCTTTCTTTTTTTTCGAAATATAAATTAGTCTTACTCTTTCTTTTGAGCCGGCAAGAACTATTATTAAAATAAAACTAAAAAGAGTTAGACTTTAATAATTTTAAGTTTTACAATTATTCACAGGTAAAAAGAAAAGTAATTCACGCAACCGAGAGACCGTCTTTCATTAAGCACGACACTTATTTATCTAATAATTTAAGAGAGTTTCATAAAATTTGACATCAAAATTTTCACATTAAACTTATAATTATTTAAAAAATATTATGCTCTTTGGTAAAATGAGGTAAAACTAAAAAAAAAAAAATGTTAGATTCTTCCATTTTCCCGGAGGGGAATAATCTGAGTATTAATTCCAGCAAAAGCATTACTTGATGGCTTATGGGTCGTGACACTTTTCCTTGTCGAAACAAATTCAATTCAAAAAGTACCACAAGCCTTAAGTCAGCCAGGCAAAAATATACCGACTTGAGGGTAAACAAAAAATAAACATTGAATGACCGTAATATTCTAACGAACCACAAAACATAACGAATTGGAATTTAAATAACAACTTAGTCTATTGTTTGCTTGTTGTTGTGCAATCTTAATTCTATTTACGTTGAATTATCATTTTTCATGGCAGCATCGAGACTGTTGTTTGAATAGTTGACATTAGCAACCGGAGTCGAATTTTGTTGAACGAAAGATGCACCGTTGATGTTTTCCTGGGCATGTGTCGTCGTACTCAAATCAACTGGCATTATTGTCTCATGTGATAATTCATTCTGATCGGACACTCTCGAAGAATTGTTTGAACAATTTTGTTGTTCGACAATTGTTGCAATCGGTGATGGAGGAATTTCTGTAGAAGCCTTCGCGGCCGACGACGTTGTATTTACTTTTGGTTCTGTTTTCTTTTTCGACAGATTTCTTGGCTTTGATTGTTTTGGTGGTTGGGATTCCTTTGGTGTTTTCGGGTAACGGAACAGTCTCAAAATGCTGGTTCTTGATAGTTCCTTTGACCCAGATTTGTTGACGTTGCTAAATGGATCTTGAACTATCTCACAAGATTTTATATCTAGACTTTCAAGGTTTGCTTTGTTGTTTGGCTCGTAGGATTTGAAAAAATCAGTGAATTTATTGACAAAATTCATGTGGAGTTGTTGGTGTTTGGAATTAACGTTTGGTAACAGTTGACTGTTTGCGTTTTTTGGGCCTTCTTTAATAGAGAAAACAAAGAGAGAAGAAAAAGAAAAAAAAACGTTCATACAAATTAGTTAAGATATTTCATTTAATATTTGTAAATTCACGCATTTCAAAATTACTGAAACAATAAATTTATATATTTTTTTTATTTTTTCTGTACTGCACTTAATCTAGTACTGAAGTAGTAGTTTGCGAAACATATTTAGGCAAAATTACACAACGGAAAGTAATAGTGATGATGAAACTGTTTCAAACACATCTTCAAGTCGTTATCCTAAAACTATGACTGTCTAAGAGTTTCGACTAGTTGGATATAACGGTCTGCTATGCATCTAAAGGTTTTGATATTCATTATTCGTTAGACGAGAGTATTGTCGAATGTCGAATCAATAATTCTTTGACCAAGGCTTACCCTCCATGGGGGAAGCCTTGACGTGGCGGAGCGGCTTACGGTAACTACTGCTAAGAAGCTTAGAGCTATGCGATCGCGAAAATTGTTATCGCAGAAGGGCCTCCCATGGTCGACAAATCGAAGCGGAGTAGGCTGTTACTACTAATTACCCCACAACGAAGCAGTGTTCCCACCAAGGCACTCCCAACGAGGGACGGCAGCGGACGAATTTCTTTTTTCGAATCCACGGTGGAGTTTTAGTTCCAATTAGGGCGAAATACTTGCTGAAAACCTTTACGGGCTACTTCGACTTATTTGAAGAAAAGGAACTCCGGCTCTTGTACTTGGAATCACATAAAGTGCCTGGTACTCGAGGTTGGGGGTTGTACGTCGGGGTGACTTCCCGACTACGTAGAAAAAACTTTAGTTGCGAAGCAACAACAGGCCTCGGAAACGGACGGATATAGCCCCAAATTCCGTGAACCCGACCTAGAAGAAGTGAAAACGGCGATATCACGGCTGATTTCCAAGAAAGCCGCTGGAGCAGATGGTCTAGCTGCCGAGCTGTTCAAAGCAGTAGGCGACGATCTAGATAGGAGCATGCACCAAATCATCTGTAAGATATGGTCGGAGGAATGCATGCCCGATGAATGGAACCTCAGCATTGTTTGCCCGATGCTGAAAACGGGAGATCCTCTAAAGTACGCCAACTACAGAGGAATCAGTCCACTTAACATCGCCTACAAGATCCTCTCTGCCGTAATATGTGAACGTCTCTGAAGTCTTTCGTCAACAATCTGATTGGTCCCCATGAACGTGGCTTCAGGCCAGGAAAGTCAACCATCGACCAAATTTTCACGTTGCGGCAGATCCTTGAAAAAACCTATGAGCTCCAAATCGATACCCACCACCTCTTCATCGATTTTAAGGGCGCGTATGACAGCATCTACAGAGACGAACTGTATAAAGCTATGTCTAGTTTTGGCATCCCTGCCAAGCTCGTTCGCTTGTGCAAAATGACGATGGAGAACTCACGCTGCGCCATCAAGGTTGGCAATGAGCTTACGGAATCATGCGATGTTAAAAAAGGATTCAGACAAGGCGATGCGCTGTCGTGCGATTTATTTAACATCGTTCTTGAGAGGATAGTACAAAAATCCACCGTCAACACCAGAGGCACTATCTTCCAAAAATCTGATGATGAAGAAGGAAGAACACAGCGTGATGTCAATGGCGCCTTTGTGAGAATTAAGACAGAAGCGGCAAAAATGGGTTTAGCGGTAAATGAGGGAAAAACGAAGTATATGCTGTTTTCGAGAAAGGACACCCAACACCGACGCGACGGCTCGGACAGAACGTCACAATAAATGCATACAACTTCCAGGTAGTAGAGGAGTTTGTCTACCTAGGCTCCGCTGTTAACACGGACAATACCACCAGCGCCGAGATCAGACGAAGAATAACTCTTGCTAATCGATGTTTCTTTGGGCTAAGAAAGCAATTGAGTGGAAAAGCCCTATCTCGAGCAACTAAGGTAAAACTGTACAACACAATCATCATCTCTGTCCTGCTGTATGGTGCAGAAGCATGGACCTTGACAAAATCGGATGAATGTGCCTTAAGCTGTTTCGAGAGGAAAGTTCTTCGGGTCATCTTTGGCCCCGTGTGCATTGATGGGGAATGGAGAAGAAGATAAAGGGTTTTCCAATAAGAGGTGTTATTTTGAATAGCCCGCTATTTCGGTAGCTGTCACTTTTGAAGCTGTCATTTTTTGACATTTGACAAGTAGAAACTACGCCATTAATAAAAATGGAACGATGCACACTTCAACAATGCATTGAAATTATTAAAATTCATTATAAAAATGGTGAAAATTTGGCAGAGACGGTTCGTAAAACTAGAACATTTTTGGGTCGTCGTGAAGCACCTTGTCGGACCGCAATACAGAAATTGGTGGACAAATTCGAGCTGTTGGGACAAGTTAGTGATGTGAAGAATAAAACCCGTGCACGTCACTCAAGAACAACTGAGAATATTGCTATTGTAGCCCAAAGTGTTGAAGAAAACCCAGGTTTGTCCATTCCTCGTCGTTCTTTGGAATTAGGCATTCCACAAACGTCATTACACCGTATTCTGCATAAAGACTTGGGTCTTAAGGCTTATCAACAACGTCGTGTCTTTGCTGATTGGGTCCTTGAAATGCATGAAAATGATCCGGAATTTCATCGAAAAATCATCTTGACTGATGAGGCCCATTTCCACCTCAGAGGCTACGTCAACAAGCAAAACTGTCGCATATGGGGCTCGGAAGACCCAAGAGTTATTGTTGAAAAGCCTCTCCATCCTCAAGGCGTGACTGTTTGGAGCGGTTTATCGTCCGGCGGGGTCATTGGACCTTACTTTTTCGAAAATGAGGCTGGAGCAACTGTCAATGGATTGCGCTATCGAGAGATGATTAATGATTTTTTATGGCCGGTATTGGATGGTATTGATCTGGACAACGCAACGTTTACTTTCAACAAGACGGCGCTACGTGCCACACAAGCAATGAAACCATTGATCTTTTACAGGAAAAGTTTCCGGAACGTGTTATCTTTATCTCTCGAAGAGGTGATCACAATTGGCCACCGAGATCTTGTGATTTAACACCTTGCGACTTCTTCCTTTGAAACCACGTGAAAGATAAGGTCTACGACGACAGCCCAGCGTCGATTCAAAACCTCAAAGATGGAATTCGTGAGGCTATCGAGGACATAGGGCAGCCACTTTGCGATTTGGTTATGGAAAATTCCTTGAAAAGGATATGGTCCTGTAAGCGTGGCGGCCATTTGGCTGATGTTAGGTTCCATTATTAACGGCATACTCCTCTTTATAATGAAATAAACGTCCGATCATTTATCTAAAAAAATGGCATTTTTCTTTGAATATCAAAATAACACCTCTTATTGGAAAACCCTTTATAAAACTATGGTCTAATCTGCCTAGAGGCGTTAATACCTTGATAGTGTATTTATCAGGGTCAGACGTAAGGAACAAGTCAAGCTAGTTTCATAAATCAAGGGTGAGAACAATTTGATCGCAATAAATGCAGGAAATCCTTTACGCTTATGTGAGAAGACCCAAAAAATTTGCTGAAACGAACACAAGAGTACTGTTTACATCATTGGCCAGTCTTTTCTCACCTTTAAAAAAAAGCTAAATTATACAAAAAAGCAATGTATTGGTATTCTTAAAATAAAACAGATATATAAAAATACATATACATAATCACAAAAATTTTGCACTTAAGTTTTTTTTTTTTTTAAGGTTAAGTAATATTTTGTTGTCAGTATGATTTTTAACTACGTAAACATAAACAATGCCATTTAATTAAGTAAACCGTTAGTAAACAAAAAATAAATAAAATAATAATCGGACATGCAAAAAATTGTGTTTGATGTTAAAGAGAAATTAAAATCCACATACCTCACTTTTATTTTTAGTTTTTTTTTTTTGTAAAAAAATTAAACATTGTATAAAAATAAATGTTAGCCAGTTTTTTGTTTGGGTTTGACTTTGGTAAATTTTTATATTTTAAACCAATTGACGGGATTTGTTTTTTTTTTTTCAAAAGAATTTTTTCTTTCATTTTGTTTTTGGGTTCATGCTATAATTCCAATCGTGTTTTTTTTGCGGTTTCTTACATATTTGAGTCTCAGAGTGCTAACAACACCGCCTCCGTTATATCGTAGCTGGAATAGTATTGGTTTTGAAAAAGTAATTAAATAAATATAACAAAAAGTTTATCAAATCGCAAATCATTTTACCAATATTACACGACTTTATCTTCAAATAAATTAGCTTTACGTCAATCAAATCAAATCTACTAACTGTGCAAATTATAAATTAAATTAATTTAAAAAAAATCAAACTAATACAATTTTCAATAAAGTAAAAAAATCAAAAATGTTTAAGTCCTTTTAAACTAAGTTATATAGCGATTTCTTCTGGTTAAAGGGTTTGAACGAATTTACGAAGTTGTGAGTAAGATGACACAAGCTTCCATTGAAAAAGGAAATAAATGAGTTGAAATACAAATCAATGTACCTTGTTACACCTAAGCGAGACACTGCCTTACAAAAAAACAAAAAAAAAATTCTTAGTTTTTAAAGCTTTCAGAATTCCTCAGAATCATATGAAAGTGCTTATGTATTATTTCGTTATGCTTAACTATCAGAAGGAACGGCCTTAACTTCCAATGGAAGGGTAGCTAAATTAATCATCTCATTAATCATTAATGACATAAAGTGAGAAGATAAATAACTTTTCTCAGTTTTTTCTTTTAATTGAAAATAAACCTGCATTCGTGAAACGTTTAAAAAAAAGTTGAAAATCAGCTTTATTACCGTACCCGATAGGAGCAATATTTTTTCCAATTCGTACAATTTCTAAGAATTTTCTATCACCGTCAGCGTTGCCAAAATGTGCCCGTTCGGGCCATTTGGCCGTTAAGTTTTTATTTTGGCCCGTGGCCCGGGGCCAACACGAAATGGCCCGCATATCATATTTTACAAAACACAATCTTGTTATTCCATCAACAAAATTATCAATGTGTTTTCTCCATAAACAAGTCATCATATTGAAAATGACACTGAACTCATTGATTCAGACTGACGGTTGCTTTTCATTTGTTTTGGATTTTGAGACCCATGACTCCTGGTTTGAGGACGATGTCCTCTCCGGTTTTATGCAGCCGGATTAAAAGGTTTTTAAGAGGCCATGATGGTGTGATGAAGATCAACCTTCACCACTGTCTTATCGGCGTTTTCATCGTCTGAGAAGGAATAAAGTAGGACTTCCTCGCTTAGAGTTATGCCTAGAGTAGTCTTCAGTTTCCATGCCGGAATTACCGTCGACTGCGAGATCAACTTCTACGTCAGGATGGCTTGTTAGAGGCTGAGAAGGTCGATGGTTCCACTTTTCCACGATTTCGTGGAAACCGTACTTAATCACGCCTTCCATCGCGGCCAGTGGGTTATCAAGAGAGCTGAACTATAGTGACCCACTGTCTCCTTCTAAACCTTTGGGACTTTCCAGTCATGAGTAGGCAGGTTTGGAGTACATACTCACTTTAATCAGTTTCATGATCATATTTTAGCAAGGAATATTCTCCCTTTTAACAACCTCCAGGTTGGCAACCGACCAGACTTCTGGCAACCATTGACAGCAGCCCTGTACAGATCAAAAGATCTCTTATCTCCACAGGCGATGAGTTTGATACGATTTTGGTACCATTCTGCATTCCGGAATTCCACTCAATGACACATGTAAATATGAAACCGAGATGAGATTTGATGTCTGCCCATTGATCATAAGAGATGTCACCCTTACCATCCACATGAACCCTGTCAATGACCGCGGTTATTATCTTGCCTTTGAACGTGTCGCTAAAGGAAAGATCTGCATTGAAGGCTGTTATGCTGCTGGAATGCACATTCTGCCTTTTCGCTTCAGGATTGAAACGACCAACGAATCAACGAAAATTCGACGATTTTGACATTTCTTTCACATGAGAGTTTTTAATTCATCGCGAATGAAAACCCAAAACACAAGGCAAGAATGATTTTTGAGGTTATACGCGCTCGAACATTTTGTTTGTTGGGAGTGTGGATGATGTGGAACGCGAATAGAGTTTGGCAGTTCGTATCAACTAGAATTCTTTTCGCGACGAATATAAATTTGTTTTCTTAAATTTATTAACATTTGAGATTAAAATGTAAATTTATGCATTATTAATCAAACATAAACTATACTTCTATCGTTTTGTTGAGGATTTGTAAGGAAATACGGCTTCAAACGTATCTAAAATCACTTTTCTTCATTCATTCGTCGTTTGTTGGTCGTGTTCATGTGAATAGTGCTTTACGGTTTTCCAATCCCGATTCATGTTTTGGGGGGCAAATTCCAATCTTTTTTGTTTGTGGGCTGCTGTGAGATTTGGAGATGGCACAATTTTGCCCAGAACAATCACTCCACTGATTTTAAAGCACGAAAAACGGTTGAAACCGAAACTCCTAAGCCCAATTCGTCACGAAATTCCGGCAAAGAATGCACCGAATTGGATGCAGCATTGATTAAACTCCTCTTGTCGCGACGACGTGTCAGCTTCTGCGGACGCGCGGGTCTTATTTTTGTCCCATAAGATTCTGGATCTTTTAAAAATTTTCGAACGACACGATCCGATCGTGAAATTCGTCTTCCAGTAGCCCTAAGACTTAGGCCGCTTGACCAAAAAGCCAAGATTTTGCGTTTTTCAATTTCGCTTAAATGCGAACCACGTGGCATTGTTGTTTTTTTTTATTTGAAAGCACTTGACTGAATGCAGCTTCAAAGAGATTTGCATTGTGCGGTTATATTTTTGCAATACATCAAAGTCTGTTTTCAATTTTTAAACACCAGGAGAGTAAATAACGGTACTTTATTTTCTTCTCAATTTGCTTGATCAGTGACCAGTGATGCAACTCAATAAAAAAATTGTAAGGAGTCACTATTGTAGGTTTGCTATAAAACGCAGTTTTTCAGGTGCGGTTATACTTATGCAAGGCACTGTATTTGGTAGGTTTCCAATCTTGTTATTTCTGATCAGTGCTTTTTGTCCGATTATCTCCGAAACAAAAAAGTGTCGGAAATAAAACTTTGTTCACTCACAAAACAACAAAGAAGTGCGTCAGTACTCGTCTTTATTTTATGTACGATTCGGATACGCTGAAGGAAACAAAATCTCCGATCTGACATTTGCTCCGATCGGGTACAGTAATAAGGCTGAATAACAATTTGACAGCTTAAAAAAATAACGATATTACAGTTGAATTTCAGTTTTGAATTCAGCATTGAGGTTTTTATAGTTTTAATTTCTCATGCGGAACATGAATAAACAATAAACGAAACAAACATACATACATCGAGTTAATAAAGTTATGTTTATGTCTGTGTTAATTAAGAAACATTTATCAACAGCTGTAAAAAAAAGGAAACATGCAAATGAGACAGGACATCTTTGTATGACTGAAACAACTAAACAAATATTCACTAGATGAAGCAACTGTTTTTTTTTTTTTTTGTTAATACATAAAAGACTACAAGGACATCTGAACTTCATTTCCAATAACATTTGGCTGTAAATGATCTAGTCAACTACGGAAGTTAATTTCAACGTCATGAATAAGATATGCGTGTTGCGTGCCACAAGTTATTAGCCGTGTTTTTTTTTCACTACTCAGTAGCCAGCACAGGAAAATTTCCCTTGGCAAACAACAACAATTTGGATTGCAGTCGATAAAAAGGCCAGTAAAAATATGACAGTTGTGCAGGCGATAGAACGTTCAATTATTGAAATGAAGACAGCGCTGATGGCGTTAAGAAGAATTGTTTTGCTACGCGAACTCTCTTAGGTTGAAGTATTTGCTAATTCTTTTCAATCTGAGGCGCAACCCTCAGGTCATTTTGCGACGTTTTATGTAACAATTGTCATAGAAATTGAATTTGACAGATAAAGTGAGTTGGAGCGTTTTATTCGCACTGGATTACTGTGCTGGCTACTGAGTAGTGAAAAAACACGGCTATTTTTTTTAGAAGTTTTCAGATTTGCACAAAACTAAATTTCAGGAATTGGAACATATTTTAGAGAAAATGTATCTAAATATTAAAGCTTGATTGACCGATTAAATTGCGTACTTATATTTAGCAAGTCTGTAATTGTTTGTTATTTAAAAAGTGCCTATTAGAGGCTTAGATACAAGAAACAGACTGTAGACTAGTGTACTCGGGAAAAATGCATTCAGTAAGAAGGGAAGGTCCAGTAAAATTTGTCGCCAGTAGAGAGCTTGCTTAATTCTCTAGTTCCTGTGCCGTAATGGTAATCTGCGTTTCTAATACTACTGATCAGCGTTACAACCTTGCTCGGATCGGAGCAAATTCGCTTCACTTTTAAGAAAAAATTAAAATCTACTCCGACGCTCCGATTTTCGGAATTTACTCCACTTTGTCCACAAGGAAAATTTTGTTTACCTAAACTACCTGTTATTATAGTGTAAATTCACAAACGCATCAGAGATGATTTGAAATAATTTCTATAGCGAACGCAAAAATTGGCATCAATTAAAATGTCAAGTGTTCATTATTGCAAATTTGGATAAACTGATGCGCAAATATAAAACAAAAAAGCATCAATAATTTTCTTGATAACTTGATGATGCCGACGGGAATTGGAGTAAAAATGGCCCAAAAGGACAATGAAAAGTATTTAATCAAATTCTAAGTTGTTTATAAATGAATTAATTTGATGAATTTCAGGGAATATTTTACTAACGCACAAATTAAACTATTAATCGAAACCAGATTTAAATATAAAGGCGAATTTATTGGAGGCAAAAAATCGAAGTCATAGTTGTGGAGGAAAGTTCTGGGAAGATACAATGTGTGGTTCCAGATTTTAATTACAGCAAAGATCAAATCCATCGAAAGTTCCTAAATGTCATGATAACATATAAAAGAATAAAAAATAGAAATAAGGAAACTGGAAGGAATGCGACAACTTGGGATGAAATTTGTATGAATGTTTGCATTCTCTTCAGACGTTTAACCCTCGAAATTCGCATTTTTTTTTTGAAGGAATGTGTTGTTTTTCGATTCATTATTATCAATGAGAGTTTTTGTTAGTATCACGTCCATCATTAAGCAAAAATTGTTTTTAAACGTAAAACTTATGGTTAATCAGCTGAGCAACGATCAGCATCGCAAAAAAGCAGTGATGCCTTATCACTACAAAAAAAATTTGACGTTTGTGAATTTACCCATAGATTTACGTTCTGTTTCTTTGAAGAAAATTTAATTTATTAAAATAGTTGTTCCTAAACTAATCTTATTATGCTGTGTCCACTGACGCTAACCACGAGATTAAGCGAAGTAGATTTCTAGGATTTTGGGTAGATGAAAACGTAGTATTATATTAAACGTACTATTTTTTTGATCTACTAATATGTAGGTACCCTTAATCCCAGAAAAGTCAAGATTTGATCTTAATCTGCTTCGCTAAATCTCGTGATTAGCGTCAGTAGAAACAGCATATTAATCAAATCAAGACGTTGTTTCCCTTTTATTGAACATTGAAGAGCTATTATACCGATGGGTAATGGGCAACCAACCAACCAACGAAACACTTGTGACAGCACTGTGAACTGCAATGTGACCATGGTCGTGAACACTGATCAGTTATAACAAGATAGGAAAGCAAGCTGTCAAAACGACAATTGCCTACAAACTAAAAAGCAAGTTTGCAGCTAGAGTATGCTTGAATGAAAAATGAAATTTGAGGTATTTGGAGGGTAAAACGTTGGTAGTGTTCCAATTTTGTTATTTCTGATCAGTGGTCGAGAGTATTATTCGTCTCAGCACCTTGCATTGTACAAAAGAAGTTGTATAGAGGAAAATAAACTTTTATTGAAGAAATTTCCCTGAAAAGAAAAGGTCTTCATCTTGTTTCAAATCTACTCCGAAAATTTCGCATTTGCTCCACTTTTTTTCAAATTCACTCCGAAATCTTATAACTGAGGTTCTAACCCAGCTACTGATGCCTTAAATGTTAAATTTCATTTGTCAAGGGTACTGCCCAAATACTGAAAAGTTACCAATAGTTTCATTCGTCAATGAAAAGTTATTTTCAACTCAACCGTTTGAAACATTGTAGGTCCTTTCAATTCTTTACACGCATTTTTGGAAAAGTTAGTGACCGTAAGTCAATTAGACCTTGGTTCTTCCGAGCTGTTGAGCCACCCTATTATTAAAAGCCTTATTTTGTGGACTAAGGTAAAACGGCCAATACACAGCACACTTGTGTGCACATCGGTGTATGTGTGTAGAGAATTATGCCGTCTGTGGGCTGGTGTGCGCAACATTTTTGGTGTGAGAAAGAGAAACCGTGTAAGTAAAAATCAAAATTTTTCTATTTTTAGTGTGTATGTCACGATCGGTGTGATGTCTGTGGGGATGTTGCATACACATTTTATATGTTTGTGTGTACACACAAGTGTGCTGTGTATGGGGTGTTTAAATTACGTTTATCAAGCTATTGCTGCCTAACTAAAACCAAATTTGAGAACCATTACAGGGCGTTAAGTTCTCGCAACATCTTAGAGTTCATACTAAAACAATTGTTTGTTTATCTTTTTGTCAAAATACTGTTTACAAGAAATTGAATATGCAACGTTGCAATGGTGTCGATTCACATGCAGAAGTATAGGTAAATATATATATATTTTTTTTTATAGAAACTTAAATAGGGTGCATTTTCGAAAATGTATAGAGGGTGACGTTTATAAAAATTAATAACTAAGTTGTGATTTCAATGTTTAAGATACAAACACAAATATGTAAAGTCATAAATATGTTAACAACTTTGCATTTACAAACGATATAAATATTCTAATTTATTTGTTATTTTTATTTATAAAATAAAATAATAAAAACAAAGCAAAAGAAAACAAATACATGTGCATACCTACGGAAGAAAATCCTATGACATGAATACAAAATCTATAGCATAAAATATTTATCGCTCAATTTTTGGAAAAAATTCAAATATAAAAACTAAACACAAACAAAAAATGTGTACTGTGTTTATTCGATAACTAATAATAAAAATTTAAGATACCAACAAATAAACTCTAAACAAAATTTTTCACTGGAAGATAATATGCTCTTGTTGCGGCCATAATAAAAGTTAAAATGACTCTCATAGAAGAAAGAAGAGTGTCCAACTGCGCCGTCGCGAATGGCATTTAACACAATTCGAAACGAAGGATACAGAAACGTTCTACTGTCACAAATCTTCTTGTTTTTATAAAAAATCAATGTGTTAGCACTTTGGAATGTGGTCAGGAAATCGATTGTGTTTACATAGCTTTCGACCAACTCTCTCACGCCATCATAAAATTTAAACTAAGTGCTTATGGCTTCCCTCCATTTTTCATCACTTGGATATCTTCATCTCGAGAATAGGTCTTATCAAGTAAAATTCAGGCATTTTATCTCTAAGTCATTTTTTGCTTATTCGGGAGTTCCTCAGCGTAGCCATCTAGGACCTCTACTTTTTAATTTAGCTATAAACGATGCTCCGTTATGTGTACGTAATAGCAAAATTCTCATCTTCGCAGAGGATTTATGAGGATTTACAAAAATATCTCCTCCAGTAGCGATCACATTAATAGTTTTGCATTGTGGTGTGAGAAAAATAGTTTAAATCTAAATCCAATAAAATGTCAAAAATGTCAAACAATGACCTTGTTGTGGAATAAACTATTCGGGGATTCTCCACGGTGGATTCCGTGCTGGACCTGATTGAAAGGATCGGACTATGCAGAGTCCATGAAAGTTCAGTTCTTTGGGATAAAAAAAAAAAAAATGATAAGCAAGTCGAAACTAATTGTTAACAACAATCGCATTTATTTAACTTATTCAAAAGATTTAAAACAGTTTTAGTCAGAGCATTCGGTCGGTCTTATGGCAAACTAATGGAAAGAACTCAAACTCTCAAGAATCTGAGGCTAACCTGCACTGAAAACTACATGAGCACTTATTTAAAGTTGCAGTTGAAATGACAGCAAAAAAGAAACCACAACTTTCTTTTATCGTTCTGTTCTCCTCTGAGAACTAGGACAAACAAAAAATTTGGTGGGTCAATTCTGAGCCGCTATTGAGTTGTCAAATTTAAAAAACAACACACATACAGCCTTGGCCAAAAGTATTGGGAACCCTATAAAAATCGTGTTTTAATGCATTTAAGATAAAATTAACAAAAAAAATTGTCCATAGAAGGAAAACTCATCAAAGCTGGCTAGTGAGTTTTCAGTGGCGTTAAAGAAGTCTATTTCTGCTCGAACAATCAGACGAAGACTTTTTGAAGCTGGTTTAAAAGGCCAGGAAAACACCATTGCTCTCACCAAAAAACCAAAAAGCCAGACTTGAATGGACAAAAAAAGTACAGTCGACTCCGCTTAACTGAAACACCATTTTTGCAGAGAATTTGTTTCAGTTAAGCGGAGTTTTCAGTTAACCGAACTTTGGATAACTGAAACTTTTTTCAAATAAGCGGAGTTTTGTCAAAATTAAATACTGACATGTTTAAAAAAAAAAAAAATAAATAAAAACAAACAAAAGATAAAGTAAGTAACTTAGAGCCATTCTCTTCACTATTGCTCAACTTGTAGTAAGCCCTCAAGTTGGCCAATTCTAGAGTAAAGAAAAACTTGAGAGTTAAGGGACAAGTTGAAAATCGTTTTTCTTCACTTCTGTTGAAATTCAAAAGTTGGGTTCTCTCATTTTTTTTAAATTTCCCTGGAATATTTTGGAGTTTGTTTCAACTTAAGATTTGAATTTATGTGAAATAAAACTTTTATATACCGTCGGAAATTGTCGTTTTGTAAACGTCCTTAGCTACGTGCAAAAACTTATCAGTCCACACACTTTTTTCAATTGAAACGGTTCTGTCTGAATTCCATTTTCTGTAATTATTCTCAACGAAAAATTGCCAGCATTCGACCAATCTGTGCCGCATAAGCTCAAAAGGCCAGAAAAGAACTAAACGATGTTGAAATAAGCATACCCCAAGTCATTGCTTCTCTTCGAATGTATCGAAAACAACCTTACCCGACCGACGACGATCAATAATTGAAATTATTTCTGCTTGAAAAGGCCAAACAAAAGATCGACTATTTCTACGCCTTCAGAAACCTCTCGCCAGACTTATTCCTCAATATACAGATTGTCATGGCCGAAAAAAAAGAAGTTGTCAAAAGTGTGACGAAGACTGGCTAGTGGCAAACGATACTAGTTTTCTCGAAATATTCAAATAATTATTTTGATTCATATGAAAATTTGAATTTGAGAGAAAACCCTCAAGTTTATCTTTCAACTTCTACTTTTTTTGGAAGTTGAGAAAATCGGAAGTTGAATTACTTGAGAGTTGAGAATAAAAAATTGAAACTGTCAAATAATGTGATTAAGGAAATCCAAAATCACAAGTTGAGAATAAAAATCCTCAAGTCAAGTTCAACTTGTTCAACAGCTCATGTTAAGTTCAAAAATTAAAAATTATTTAAGAAAAAAATAAATCAATTGTTGCGTGTTTGCTGTTTTGCTGTTTTGTTTTGAAACTTTGTGCATTATGTTCTTGGAGATATAAAATAAGCTACTTTTTATCCCGATTAAATGTCCGACTTAGGATTGACATAATTCTTTGCATAGGTAGTTGTAGTTTAGGGGTCAGAAAATGACAAATGCCACTTTTTATCCTGGTTATCGCTGGTTACACCGCGTTCACAGCTAGTACCTAAACAAAAACATGTACAATTGTACATGCTTCTCCATATACCTTAACCAGGTATGTAAAACACATAAAATCGGGTTAGTTTCTTTTTAAATAAAAGCGAAATGTTCGACTAAACCAATAAATTAAGCAAAACCCGATGTTTCACTTTTTTCACATTTGTCACTATAACTTGGAATCCGTTGAAGCTAGAGGGTTGGACCCATACACATTTTCAGTCAGGATGATGTCATGTATTTTCTACCAAAATTTTATCGAATTTGACCGGGACACTTTGTTCATACATTTAGTGCGTGGTCCTTACAAAAAGACATCTTATATTCAAGATCATCTATTGTATCGGAAACTTGGGAGTTTTCAGCAAAGATTTTTTTTTTAATGTGAAAAGAATCATACGCTTCCTTAAGTGGGCTTCTAGGGCTCTATGATCTATATTTCATCAGAGCAGTTTTCAACAAACAAATGACTGACAAATTATTGTGGCTTCGTTCAACTGTTTCACTTATGCGGAGTTGAATGTGTGAGAAATGTTAATTCAAGGCAAACAATTTTGTTTCAGTTATACGGAGTTTGCAATTAAGCGGAGTTCAGTTAAGCGAAGGAGTTTTGATGGAAAATGTTCAAAATGGCTCGGTTATAAATTTGTTGTTTCAGATAACCGAAGTTTTCAGTTAAACGGAGTTCAGTTAAGCGGAGTTGACTGTATCAAAATATAACAAAAGAAGATTGGTCAAATATTATTTGGTCAGACGAATCGAACTTTGAGGTAAATTAGTTTGGGTGATAATCTAACAATAAGCATCATTCACTTCGTAAGAAAAACTTATTGACCACAAAAAAATCATTTTTAAAAACCGCTAAATTTTGTTCTACGTTCAGACTTTTGGTACAACTGGCGTGACTTTGGTTCGGCGACGCGTCGGTGAAGAATTTAGTCCGGAGTGTGTGGTCTCTACAGTTAAGCATGGCGGTGGCAACGTTATGATTTGGGGATGCATGAGTTCCTTAGGAGTGGGGGAAATGTTCGTGTGTGAGGGTCGAATGGACTCTTCAAAGTACAAAAATGTATTAGAAACTGCACTTCTTCAATCATTTTCCAAACTTTTTGGTGAAACAAATCTTGATGGAGTAAAATTCCAGCAAGATAACGCACCTTGTCACAAAGCTGCAAAAACAATGGCTAGGTTAAGAGAAAATTGCGTTGAGTCTCTTGATTGGCCTGCCCAATCCCCTGATTTAAACCCAATTGAACATCTTTGGAGTTTATTAAAGCGCAAGATAAGGCAGCATAAAATTTCAAGCAAAGAACAGCTAAAGCACCATCTACGGAACAAATGGAATGCTTTATCTGCAGAGGAGTGTAATTATCTTGTACGTTCTTTACCGAAAAAAATTGCTGCCGTCATTAAGGCGAAAGCTGGCCCAACAAAATATTGAGCTTAATTTAATTAAAACCATTATCCTTCCATACAAAATATTAGTGATGGGTTTACTCGGTTCGCTAACTCGAGTCAATTCGAGTTAGCCTTAACTCGAGTCAACTCGGTTTGTTTTTTTTTTCAACTCGAGTTATAGCTAACTCGGTTTGCCAACTCGGTTTGCCAACTCGGTTTACCTATTCGGTTCGCCAACTCGGTTCGCCAACTCGGCAATCGATAAAAAAAAACGAGTTAACTTGTTTCTAATTTTGTAAGGGTTTTTTTAATTTTTTTAATTTTTCCATTTTTTATGAGTTTTCTAGACCGATTTTCGGGGCGATCCGGTAACATTTAGAACGAAATATCCCTCTAGCGACCTAGATTCGTACCTTATCTCTCTATAGAGCCATTAACATTCAAATTTCATCAGCGGATGGCAGAGATTTTGACGGATTAAAAACCTCATTTTTTCCGCTTTTTAAGTGTCTTCTAGATCGATTTTCACCGAGTTTACTCGTTCAACTCGAGTTGGGCAAACCGAGTTGCAACTCGGTTTGCAAAAAAAAACAACTCGAGTTAACTCGGTTTGCAAAATTTGCGGTTCGGCACATCACTACAAAATATTAAAAGTTGTTTTAATCAAGTGGTTTAAAAAATATAAGAAAATTTCAAGGGTGCTCAATACTTTTGGCCAAGGCTGTATGTGTCGAAATTAACATTTCTGCATTTCTATTTTTAGTATCATGAGCAGAGAATGCAGCGCTTAGAATATATAAGAAGAGACTTAATTTTGTAGATGTGGCTTCTTTATCAGTTCATTGGAATACAGTGCTACGCAATAACATAGGTAAAAACACAGAGGAGGTATAAGTAGAGTCGCAAGCGCAACTCAAGGCATTTTACTCTCTTTCGACTAAAAAAAATAAATTTGATAAAATATACTACCCAATGCAAATGTATAGGTTTTTCAATGCATTTCAAATGGGAGGCCAAACCAATACATTTGCAATGGGTAGTGTATTTTATCAACTCTTTTGGACAGTGAATTTTTAAAAAAAGAGAAAGAGTTGCGCCTCTAGGTAAATAGGTTCTCTATGGGTAAACAAGAGATGACACTTGTCAGTTGTCACAGTTAATATTTAAATACAAGAATGTGTGAGTGCTTGTCTTTTTAAATATTATTTATATGAACAAGTAGAAGTGTCCGTGGCTTAAGCACTATACACACGAGCACGACCAACGAACGACGCGAGGAATGAATGAAGAAAAGTGATTTTAGATACGTTTGAAGCCGTATTTCCTTACAAATTCTCAACAAAACGGTAAAAGCATAGTTTATGTTTGATTTATGATGCAGAAATTTACTTTTTAATCTCAAATATAAATAAATTTGAGAAAACAAATTTATTCGTGGCGAAAAGAATTCTAGTTGATACGAGCTTCCAAACTCTATTCGCGTTCCACATCATCCACACTCCCAACGAACAAAATGTTCGCGCGCGTATAACCTCAAAAATCATTCTTGCTTTGTGTTTTGGTTGTTCATTCGCGACGAATTAAAAACTCTCATATGAAAGAAATGTCAAAATCGATGAATTTTCGTTCATTCGTTCTCGTTGTTCGTGTTCATGTGAATAGTGCTTTAGTGGTTAGGTGCGTTGGCCACTAAGCAGAACGTGAGTCGTGGGTTTGAGTCCTACTCGTGCCCATAAGGTTTTTATTTAATCTTTCACGGGCACTGCCTCTTGCGAAGAACTGACAAAACTTCCAAGAGCATCAATCTGTCATGAAAAAGTGCTTCTCAACTTTGCCGTTCGGAATCGGCGTTAAATTGTAGGCCCCCTCAATTCTTCACACGCACCCAGAGAATTGTTGATGAGAGTAAGCCACATTGGCATTGGCTCTTCAAGAGCTGTCGCGCCACTCTATTTTATCAAAGTCACAACGCCATGCGCCATTCTATTTATTAGTGTCCAACCGAAGCTTAGGCTTCGGCTTCGGTGGAATTCGACCAAAAATAAAAAAAATAAAATAGGCCGAAGTTTTGGCCGAAGCCGAAGAATTTCTTTCTTAATATCGAGCATCGTAGTAGGCGTCGAAAAAATCAATTTTTGAATTTTTGAAATTGTTGGAAGTTGGGACACACAAGTTTGTGTTTATTAGTGTAAAGTCGTAGTTGGCGCGGAAAAAATTTCCATTTTTGAATTCTTTTAGTTGTCATAAACATTTTTTGTCACATTGTTTGTACTTTTATTTTATTCGAAATGAGAATTCTTTGCTTTATTAAACCTTCGGCTTTGGCCAAAGATTTTTTGTTAGCCTAATATTCGGCTTCGGCTTCGGCGGAAAATCGACCTTCGATCGGACACTAAAAACAATATTAAAATCCAGTGAAAACAAAATTCTAAAAAATAATACAAAAATCAAGATTGCAACCTAATCTAACTACTTCCAACGAAAAGAAAAAGACAAAACTTAAAAAAACTCTACTACTATAGCACAACTGTCAACTTAAAATAGATTCTGGTGTTTACCTAATTTCTTTGGTTTCCAATAAAGATGAATTATTCACTTCACTAACGGCATTTATCATCGAACTGGGTGAAAACGGCAAATGGTACATTCCAGATGTATCCATAAACTGATCGCTCTTAATCAGCAATTCATTTTTAATGTCCATAAATTGCGAGTGATCGCTGTTGTTGTTGTTATTACTTTGATTCGATGAGGTATTGGTGAAGGTATAACTTCCGCCTGCCGTCGATGTAAATGGACTAAATTCGATTTCATTGGCATTCAATATTTTTGGCTGGTAGGCATGCAAACCATCGGGAGTTATTATCTGATAGCTTTGTACAGTTCCGATGACGTGATTTTCATTCGAACTGGGCAGATAGGAAACATTTTCCAATTTTGTCAGAGACGTCATGTCCAATTGATGTTGCTGCTGCTGATGGTGTTGTTGGTTATTTTGCTGCTGCTGCTGTTGTTGTTGATGTTGTAGGTGACTAGAATTTGATACTGACGATGACGAGAGTGTGGTTGTGGATGACGTGCTTAGTGGTTCGTTTTTTATTTGAATATGCTGTTGCTGAGAGGACGAAGGTTGGTGATGGAATATACTGCCATCTTGAGTTTGTATTGTTTGAAGGGGAAGCAGCGAACCGTTTGTTGTTCCGATCGGGCCTTGGATAATAATGTTATTGGCGTGCAGTTGATTCTGCAATAACGCATTGTTCAAATCGATTTGATTATAGAGAATCGTTGTATTTTGCAGCTGTTGTTGCTGCTGTTGATGCTGTTGTTGCTGGTGATGTTGAAGCAGTTCGGCTGTACTTATCTGAATTTGACTAGGTAGGATCATGCTACTCAAATCGATCGTTTGCATTTGATGGGATGTGCAATTGCCTAAGACTTGATTTGAGTTGTTATTGCTTTCGGGTTTTGTTTCAATTATTGTTGTTAGCATATGTTGCTGTTGTTGGTTGAGTGCTTCTTCTTCATCGTCTTGTTGCTGTTGCTGTTGCTGCTGCTGTTGCTCTTGTTGCTGTTGCAATAGTTTTTGAGCTTTTGTAATTCTCTTTCTTCGGACGGGCGTCTTGACGACTACAGTTTTCTTCTCTTCCTCTGATGTTGAAGCAACAATGTTGGTTGACTTCATATTGTGTTCATCATTGTCGAGAACATCACTGTGTTTGTCTTTCTTATGCATTTTCATTTTATCCGGACGCGAAAACTCTTTACTACACACCGGACATGCAAATATCTTTCGATTGTCGCCCTCATGAAACAGATAGGCGTGGCGTTGAAAACTGTATTTGTTTTTGAATGTTTTGAATATCTCCTTTTTGGCACACACCGCACAATATGCAATCCCATCAACAATGTGCTCATACTTTTGTATATCCAGACCGCGCACAGACATTTTCTCCAAATATTCCGACTGTTCATCCGGTTCGTTGCGTAATTTTCGCTTTCGCTTCTGTTTGACATTGTAAATCATTTTGGTTGTTTGCGAGCTATTGCTACTACTGCTGTTCATTTGATTTGGATTGTTGTTGTCCATAATTTGTTCGTCGCAAATTTCCAGCTTTGGTTTCAGCAACGGCATTGTTGTCATTTGTTGTTGTGATGGATGCTGATTTATGATGTAGGTTGTATTATTATCAGTGGTGACCATGTAAACATCTTAATTTGGTTTTGGTTTAAGAAAGATAATACACACATACATTGAAGTTAGGAATTAGAATTTAATGTTAAAAAAAAAATTAAATCAAAATCTACTTTTTCAACTATTTGTTGTAAACAATTTAATTCTGTAAATTCATCTCAAAATAAATGTAAAAAAAAAATAGAAATAAAATAGTTTTCCGTACGCTAAGAAAATCAACAAAAATTAAAAATAAAATTAACTAAAAACTGACATAATGTAAAAGAAAAAAATGGAAGAAGCCACTGATCAGTTAAAACAAGATTGGAAACCTCCCTACGTTTTACTCTCTCTCTTTCTCATACTCTTGCAGCAAAGCTGCTTATTTAGTTTGCATTACACGCATACTGTTGCAGCAAACCTGCTTTTTAGGCAAATGTCATTTTGACAACAAGCTTTCCCATCTCGTTATAACTGATCAGTGGAAGAAGCTAGCTTGAAGTATTTTTTTTCTTTTTTTTTTTGGTTTGTTCTCTTATTTTGCATAATTTTGTGTTTCTTTTATTGCAATCGCCGCATTTTATAATAATATTGATTGTTGTTTTGATATCTTAGTTTAATTTCGTTATAAACTGAATTTGAATTTGCATTGTATCTCGGATCATAGGTATTGTATCTTGGATAGTTAGCATTGTATCTTGGATAGTTAGCATTGTATCTTGAATAATTATTGTTATTTGCATTGCGATTGAAACTGCAATTATGGTAGAATTTGCCTCTTGAATGATTATTATTGGCTCTGTAGCGTTTGAAGAAGAAATTTTTTCGATGATATCCCAGGACTACGAAGAAAATTACAATTTATTGATAAATGAAAAATGTGTTGGAAAATAAAATGCCACATAAAGAAAAAAAATCTTAAATAAATCAAAATATTAATTTTATGGTATTATTTTTATCAATCGAGGGTTAAAGGTGTATTTTAAGGGGGTAAGCCTGTCTGAACTACATCGAAATATAAAGTGCAAAATTTTCTAAGAAAAAAAAAAAACAAAACTTCCTACTGTTCATTGAAAAACAAAAACTGAACAAAATTTGTAAAGTAACACAAGCAATATAACGTTTTATTTATTTGGAGGGAATTGCTTCAATCTGTTATACTGTCATTGGGGCATATACTGAAAAATGAGAAAGTTCTCAAACTAAGAGATAAAAACCTTAAAATATAGTGAAAGAAACGAGCACCACCGGGGTAGGACCCAAAATGTCATCGATCAATAATTGCACACCCACTTCGCTAAATCTATACACTATACGACAATCTTCACCTAGTGGAAATCTCCTTTTTTTATAAAAACGAGTTGTTAAAGCCCCATTTAGACGATTATTCAGTCTCAGTTTCAGCTTTCAGTTAAACTGATGTGTAAATAAATTTCATTTGAGTTTTCAGTTCAATCTTCATTTAAGCAACAATTTCCGGTGAGTGTAGATTTCAAGTTCGTGCGGAAAATGACAAAACGAACGGACAATATGGGTGAATTTCTGGAAATTTATCGCGCATGTGCGTGTTTGTGGAAAAACAATTCGGTAAAGAGTGAAAGCTTAACTGATTGCTCAACTGAAACTGAGAACTGAACCGATCGTCTAAAAGGGGCTTAAAAAATTGTTCTGAAATTCGACAATTTTGATATTAATTGTTAATGAACTAAGTAAGAGAAAATCAAAGCAGCAGAGATCATGAATAGGCCTTAACTTCTGGCGAAGTTTGATCACAATTCTGTGAAGTGGTTTCCGATATTTATCTATAAGCTATAACTAGTTTTAACATTTATTTTTTAACCGAGAATTATAAAGGGTTTTTCAACAAGGGCGGGTAGATGTGATTCTATGGTTGTCTATGGTCATGAACTTTTAGGTCCTGGGTCAGTTGGATCTTGTACGGGTGTAAGCCCAAGTCCCGACGCAAAATTCACCAAGTTGAAGTCTGAGAAGGACCGAGTTCTTGTGCACGGCGAGGATAGACTGCCTGGGGTTCTGCTGTAGACTTGGCCGATCTTGCGTTCCTTGAACGAACGGGTGTTGGCTGATTGATTGTTGGCTACAATTTATTATTTTTTAAAGTTCGACAGATAAGTCACTGAAATCTGCGTGAACATGCAAATACAAAACCTGGAAGACCTGCTTTCATACTGAATTCCCAACCGAACAAGTAGAGTCGGCGGAATATGTACCTGTCTACCGAAATGAAATGAAAGTCTACACTTTGTGGAGAGGAATATAACGAAAGTGCAGTAAGCAAACATCACAAACGTCAAGAATGAATGAGAAACAAAAAATCAATTTGCCACCCTTACTGGTTTAAAATGTGTTTAAAATGTCGAGCAACAAGTCAAAATGGGAATTATAGCAAAACCACCTCAATCTAAAATAAGCCGTTTGTACGAAAAGTTTCGAGTTTTGAAGAAAACAGCAGTGATATCTGATAAAGTAAATAATTTGATTCATAAAAACAAAAAATACAAACTTGGTAACAATACATACCCATCTATGAATAACTCAGTGGTGTTGTCTTAAAAAAAAAAAAATAACCCAATGTGCAACGTGCGTCGCCTTGATTGTATCCACGAAAATTAACAATTTTTTGTATCAAATGTTTTGAAAATGGTTATGGTTGTTAAAAAAAAGAGAAGAGAAATAATGTATTAGCGTCGAATTCCGAAAGTCAAGTTTACTGACGTTGTGGGAGGAAACACCATAGTAAAACAAAACCACTCAAATAGGAAAATATTTCCTCTAAAAAATGTTGAACATAAGAAAGATATATACAATAGCTGTGTATTGGGAACTTAGGTTAGCTCAGTAATCGAAATTCCAATAAAACGCTATAGTCAGTTTTAAACTGAGTTTCGTTCACTGGAATATCAAATATCGAAACCTTTCAAACGCCATCTTGAGACTTAGAATAAAACAGTTTTTCACCATAGAAACTCATGTGAAAAAAATTGCTTTCAGATAGGTCTCAAGATGGCGCCTCCAAAAGGTTTTGACATTTGATTATATCAAATGCCAAAACCCAGCCAAAAACCATACAAAAAACACAACGAAAAATTCGAGTGTCGAATTGCCGAAACCTTATCCTGTGTAAATTACTAACTTAAATTCCTAACTTATTTTTACTTAGTTTTCTGTTGTATAAAATTCCCAATAAAACACGGCAAATTTACATATTTCAAAAAAGGTAGACCAAAGGACGATTGAAGGAATTGAATGTTTCATTTTTCCTGGAAGATTTAACCAACGTAAATCGACTTTCGTCGAAGGTTATTGTTTTGACAACGATCTCACGTAACTGAAAACCGCTACAGACTGGACGACATCAGTAGGTCTGTTCCAGACTTTTTGTGCACTAAATTAGGCAATCTGTCAAATTCTGAGGAGTGGGGAGAAAACTCTCTCAGAACGAGAGAAAAAAATCTATCAAAAAGTGTCTAAATCTGTGAAAAAATTTACAAAACTGGATTTTTTTTTCTGTTTGACGTATGTCAAATTCTCATTTGACAGAACTCATATTTCTGCCGGAAGAAATTCTTTGGGCTAAATTTGTCAGGGTGGGGAAATTTTTTACTCTCTCGTAAGCGCTCTCTTCAGCGGAAAACACAAAGCTGCTTTGCTGTTAGCGCTGACTCCGTTACGCTATTATACTTCAGATTGAACTTTGACAGACATATGCCATTTTAATAAATTTATTTTATGTTCTTCGAACATTTTTTTTTGTCAAAAATTTTATTTTTTTTATTTTTTGAAAACAAAACCGACAGCTGAAGCAAAAAGGAAGTAAAATTTCAATACAAACACGAAAACATGTCGGTGAGCAAATACAGATTAAAAAGTAGAAAAAAATTCTACTTTTGCTACAGCTTTTGCCACGTTACGTATATGTTACGGGGTTCTCACAGTATGTCAAATTAAAGGTTGAGCAATAAAGCTGTTTTGTGATTAGCAATTCCTATGCTTGAACTTTATACGTCACTCAACGCTAACAGCAAAGCAGCTTTGTGTTTTCCGCTTTCTACACAATTTTTGAAGTTGGGAACAGACTCTGACCAAAAATAACCAAATATTACTAAATTCGGCAGTTTCAAACTGAGTGTGGAACGGACCTAGTTTTCAGTTCAAAATTTGTTTTGGGAGATCGATAATAACAACACAATAATGTCCGGATATTTTCAATTATCAATGCCAATAACTTTGTAGGAAAATATTCTTTAGAATTTTTAAGAGTTAAAAGATTGTCTTTTGACAGAGTTATACATTTTTGTCCAGAAATTGGCTGTTTTAAATTTCTTTGGATCACCGATGCAAACAAAGTAAATAATATACATATACAAAAAAAAACGATGAACGAGACGATGGTTAGCAAGTAACGTAGAGCGAATCGTTTTGAAAATTATGGAATGAGCCTCCTGTTCAGTCAACCAAAGATGTGAATCACTCTTAATCACTCCAATAGTAGCCTAGTATTCCTTTATTTTTTCCCAACATCTTAAAGTATGTAGTGTCTTAAATCTACATATATCGGATGAATGCACATTGAGACCTAAAGGGCGTAGAGAAGGATGATGTCAAAACTGGTAAAAAAAAAAACAAAAAAATAAATAAAATAAAACATTATACAAGCAATTGATGTTAAAGCCTTTTTATTTCAGTGTTATCCTACCAACCGTTAGTATAAACCAGGGGTGGAATCGTGTAAGCTGATAGTTGATAGTTGACAGTCAATTTTCTATACTTTTTTGCCTGAATTTGACTGTCAACTATCTAAAATCCGCTTACACGATTCCACCCCAGGAATCAATTCAGAAGCGCCATAATGTCATGATAAAAAATAACGAAATTCAAACTCTTCCAAAGGTTTTGTTTGTTTTCCCATGTTAATAGTTTCTCTTATCCGAACAAAGGTTACCAATTAACCAAGCCTAAAATTAACATTTTGAAATATTAGATTGAAAAACAAAAATAAAATATTTGAAACATTATTTTGTTATTTTAAATGAAACGTTAATGGATAACCGAACAATACTTTCCAGATACTGTTTTGAAAAAGTTTGTGATTTAACACCATGTAATTATTCAAGAGTTTTTTTTCGTCTTAATGTTAATTGTAAACCCGAATCGACCAACATTTGCCAAACAAAAATTACCAACATTTAACAAATTTGTTTTTTTTTTCAATTATATCTACAGCCGCGATAAAAAAAGTAGCACCATACTATATAATCCTTCACTGCGTTAATATTGAAGTCGAAGTGTCGCCTTTTGTATTGTGTCTCTATGAAGCCATAATACGGAAACCCCGTTTTGTGCGGCAAGAGTACACTGATTTTAGTTAGAAAAGAACAATTTATGTTCATGATAAACAGCCAAAGCAAAATATTTGTTTGTGTTTTATCGATGTTTTGAATTAAGAATTCAAAATGTACAGGGCTCTATTCCACAAAACAACTTATCAACTTTTCACTTCTCACTTTTCAATTTTTTTGATAATTTGCAAAATTTTATGTTCCTCAAAGCTATACAAATGAAAAGTGTAATTTGCAAGGACTTTGCAATTTTTATGTTTTTTGTGGAATACCTGTTCCACGTACGTTCTCTTTTGCAAGTGTTAAGTACAGGTCAAAAGGTCTACAGGTCAAAGAGGCTGATCGAACCCGACAGCCGAAAGGAGAGGGTGTTCAGGACCACTGTAGCATGGCATGCTTGCATATGCTCAATCTAGCTCGCCGGTTGGGGGGTTCTTGCTTCGGCAGCGCTGAACAGGGTTACGACTTCAGGTCCTTGGCGTGGTAAATTTCAATTTTTTTTTTCCCTCTGAAGTCCTCTATTATACTGGTTTTCGTATCTCATATGGGCATCTCACAAGCTTGAAGCTTTCGATATAAGGTTAACCTCCGAGTTGTTGAGGGCCTGCAGATTTCGAAGCACCTGGTAATCGGTCCCGTGCTCTATACAACTATATCCAAACAAGGCTTCGTTTGGGGACATTTTTATAGCGGAGTGGGTCGTCGTTCGGAGTGCATTGGCGATGGACTGTAGGTGGGAATACCAGTTTCTTTGATCTGGATCAATATAAGACCGAGTAGGTTTCGTTACATCTTCTGTAGTTGATATTCTGGAATTGGAATCGGTTGATGGTGGATTTTCAGAATTTCCATAGCTTTCTGGAAAATTCAGTCCATCTATCACAGCCGAGTCCGATTCCAGAATATACATAACTTATTCCACCTCCAGACCCAGTTTGTTTAGCGCTATCCCTTTTGCAAATATACGAAAATACATAAATAAAAAATGATAAGTCTAGTTTTAGGTTAAAAGCACTATTCACATTTGACATTTCTTTCACATGAGAGTTTTTAATTCGTCGCGAACGAAGAACCAAAATAAGAATGATTTTTGAGATTAAATAAGCGCGAACAAGTTATTCATTGAGAGTGCGGATGGTGAGGAATTAGAATTAGAATTTTTTCGCGTCATTTGAACTGAATCTAAATTTTGTTACTGTTATTTTTAAAAACAGTTCTTCTCCTTATGTCCTAACAACTTTTATAAAAGTTTTGAAATAAAACTGATTTTTTGGTCAAAACATTTTCGTTGCGGTGTTTCTTTCTTACCTATATCTTTAGAGACATTTTTCGGTCTTGGGTGGTGTGATTAACACCGCACGACCAAAGTTAAAGTTGTAACTTTTTTTTTTTTTTTAAAGAAAGAATTGCTAAGTGAAAAGTGAAAAGACTTTGCAGGAATAGTTTGCAGTCTTTTCAAAAATTTGCTTAGTGAAAAGTAAAAGAATTTTGTGGAACAGAAACACTAATACCTTTGCAAACTTTTCCAATTTGCTAAGTGAAAAGTTGATAAATTATTTTGTGGAATAGGGCCCAGGTCTTCACAACACGACAACGTAAAAAATGATGACCGAAGGAAAAAACATATAAAGAAGTTCAACGTTTTGTTGGTTGTTGCAAACCAAAACCAAAAATCATGGACGAAAACTGCAAATGTTGAAAATTCACATCAGGGTCTGTACGAAAACCTCCACGTTAGCAGTTTCAATTGATTTAGATAACGTTCAATTAAAGTGAAGAAAGCGGTTTCTAATGCTTTTCGCCCAGGTTTTCTAATGCGTTTCGCCCAGGTAGGTACGACAGTTGGGCTCATCAGTTAGATGCTGTTGTACCTTTCTAAGACGCAACGCTTAGTCGATGACTACCGACACAAATAAAATTTACAACATGTGTTGTGAATTATATATTTCTAGAAGAATTTTTCCAAATTCAAAAAAAGCGGTTTTTGAGATAAAGCTGAACAGCCACTCTGGGAAGTTAAAAAAAGGCTCCTGGGCGAATATTCCAGTTCTTGTTTAGTACCTTCAACTTAGTAAAGTGAATGACCAGACGGTGCGACTTGTGAAGCAGTAATAAGCAACAAAGGCTATGCGACGAAATATAATTTTGACCGACAAAATCTAATAAAAAAAAAAACAAATCCACTAGGCTAAAAACACACCAAATCAGACAAGACGTCTTTTTTTTCTTTCGACAAAGATTGTGTTAGATTCCAATTTCCAACCCACACCGAGGCCGACAAAAACAAAATGTCTTGTCCGCATTGTTGTGTGTTGCTCCTATACAACCTATACAACTGACACGTTTTTCTTGTCGATTTCTGTTTGTCTGTCTTTTCACCGTAAGCGGTTAACGAGGGCAAGGCCAAGTTAATGCTGTCAACAAGAAAGGACAACCAACATCGACGTCTTGGAGCAAACGTCAACATAGACAAATTTAACTTCGAGGTAGTTAAGGACTTCGTCTACCTAGGATTCGCTATCAACTCAGACAACAACACCAGCGCTGAAATCAAACGAAGAATCACTCTTGCCAATCGCTACTTCTTTGGACTTAGAAGCCAATTGAGTAGTAAAGTCCTCTCCCGAGCAACTAAAGTGACACTCTACAAAAGCCTCATCATCCCGGTTCTCACGTATGGTGCAGAGACATGGACCATGGCAACATCCGATGAAAACGCTTTGGGCTGCTTTGAGAGAAAAATTCTTCGAGTGACTTTGGTCCTGTCTGCATAAATGGAGAATGGGGACGAAGATTCAACCAAGAACTGTATGAGTTGTTCAGCGACACTGACCTAGCCAGAAAAGTTAAGGTCCAACGTCTTAGATGGTTGAGACTAGTAGAGCGAAAGGAAAATAATGCCCCGGCTCGTAGAGTCTTCGAATCCCGGAAGGACGTCGCAGGAGAGAAATACCGCGACTCAGGTGGAGCACATAGTTGGTAGAGGACCTGAACCAACTTGGCGTGCGAAATTGGAGACAATTAGCTGGCTGGAGAGTAGCGCCACAATAAATAAGTTAGTCTTGTTCACCGCAGTGCGTGTTACTTCATAAGCCGGTGTGTAATTTTAGGCGTTGACATTTTGTCTCGGACTTTTTGTCTTCTTTGGTGTGTTTTGCTCCTACACAACCCCATGTATTTACTGCAACCGAGGAGCGGATTAGACTTTTTATCGTGTCGTGTCCTTTTCGGTGTGTGTTGCCTCATAAGAGCAATGGACTTGTGTTCGGGGAATACAGAACAAACGTTTTGTCTGTTTTGGTGTGTTTTTAGCCTTAAAAATGATTTTGGTCTCAAGTTGTAGGATGAAGCAAATGAAGTACTATTTGTTTACCGCTTATTTATTTTGTAATTTTGACAAACTAAAAGTTGACGCATATTAGTTGGTGCTAGTTTTTTTTTATCACAACTGTAGGTTGATTTCAACTTGATTCTCAAGTATGTTTAAAAAAAATCAAAGAAAAACACCTCATAGGAAAATATTATACATATTAAAATCTTGCGATCCGTTAGCCAATCAAAATGTATTAGTAAACACACAACAAGCTAGTTTATTCTTTGCACCGATTAAATGAATCCAT
Organism: Sphaerophoria taeniata; assembly: GCA_943590905.1. Taxonomy (NCBI): domain Eukaryota; kingdom Metazoa; phylum Arthropoda; class Insecta; order Diptera; family Syrphidae; genus Sphaerophoria; species Sphaerophoria taeniata. The sequence goes on along the minus strand of OX016540.1, from coordinate 101,248,049 downwards.
TGATTAAGAGAATAACCATGTTAAATGTATGTTTTATCATTTTTAACTGTAAAAAAAAGAGACGCAAAATTATAGTCCGCCAATGAACAAGTTTAGTGTGATACTAGCTTAAAATGACGTTTCAGACATGACTCAAACGTCATTTTAAGTTAGTAGCTCCAAATGACGTTTCAGACATGACTCAAACGTCATTTTAAGCTAGTATCACACTTCATTGTCTTAAAATTGTTCATTGGTGGACTATAATTTTGCGCCAGAGAGTTTAACTTCAAGGCGGCCAAACTCTGCGTCAGAAAAAATTGTGCAAAATTTCTGCGACAATGGAATTTCAAAGTAAAAACAAATAAATTGAAAATAAAAAAATATGTAAAAATGGAGATGGCTCTAAAATACAAAAATAAAACAGAAATACAAAACAAAAGCAACAGAAGAAAACCAAAAAGTTTAAGTACCAAAAATAAATGTTGTAACAATTAGAAAACAAAGAAAATCAAACAACCGAAGGATGACAATAAGACATGAATTGCTTACCTGATGGAGCTCCTGTACCACCACTTTGACTAGAATTTATTATTTCTTGTGATTCTGCATCTACACTACCTTCGCTCTCGACGATTTCGTTCTTAATGCACAATGCTGTGCCATCCGTCGTTGTGATAATATTATTCGACGATGTAGTTTTCATGGTTACTGGAATTGGTGATAATGTTGTTGTTCCACCTCCAATTGCTTTATACACAATGGTTGTATTTAAGGTATTGTGTTGACTAGAATTATTTGAAAAAGCAGCTGCTGCTACCACTGCAGCAGATGCAGTCGTACCAATTGAATTTGACGAAGGAGAATTTTTAAGACAAATCGAAGTTGCTGTTGGCGATGAGGATGACATTGCCGCCGACGAAGGTTCTACTACAACTGTTGGTGTTGTTGGTTGTAGCTGAATTAGATTTTCAGATGATGGGGTTTTTTTAATTATTGGAATTTTGCCCTCGAATTTAATGGGATGATTGGTGAATTGAAATGTGGGACTAAGATTTTTCATTAAATGTTCATTTAATTTGCGTAGAACCTCTGAATCGGCTTGTTTTGGCGTTGTCGTTGTTGTTGTTGCTGTTGCTGGAGATGATGGTACGGAGCTAGATGAAGAATCTAGAGAAGGAGATACTGATTGAATGATTGTTGTTGCAGAAGTTGCTGTAAGCATACTTCACGTACCATTGTTCTCCTTCTTTTTTCTAGTTGGCGTCTTACGCGGTGTTTTTTGTTTAATTGGTTTTTCGATTTTCTCCGTAGAGAGGCGTTCTTTTTTTATTTTTACTGTACCACTATCGGCTGGTGATTCTTTGCCTTTTGGACTTCGTCCTTTATTACTATTACCACGGGGATTTGAACGGCGTTTACTTTCATACCAATCGTCGTCGTATTCAGCGTCAGATTTTCTTTTTTGTTTGCGTTTCTTAAATGCATCCTCGTCGTCGTCGAATTCTAAAATGAAATATTAAAACAATATTCTTTAGTTGAATGGCAAACGAGATTTGTTTTAGGAATAAATTGATGTTTAGTGTTCATAGACTTCGTTTGAAGGGAAATTTTCTTATTTTTAAACAAATTGACCATTGAGAATGACAAGAGTCCCATAACCTTTAAAAGCAAGCATTAGTAAACAATAACAAACAAAAAGACATAAATAATAATCGAATGACAACAATTTTTGCTATGGTCCAACACAGCCGATGGCCTCAGTCGCCAGTGCTGCCATGTGGTCTGTAGTTCTTTACATTCATGTGCGAAGTACTGTGAAATGTCAATGTCAATGTTATGGACCAAGGGATTGTTCGTACTGCCTTGCCAGCCAGTCAGTCGTTCGCTGGAATTTCGTTCACTTTGTCTCGTTTGAATTCAAAACCTCGCAGGCGGCCATGGCTCAGAGGATAAAGTAGTAGATTGCTAAGTCGAACGCTATGGGTTCGACAGCATCGTTTTTCTACAAAAATCGCCAGCTTATCTGAGGCCAGCTGCCATGAGACAATACAAATCTAAGTCTCCTCCTCTGAGCCACGAAGGTTACTGTTATGTGTGCTTTCTTTCTACGTGTCTATCGGTCTCTTTCTGTTGTATCAATGTCTTGTTTTGTCCCAGCCGATGCTGCTATGTACTGTGAAATGTCAATGTCAAAACCTCCAGGGGTCGTTTTAATTCCTATTCCAAGAGTTTTTGTAACTGTCAACCTTCAACGACAAGTTTTTGCTGTCAAACTCTCCATAGCACGTCAAAAAATTAAACAAATACATAAATTAAAAGCTAAACCCAACATTGACCAATTTGAGGGACTCTCTGGTCCCCTTTGAGTCGATTATTAATAGAGTCTTCGGGCGGGAATTCTCTTTGCTTTCTTAAATGTTAGTTTTATCTACTTAGACCGTAAGTAATATGAAGCCAGAGTAAAACCCAAATGAATTAATTATGAAATAAAAGTATGAAGATGCGTATTGATAGATGCGTGATGATCACTACTACTCAATCTTACCAGATCCATCGTCGATATAGTCAAGTAATTCTTTTTTGGTCTTCAAAACAACCGGACTTGTATTACTTATGGCAGCTGGTTCAATTATCGAAGGAACTTCCTCGTCATCATCTATGTCTAGTGTCAGAACGCTTTCCTTCAAAACAGCCTTCACATCATCCGGTATATTTGGATTTGATTGAATTTCATCGAGATCAAGGTCAGGATTGCGTTCTTTGAATGATTTCTTCTTTGTCGGATTGCAGTGTTTCTTCATTCTTTGAAATAATTGCATAGGAACGTCCCCATTTCTATGGGGTTAGTAGCATGTGTGATTAATAAGAGAACAAATGTTTAGCAAAGGAAATTTGGTTTGTGTTTTTGTCATCACTTACTTCTTATTGCATAGAACATCTAATTGTGTTGGAGGCGGAGCTATTGTTAATGCATTTGGTGGATCTTCAGGATGCTGGCCAACATCGGTGCCTTCAAGCCATGCTTGATAGCGATCAGGTTGGAAACGTTTCACAAATGTGTCCATTGAGATTTTAACCATATCATTGCTGGAGGAATAATTTTAGTTTATAACTGGGGGCTCATAAGGAGAACGTCAAATATTTACCTGCAGGTACACTGTACGGCGCGTTTTCCATATTCTATCCATCGTTCCATGGCAAAATTTGTCGATTCGGCACAATTGAAGCCATGATTGAAGCCAGCATGATAGCCAAACGGGAATGTTATCATTATTTCACCAGCTTCTTGTGTTATCTGGAAGAAATGTGATGAAACATGACGTGATGTAACATTATGATTGTTCTCGTACCTTGCTAACTGGAACTTCGTGTTGCTTTAGAATCTGCGGACTTATCAACGTCATTTTGTGTCGCAAATATGCATTGCAATTCTGATAACTGGCAGGAAAATAGCTATTGGCGACCTTTTCTAATTTGCGACCATATTCCGGCGGAACAACGTACCATGTCTTCGGCGCACCAAAATGCAAATAATTTATTGAATACAAATCCATATCCTCTGTGTGCCAGGCAAATGTTGTCTTCCACATTCCGAAATACAAGTAAGCTGTATTCACGCCATCTATTTGGATGCCGTAGTCTTCATTGACAAAATCTAGGATTGTGCCCAAACGGTTAATATTCCAGCTCTATGGTGTGTGATATGTGAGAAAATTAGGTTCAACGCAAAATGTATTCATTTATCTTTCTTACATTCATTTCTGGATCTGTAATGCTACCGCTGACATCAGCACCATAAATTGGTGCAACATAGGTTATGTTTTTCCAATACTTTCTTTCGAGATCTTCAAAATCAAAATGTTTCGGTGGTTGGTAGCGTTCAGTGTTGGCCAATTCGGCAAATTGCTTAACTGTCAGTGGCTTCTTTTGAATATTTATTTGTTGATAGAGACCCTGTTTGCCAGTAACAACTTGACATATTGGGGCTGGTATTGTTATATTGAGGGCGTCTAAATCCTCATAGCCACTTTTTCGTGGTACCCACTCAGGTGGGGGTACAACCTAAAAGATTTAAAAATTTTAGTTCCCATCTCTAGGTCTTTGGTTTCCACAAACAACAAAATATATACTTTGGCAAGTCCAGCTTTGTGAGCACCCTGTGATTCCATATAGGCTATGTATTTGGGAAAGTCTTTGAACTCCTCCCAAGTTGGCCTAAAAACCATAATGCGGGCTACTTTTGGGTCTGTTCCTCCTGTTAAAGCCATTTTTTTTTTAATTTCTATTTATCTTGTGTTGGCTTTAAACTATCCCGGTTAATATTCAATTCTATAAGCAGAAAAAAAAGAGAAAAAAACACACGTTAGGAGAATAATATCGTGAATTCTATTCACTTTTTTGCCAAATTGACTGTAATTTGAAAAGATATTAAAAATTTGGTGAGTTTCTTTGTTGCTATGTAGGCATTTGGGTTTGAAAAGACTTTACTTACGGTCTCTGTAAAGTTTCGAACGTTAAAAAAAATCGTTCATTTTTTTCCATATAAGAGAAAACAATTTGACCCAATTAAAATAAAAAATGTAAATCAATAAGCTTTACTGTCAATGAAGTTGTGTTTGCTAGGAAATAAATGATAAATCGGTTATAAGAAGCAGTGCTCCAGCTCAAGAGATAGGTTAAAAATCGTTAAATACTTACTTTTTGAACGATGAAATGCAAAAAAAAAGAGAAGTTGAGAGAGAGAAGAAGAGGGTTTGGATCTTAAAGATAAAGGTGTTAATGATAATTTGTAGTCCGAACACAATCTCGGTGGCAAGTTCACACCACCTCCGCTTGAAATGTGTCCTCAAATCACAAGTGTAGAATATTCAATTTGGCATGAGCTGTTTGACACATTGCTCGAACCGAACATCCATTTTTAATGTTGTTGAACGCTCCCTCAATGGTGATTTGACAAAAGAGAAAGGGTCCGCCAAATAACTTTTTTTGTTTGAAAATGCTATAAAAAAAACAACTAAATATTTTCTCAAATTTCTTTTTTTATTTGAAAGTACAATCCTTCCAGTTAATAATTTCATTAAAATGGCTGCCTCGGCTGGCCATGCAGTAGCCTACACGATCGGTCCAATTTTTAAGCACATTATCGATTGTGTGCAGCTGTATTTCACCAATGGCTTCACTTTAAAGCTTCAATTGTCTCTGGCATCTCGGCGAACACTTATCTTTTACGGCACCCCACAAATAATAGTCCAACGGTGACAAATCGCAGCTCCGAGGTGGCCAAACGACATCAGCTCTGCGGCTGATAATGTGATCTTCAAAAACAGGCCGCAAAACATCGAGTGAAGCTTTGGCTGTGTGGCACTTAGCGCCGTCCTGTTGAAACCAAATGTTGCTAATATCCTCCTCTTCAATTTTTGTGAACAAAAATTCGTTCAACATGGCCCGATAACGATCGCCATTGACTGTAACGGCACCTCCTTGCTCATTTTCGAAGAAAAATGGCCCAATTATGCCTCTGGAGTCTGGACCAAAATCCGCACCATACAGTGACTCGTTTTGGGTGTTTCGGCTTTTCAATGTATGCGTGCGGGTTTTCTGTGCCCCAAATGCGACAATTTTGCTTATTTACATACCCGCCAAGATCAAAATGAGCTTCATCTGAAAAGATGATTTTTTTTTGGCAAAATCGGCATCTTCTCTAAGTCGATCACAGGCCCACTTAGCGAAGGGAAAACGCATTGGATGGTCAGTTGGCTTCTACTCCTGAAACAATTGGACTTTGTATGGCGTCATACCAAGGTCTTTATGCAAATTTCGTCTCAATGATGTCTCCGAAATGTTCAATTGTTGAGAACGACGGTGAATTGATGTTGATGGCGCTTCCACGCACACTTTCTGCCACAGCAGCAATATTGACGGTGCTTCTCTTCGTCCAAAATATGTACGCAATTTTCGCACACGTTCACGTTTCGCACGTAATGTCGCAATATTTCCCAGCGTTGTTCAAGCGTATACACAACCATATTCGTTCAGTGGAAAGGTAAAACTAATTATCTGTCAAATCAGACATGAGCTAGGTATTATCATTCACGAAGTAAGCACTAGTTGAATTGTATTGTAAAAAAAAAAAATTTCCGATTTAGAATGGGATACAATTTCCTGTTATCACATTTCTGTAACGAATACCGTTCACAGTCACCGTCGAATTGATGTTTTCGGGTTTTCGGCAACACTCGTTTACAGCAGCAATGTTTTCAAGAGACCAACCAGTACGTTGACGCAAAGAATTCTTACCATCCATAATTGACCCAGTTCCTTCAAATTTTTTGACCACTCTTCGAATGGTTGACATATTAGCTGCACTCTCTCGGCTGAAAATTTGCCGAAGTTTGCGAAGCGTAACTTTCCCCATTTTTGTAATGAGTTTTGACAATAGGTCCGTTCCTTTACTTTTTCTACTTTTTCAAGTAACTTCAAGTAAACTGTCAAATTTGCAGGAGTGGGGATGAATTCTCTCACAAAAAGTCAAAGTTACGAAAAAGTAAAGGAACGCTTTTGTAGTAAAATAGCTACATGGCAGAAACGTCAAACGCAAAACCAGAATAAATCTTTGTGTATCGTGATTAATAAAACTAAATCAACAATTATTCCATTTAACATCGTTATGGGATGATTCATCAGAATCAAAAGAAAGTAGGTCCGTTCCATACTCAGTTTGAAACTGCCGAATTTAGTAATATTTGGTTATTTTTGGTCAGAGTCTGTTCTCTGTTCCCAACTTCAAAAATTGTGTAGAAGAGAGCGCTCACGAGAGAGTAAAAAAATTTCCCACCCTGACAAATTTAGCCCAAAGAATTTCTTCCGGCAGAAATATGAGTTCTGTCAAATGAGACTTTGACATACGTCAAACAGAAAATAAAAATCCAATTTTTTCTTGAATTCTTGAAATTGAATTTTGAATTTTTGATTTTTTTTCCTCTCTGAGAGAGTTTTCTCCCCACTCCTCAGAATTTGACAGATTGCCTAGTTTAGTGCACAAAAAGTCTGGTACAGACCGAGTGATTTCAATATTCTGTTTTATTTGATAATTTGAAATTGAATTCAAAAAGCTGATGACAGCTGTTTTTGACAGCTAAATTTTAGCTGCTAAAAAGTGCCCGAAGAATTTTCTTGGTCAGATTTTAGTAACTCTCTCATTTGATGGGAAATGTTTTACTCTCTCATCGTCTCTCTTTTTTACGAAATCTTTGTTCTTATCTTAAGTTCCATTTTTTTGGAGTTTACTCCTTTAGAATCGATTCATATATAGACCCCGGTATGAAAAAATTATGGATAGGAAAATCAAACATTGAAAAAAGCGTTATAAAAATTGACTACCAACGCTTTTTTTTTAACTCTTAATAATTTTTAACCTACTGGATCGATTTAGATGAAATTTGGTAGTAAGATAGACTAGAACCTACGGAAGGGCATATGGTATTTTTTAACGCAATAAAAGGGGTTGAAAAGGTCACAAGGGGTTGAAATGATAGGTCAAAGTTTGTATGGAGGTCGATTAGGTTAGAAGTTTAAAACTTATTTGTATGGCTTTTGACTAAACATAAATAAGTAAGACATGAAAGTTTAAAAAATATTAACCGAGGGGGGGGTAAAAGTTTTAGTGCCATTTCGAATCTATTTTAATGAACAGAGATTTCAACGTAGAACCTTTGTATATGGAATTTATAGTAGTTGCAGCCTCGTGAATCGACGACAGCGACGTCCGGAACGCGATACAGAACTAAAATCTTGTATATAGAAAAACTGACAGCGCCAAGACGGGACGACTCTCCAACCAAAAATTCTCGAGGCTGAAAATACTATAAATTCCATATACAAAGGTAGAACGGTGAAATTTTCACACATGATACAGAATTTCATGCTCTTCAATTTATTATACTTTAATTATAACGGTAACTCATTAATATGGCCAATTAAGACATTTTCACATAAATTGGTATATGAGTTTTAATCCTATAGACTGGTTGTTTAAATTTCCATATGTCTAACCTACATGAAATAACGGTGATTTTGATACCTCATTTGTAAGGATACGTCTAGTACAAGCCTCACAATCTCGATTTTAAAATAAATATAATTGCACACAAACGACCTGCTTGGTTCGTACAAAATGAAACATCACCTTTGGGAGAATCCAGCTATGGCCAAAATTCGATCGTTGTTTTTGGATTAAAAACATCCTAGCGTGCGTTCTAATAATCGGATCTTCAAGATTAAGATCTCTTAAGAAGCACAAGGCTTCAGGCTTTAATTCAATGTAGAATTTATCAACATTCAATTCCATTTTGTATGCAATAATGCACGATAAATGTGGACCCATTTGAATTTTCATCATTAATTAATGAAAAGTTGATAAGAAATGTAACTGTTCTGAAAATGTAATGATGCAGTTTTGTAGATTTTTTCATTATTTACAAAAATGTTTGTAGAAGTAACTACATTGATTCATTAAAAAATACGTAAGAACGTTTTAAACAAAGTTGTTGACATTCATATTACTTACCATAAGTATTTAAGTAATATATTTTATCAAATTATTAGAATTCCTATGCATTGAACTTTACAATGGTAATGATACATGCCTTTTAGTTGTTGTGTATTGCCCACCTTGTACATTCAAAGACGAAAATTTAAGAGAGCTGGAAGAAACTTTAATAAGTCTTAGTTCAAAGTATGTGGATATTCTGATTGGGGGTACTTTAATGTAAATCTGCTTAATGAATGTACCACTTCACGCCTGTTCCATTACTTATGTGACAGATTGAGCTTAACTGTTGTTAACAAGATATGGCCTACCTGTTTCCAATCTGTGGTGAATCCTTCACTCATTGATATGTTTTTAACAAGTTCAAGCAGTAAAGTTTCATGTAATGATCAAGTCAGGCCGACATCTGATTTTATACATGACTTCTTATTTTGTTCGTTTAAATTTTATGTAAATTACTCAAATGATTCAAAAAATATAAGTTATAGATCGTTTCGTGATTTTAATTGTTCAGATATGCTTAATAATGTTAATAATGTTGGTAATAACTACTGGAATGATATTTTGTATACACTTGATGTTAATAGTAAGGTTTTAATATTTAACAGCTTACTCGATAGACTTTTCAATGAATATGTCCCAATTATTACTAAACAAGTAAAAACTTCAAACTTTTGTCCTTGGTACAACAAGGATATTGAAGCTCTTATTCAGGAAAGAGAACGTTTTTTTAGAAAACACAAAAGAAATCCATCAGAATACAACTGGCGGCAATATGTTTATGCTCGCAATAAAGTAACATCTCTTATACGCTCATGTAAGAAGGCTTATTTTCTTCGTAAACTCGACCTTTCTTTGGGTTCTAAAGTGCTTTGGAAAAATCTGAATGAAGTTGGTGTCACTGGAAGCAAAAATGTATCTTAATGTCCTCTCAGCCCACAGTTAATGAAGTCATTTTATGCTTCATCTTAGTCGCATACGTTCTTGCCACCTATTGTTTCAGATAATGATGGTGGATTTTCATTTAACTGTGTTGATGATAGCGAGGTCTTAAATGCTATACGATTAGTAAAATCTAATGCTGTGGGTCCTGATAACATTTCGCCTAAATTCATTCGTTTGATTTTGCCATTCATTCTTCCACCCATAAAACATATCATAAATACGTGTCTTTACAGCAGTGAATTTCCTGAACAATGGAAAAACGCTACTGTAATACCTATTCCGAAAAGAAATAACCCTTCGGAGCCATCTGATTTTAGGCCTATTAGTTTGCTGCCGTTCTTCGGCAAAGTTTTCGAACGATTGGTAGCTGTTCAAATTCAAGCCTATTTACAAACTAGCAACAAACTATCTAAATGGCAGTCTGGATTTCGCAATAATCACAGCTGCGAATCTGCTGTTTTGAAGGTAACATCAGATTTTCGCTGTGCTCTTGATAAAAATCAATTGGGTATCATGGTTCTATTAGATTTTTCTAAAGCTTTTGATAATATTGACCACCAAATTCTGATTTCTAAACTAGCTAATAAATTCAATTTTTCGAAAACGTCTCTCAATCTTTTGCGGAATTACCTTGTAAATCGAGTTCAACGGATAACTACGGATCAAGGTACTTCAAGTCCATACATTGTTAACTGCGGGGTTCTACAAGGTTCAGTTCTTGGACCCCTTCTTTTTTCGTTATTTATAAATGATCTTCCTGAGATCGTTCGCAATTGCCATGTGCACATGTATGCGGATGATGTTTTAATTTATAATTTTCGTGAATTGAGTTTGATGGAAGACTGTGTTGCTCGAATGAATGAAGACCTACTTTCCATACAAAAATGGGCTGACCTTAATAAGCTAAACCTTAATCCATCCAAAACATTAAGTATGGTCTGTTGTCGAAGCAGAGTTAATCTTTCTGGTTTTCCAAAAATAATTTTGAATAGGCAAGTAATTGAATATGTCAGTAAAGTGAAGTACTTTAGGCTTTGCAATTAATGATAGATTAAGTTGTAGTGATGCGGTTTCTGAATCTATCAGACGAATTTATTTTGGTCTTCGCTCTTTAAGGTCTTCATCTCATATTTTGAACCCGAGTTTAAGGCAACATCTGGTGAAAAGTCTTCTCTTACCCTTTTTTTACTTTTAACTGCTCCGTCTATCCTGCTCTTGATTTTGAATGCAAGCGGAAGCTTAATGTTGCATTTAACGACTGTTTGCGCTTCATCCACACCATCCTAAGATTTGTTAGTGTATCTCACATTCAGAATTCGTTATGTGGACTAAGCCTAGACAAATACCTTACGTTTCGCAATGTTATAAATCTTCATAATATTATTAATAAAAAGTGTCCGGAGTACCTGGAGGAATATCTGCAATAATGCTCAGTCACAGAGAGGCTTGCGATTGATTCTGCCGCGTTTTACACATACAGTTGCAGACCGATCTTTTTTGTAACTGCTATTCGATTGTGGAATAGTCTTCAAATCGATATACAGAGAATTACCTCACCAGCCATTTTTAGGAAGAAAATATTTGTATACTTAGCTGCACAAAATTAGTTTCTGTAATTTTTCTCTTTTCTCTTTTTTCTTATAATTAAATTTTCAATTTAGCCATTCAATTTCCATCAATATTTCTATTATGTTCTTTTTTTATTATTATTATTAATCATTACTTTATTATTAAATTTTATAAATAATTGTCAGTTTTAAACACTTGGTAAGCATCTCTAGATACTAGGAAAAGATTTAAATCTTATTGTATCAAGTTAATATTCTATCAAATACAAATACAAATACAAATTCAAATACAAATTATGAATAGATATATGAATTCAATCCTTTGCGAATTATATATTTTAAGGTAATCAAATCATTCTAATTGAGTGAACTCCAGTCGCGCGTCGGAGCTGACACGTACAATTTTTTTTTTTTTTTTGAAAATTTTGAGTTTGAAAATTTATATTTTTTAAAATATTTGTTAAAATAATTTTATTTAAAAACAAGATGAAAGAAGAAGTTTTTGGCTTTCCAGAAAGGTATAGCACGGTGCTGTAAACGAAGCCGTTGATTTTAAATATTTTTTGTTACCAAATAAGTAATTTTTTCAGAAAATTGCCCCTCCCGGCTAAACGGGGGGGGGATAGACCCCCCTCCCATACGATTTTTTCTTGTCTCAACTCAACCTACACGCTCTAGCTTTTTGGCACAACGCTCGTGAATCACCCTGTGTATGGCAATGGATTGTAGCGCCATCTAATGGACTGAAAGAGAAACAGTTTTTTTCACATTTTTATTATTATTTCGCTCAACCACCCTCCACGTCACTTGAGAGAAATTTTATTTTATTAAGAGCCGATTTTTCAATCGTCAGATAAAAAAGCAGATAGTGTTTATTCGACAGATAACAAAAAAACGGATTTTTCAATCGTCAGATAGACTTTATCTGACGAATAACGTTCTTATTTATTCGAGCGATGAATACTCAGATAAGTTTATTTGCCAGTTTGTTATTTGTAGATTTTTTCGACGAATGAAAAATGGGCTATAATAGTATTTTCCACTTATTCCACAGAATAAGAGTTAGGTAATCCTTCTTTTTGAATTTTTGTTAATAAGCTATCGACTCTTGATCTGAAAACAAAAAATACATTCGTTTTTTCGAGAGAGTTATGGGACAAAATTGAGATTGTATCACTTTATTTTTGTACTCAGTTTAGGGTTTGGGTTAATTTGTTTACTTTTTGCTCAGTTGTTGTGTGAGATTTTTGTTATTAGAAAGTTGTAACGGTTTTATTTAAAGAGATCCCTAAGGCTTGCTGTTGCTTTTTTCCAATTGCTCTTTATTTTTGTATATTTGTGTTATTTCATTTATCGTTAAACAAATTAGAATCAGCCCTTTTATAAAACAAATAAATGATAGGTATTTGGTACATACCCTTAGCATAGCTTTGTTGACAACATATCCAATAGTAAGGTATTCCAATAGTTCTCTAGATGTATGGATAGCGTATACCCAGTATAAAAACAGTATTGAGTTTCGTGGAAATTATATTTTACTCGTTTTAGTGCTGAACAAATAATATCGCTTTTAAATTATTTCTCAAAACTACAAATTTCGTTTACCGCAAAAAATGGCAAGAGATTGTACACTTAAGAACTTCACAGGCACTCGCACCTTATGGTATTCAAGCTTTTATTCTTCCTTTTTTTTTTTTATTGCACAATACTAAAAACACTTAAGAATTTAGATCATTCCACCATCATTATCACAGTTGAAAATCACATTTATTTTTTGAGCAAATGTCTATATTGAAACATAAGTGTTGAAGTTTGAATAAAAACCGAAACGCGTCAATTCCAAAACACAAACAAAATACAAAAACTAAAAACGCGAACAAAAACACACGAAATTCACAAATTCTCCGAGGTGTGCATCCTGCGATTATGTTACTCAGAATAAACACAGCCAAAATGGCAAACTCTAAATGCAACCCTAATTTTTCATCCCCTATGGCAGATGCATGAATGTTATAAGAACAGAAAAAAGTATATTTCTTATCCTTACTGGCTCTGGTCTCTAATGAATTGATATAACACACTCACTTATGTACATAAAAAAAAAAACGTTATTATGTATCGCATATGGAAGTTGGAAGTTTGAATGAAAGGTGGTTTGGTTTCACGGTATAAAACTGTAGTTCCCCTATTTATTGTTTATTGTTAATGCACGCCGCCGATCCGGCTGGAAGGCAATACAGTCCTGTGAGTAACGAGTACCTATTTAGTGTGCATACTTTGGGCTTGTGTATACGCCAGTCTACTTCCGTTGGCTATAGGCTGATATCCGACCCTTGTGTGAATCCTGTTTTCGCTTTAGTTACGAGTACAATGGTTTTCATCAGTAGGTAAAGCGGCATACGGCACGAACTAAAACAGCCGTTGCTGTGCTACTTAATTTCCCCTGGTCTTTGGGTACTTTGGGCATAGAGCGAGACAGAAAGCAAAATTTACATGAGATCTCTCATACATTACACGAAGTTTTTGATGGCTATCCTTCTGCCTTTGTAAAATGCCCATAAAGACATCGGCATTTTGTCTCGGATCGACTATGCATGTCCTAGGAAGAAACGAATAATTTCTAGAACTGATCGCCTCAGGAGAAACGTTAGTACCAATATTGGTACCTGAGTGTTATAAAAAAATACATTCGGAATTTGTTGTTTGTGTTCACATAGGCACGCATTAGTTCAGACTTGGGACAACGACCTTTTACTTTATTACTGTGTTGGGAGATAGGTTCAAACTAGTTTTATTTTCATCGAACACCTGGAAGGATCGATCCTGTGAATAGTAATTCGTGTTCACTGAAATAAAAATCGCCAGATGTACAAAATATAACTTCTTGGGATATTTTCTGTGTTTATTTTTTTTTATCCTTATTAATTAAATTATTGTACATATTTTCAATATTTGTTTTTTTTCTTGTCTACACGCTCTAGCCTGTTGGGGCGTGCCGTTTGGCCACAGCACTATTGAATAAAGGAGCTTAGCTCCATGTTGTGCAAGGATGTCATGACGAAAGGAGCCGCCGATATAGGGATTTCGGCTGAATTGATAGTTAAGGGGAACTCCAGTCTGTCCTGATGTGGCAGTGTGGCAGTATCAAAATATTTCTCGTTCCGATAAAACGCCAAAAAAAAAGAAAATTATTTCGAAATGTTGTATAGAACGTCGTTAAAATGGGAATGTACGTAAGAAGACTTTGCTTAGACATAATCGATTGGAACTCGGTTGTGGTTACGCTTAGTTACTTTTCTTTTAAGTGAAAAACAGTAGATAATTAATTATTATTTATACAGGGTCATTTTTCCATTTGACACCTGCCAATTTCAGATGTCATTTGAAACGATTTTCTTGAATGTTTGCCAATTACAATAATGAATCGCTTAGCAATCAAATGACACATTAAAATAAATAAAAAGAACTAAAATAGTACTGGCAAGTTGATCTGTGGTTCAGCATAAATCCCTTATTGAACAATAAATGGTCCTTAATTTCAAATCCCACACATTATACAGTGCCTTGCATAAGTATAACCGCACCCGAAAAAATGCGTTTTATAGAAAACCTACAATAGGAGTGACTCCTTACTACTTTTTTATTGAGTTGCATCCAGGGTTGGAAAAAAACATGTTTTTTTTTAAAAAGAACAAAACACTATGTTTTTTTTTGCAAACAAAAAAAACATGTGTTTAAAACAGTTTTATATTCTGTTTTAATTACTTTGTTTAAAACATGTTTAAAACATGTTTTAAACATGTTTTAAACATTTTTTAAACATTATTATAATATAAAAAAATACTCATCAAAGTTTACTAAATAGGTATTTGAACATTTTTATTAAAAGAGGCCGTCCATAAAATACGTTCGCACTTGGGAGGGGGGGGGGGGGGGGGTCACGTGACGTTCGCCAAAGTTAGACTTAAAAACCTAAGTTCAATTCCATTTTAAGAAATTAATCCAATAGAGTGCCACTTCATTTTATCGTTTTATATAAAAAAAAATGGAATTAAAACAAAAAACATAAGACATAAAAGTTTTTTTTTAGAACTAAATAACTAAATTTTTAGTTTTTTTTTTATTTTTTATTTTATTTACATTACATCCTAAAATAAAGTGAATATATTTTTTTATGTTTTGAAATTTGTGTTCTAACAATTAAATTTTTTTTGTTAAGGGGGGAGGGGTCTTTGTTTTTGAACGTAATATTTTAGGGAGTTACAGCAAGTGTGACCAAACGTGACACCGGGGGGGTGGAGGGGGTCAAAATAGCTAAATTCAGCTTTCAGTGTGACGTAGTTTATGGAAGGCCCCAAAGAAGTAATCATAATTCAATCATAACAAAAAATATAATAACTACAAAATAAATGTGTTATGTAATGGACCAGCTAAAGTTATTTTGGACCGACCGACCGACGTTGGTGGTCTAAGACTATAGACTATGGGTTCTCTGCTAAAGGTAGCCCTAAACGACAAACATGATCGCCGAACATGGTCGTGCGCGGTATTAATTCGTCGTGTAAGGGATGGTTTTCGATTTTCTCGTGTTTGTCCGTTTCGTTGTTTGCCATGTAGGGAGATGTTCGCGAACAAATGTCATTTTTTCTATGAGATGACCATAAGCGCAATGACTTGCTTCTCTTTTTACACATCCTCACACTTTCAAGAATCAACATGAAATGATATTTGCCAATTATGCTTTTGCCGTGTAACTATAACGAATAACGCAAACGAGCATGTTCGGCAAAAATGTTTGTCGTTTAGGACTACCTTAAGGCGAGTGCAGTTGACTCGCATGTCTCACAGGTCGCAGTGGTACGCAAGTACTGCTACTTGGGACTGAGATCCGAGATCAGTGAATATTTATTTCTGACTTAGGGTGAAGGCGAAAGGACCGTCGACGACGCCGAACGTTGTCTTTCTTTGATATGCTAGTTATGCCTTGCTATTTTCCGCTCGCAGCTACAGTTATTTTGGACCGACCGATGTTGATAGTGTAAAACTAAAGACTATGAAAGTAAATAAGGTCTATTTTTGTTGTTGTCGACAAAAATGTGTAATTGTCGTCATGCTTCATGCAAAAAAAAAAACGTAAAATCAAAGTAAGGGGGTGTGTGTGTGTTTTGCAAGAAAACAACCAAATTTAAAACGTCGGATGAGCAATGATATTACTTGTTTTTTTTTATGTGTTTTAAACAGTTTAAAACAGTTTTAAACAGTTTATGTTTTAAACAAAATGTTTTTTTTTATGTTGTGTTTTAAACAGTGTTTTAAACATTTGTTTTCAAATAAAAAACAACAATGCGTACGTGGTACGCATTTAAGCGAAATTGAAAAACGCAAAATCTTTTTGGTCAAGCGGCCTAAGTCTTAGGGCTATTGGAAGACGAATTTCACAATCGGATCGTGTCGTTCGAAATTTTTTAAAAGATCCAGAATCTTATGGGACAAAAATAAGACCCAGGCGTCCGCAGAAGCTGACACGTCGCAACAAGAGGCGTTTAATCAATGCTGCATCCAATTCGGTGCATTCTTTGCCGGAATTTCGTGACGAATTGGATTTAGGAGTTTCTCGTGCTTTAAAAAGCAGTGGAGTGATTGGTCGGGGCAAAATGGTGCCAGCTCCAAATCTAACAGCAGCCCACAAACAAAAAACGATTGGAATTTACCCGCCAAAACATGAATCGGGATTGTAAAAGCGTAAGTGACTTTCTAATAATCTACACTAAAATCTCGTTATTCCAAATGGCATACTTGAATAACGGTAATAATAACGGTACTTTATTTTCCTCTCAATTTGCTTGATCAGTGATCAATAAAAAAAATAGTGAGGAGTCACTCCTATTGTAGGGGAGTCATTGAAGCGAAAAATACGGCCTGACCTCCGAATTTTTTTACTGTGAACCGATTTGCATGAAATTTTGGAATTAGGCTCATCTTACCCTTAACTTCAAAAGTGAAAATGATTTGAACTCCGCCACCACCCTGGGGGTGGTTGCCACCCCTTCTTGGGGGTGATTTTTTTTTTTTTTAAATAACCTCGGATATCGATAGAAGGCCTAATTTTAAGCAAAAAATCATCTAGAAAGTTTTTCAAAAAATCCAATACTTTTCAAGTTATTGGCAATTGGTGGTGGCGGAGTTCAAATCATTTTCACTTTTGAAGTTAAGGGTAAGACGAGCCTAATTCCAAAATTTCATGCAAATCGGTTCACAGTAAAAAAATTCGGACCTAAAATGCTTCAATGACTCCCCTATTGTAGGTTTTCTATAAAACGCATTTTTTCAGGTGCGGTTATACTTATGCAAGGCACTGTAATAATAGGTCTGTTATTTTACTCTTTAAAACTGCCGAAAACTCCCAAATTCTCCCATTTTTCTTTTCTTTTACTCCCGATTTTTGTAAGTTCTGTCACCTTTGAAGGAGAAAAATATTTCCCCTATCTCTCGATTTTAGCCGCAAAAATTTCTTGTGGGAGTTTTTGTAAGTTCTGTCAAACCATAAGAAGTACATTGAATTTTGTTGACGTTTGATATAATTTTGTGCATTTGGGAGATTTTTGCTGTCAAATGTTCTTTTACTTTTTGGGAGATTCACAAAATTTCATCCCCATTCCTCGATTTTTGACAGTTTTTCGCTGATTTTTGACACATGTTTCGCTGTATTCGTTGCACTTACTTTTCGAATCCAAAAATAATATCAACCCTAAAATCAAAAAGAGTTCAACAAAATATTCTCTATCTACAGGGGCAACCTAATGAATTTAATTTTATTAAAATCGGTTTTGTGGTTTCGGTGGAGAATGACATGTATAGTAAATTGACAAGAGATTTCAATTTACGCGATGATTCCTATCAAACTACTTGTCATTTTTGTTCAGTATTGTTTGGCAAGTCATCATGATTCACGATAGACTAACATACAACAGTCCAGGTTAGGTTAGGTTAAGGTGGCTGCGGATACAGGATCCGCACACTTAGGCCAAAGGAAAAGGGCCATTGTTATACCACATAAATCTAGAGAATTACTTCTTACTAGAATTACTTCTTAAAGAGAAGAAGATATTTCATATCCTTGTTAGCTACTTCACTGGGGTTATCATAAAAATATTCTCCCAGATGAACTTTGCGTCTTAGGGGAAGAGCAGGGCATGTACAGAGAAGGTGAGAGATTGTTGCCACTTCTTCCTCGTCCATACAGCTCCTGCAGAAGCCATTTGAGGCTACACCAAGTCGTATATACAACAGCCCAACAAAGTATCCAAATTGTTACGAAAATCAGCGTTTTGAGAAATTTTATTCTTGTGTATTGAGGAACAAGGAAGGAACGACCACTGTTTTCAATGCAACTGACAAATTTCTCCAAAAATTAGGCGAATTTGAATGTTTATGTTCAAATAATTTGTCGTGCCCTTAGTTCATGAATAGGGGTTGATTTTCGAAAATTTCTCAACTTTTTTTATAGAAATTTCAAAAATTGGGGATATTTTTCGAATAAAAAGTTCGACAAAATGTTTAATGCGCACATTGTCTACGACAAAATCACGACAATTATCTGCATACTCAGTTTTCGGTTTGGATGTCCAGTTTAGCTAATCTGGGGTGGTAGTGCTAACTTCCGCATCAAGTAAGCACTACCAGGGGCTAACTTTTAAAATAAGTACGCGACAGTTTTTTTTTTGTTTCACGACAAATTTACGACAATTAATTGCATATTTACATTTTTTAAATTCCAAATTAGTAGTGTTAACTTGATGGGCATCAAAATAAATGTCATGAATTCTTCTTTTAACCGATGTTTAAAAATTATGTTTACATTTTAAATATAAACAAACAATAAAGAGAATCAATTAATACATTAAATTAATCTTGTACCTTCATTTGTGGTAGGTAAGGGTATTTTCATACAAAATATGTATAAAGGTATTTTTGTTTACATCTTTAAGGGTTGAACAGGCAAAGATCTGGCACAAACCATGTAAACATCCACCTTATCTTCGGCTATAGGAAGACATTTAACATGTGTGCATTGGTAAACAGGTTGTATTGTGATAATTGATAAACAAACACATACCAATGTTACTTGTATGCTTTTTCTCCGGAATTTCGGTATTAAAAAAGCATCATCCTGGTTTAATATTTGTTCACTCAACAGGGTACTTTTGGTTTTGTTTGAATCAATGATTTCAATTCTTTTTGACATCCCGATCAAGGCCAAAGCGAGACAATTTTATGTCAAACGCAACCCCCAGTTTGACGAGGAGTACGATGGGCTTAATAAAATGTATACAAAGAAGAACTCAAGCTTTTCGCAACCTGTACAAGAAAAAAAAAGGAAGAACACAAGCACCGTTTTCTCTGGATGAAAAAGTGGTCGAGGAGATAGGGGAATGCTGAAACCAGAGACAAAAGGAGATCGGAAACTGACTTACGTTTTAACCTCCGGATACCGCAAATTTTATTTTACCGTTACCTCGTGTATGTGAATAAATGAGAAAAAACAGCAACAAAAATGAGGCGGTATGCTCAAGTTTACTGAGATAGAATTGGTAAAAACACGCATACTCTTGCAGTAAACTTGAACCATAGCTTGTAGGCATTAGGCGTGTTTTTTTGGCATAGCTATCCGTATCTGCAGTGGGAGCTTCCATGTATTACAAAGACAACACGCAGCTGCGGATAAAACTTAAACTTAAATCTGGCTGCGGATAAAAAATTGACATTTTTTCGAGTATCGATACTCGATCGGAGAAAAATTGAATTTCTTAGGTTGGTAACTCGGATAATCGGATAACTCAAAGAGTCTCGAAGGCTGTGTTCGCAGAGTGCAACGCACTTTAAGTGCGTTCTTTTATTTAAGTTTATTTTGAATTAAAATTGGAACGCACAAATCAAGGAACGAGTCGCACATAGTTGCTCTATAGTTTTTAATATTTTTCTTCTGTAATCTCGTTTTCTGTTTGTGAGATTTAAGGTACCTATAACTACAACGACCACTTTTTGCAAAAAGTGGGAAATTTACAAAAGTAAAATTTTTGTTTCTTTGTAGCACCATTTGAATTTGAAAAAAAAAAAATACAAAAATTGTTTTTGACTTTTAACTTTGGGGTGGATAAATTGTCACAAAATGAGTTTGAAAATTTTCACTTTTTGATTTTTTGCAAAAAGTGCTCTTTGTAGTCATACCTTCAGAGTAAGTCAAATTTGTGAATCTGACTGCTTAAAGAGTTGGTTAAGTGAGGAAAGAGTGGAAAAATCTCAGATTTCCTGATCTATTTGAGACTTGAGATTCAAAAAAATAGATTCGAGAATCAAATAGCTGAATCTCGATTTTTATCAAAATTCACACATAGGCACAAGCACACGCACTTTCAAACACACTTCTCTGTTTGACATTTGTCCGAACATTTAGTATTAGGGGTATTCACGTAAACGCGGAAAACCCATAGAAACCGTAGAAACCGTAGAATTTTCTATCGGTAGAAATGAGCTGTCAAAATTTGTATGGGAAAAATTTTCTGCAAATCATAGAATTTTATCTCACAAATTTGAAGCAGAAACTGCAGAAAAAAAACCTGATAAAATTTATGACGTTTATTTTGACGTTTAATTTGGCGCTCAATCATCATTTAAAGTGATTTGTTCATACATTTGAATGAGTTTTGTTTTAAAACTACTTCTTGGCATCTTGAAGAGCAAAAATTAAAATGTAATTAGAATAAAAAAAATAATCACTTTAACATAGATTATTATCGAATGACGTGAATTTATCAAATTCACTTTGACTTTTAACAAACAGCTGTTCGTTTCCCTTGTTTACGCAACTGTTTTCTGCTCGGGTGTTCATTTAAATCTTTTGCGGAATTTTCTATTTTTCCGCAAAGTAGAAAATTATCTCGTTACGTGAATACCCTTATTGTTTTATTTGTTTGTTTATTGAACGACGACGGAGTCAATCTACGAACATACCCCCAAAATGTCAAAAACTTATCCGAAAGCAAAACCAAATACCAACTTAAAAATAAAATAAAACAGCTGCGGATGGGCAACTGCGGATACGTTTTTTTGGGAAATCGAATTTGGCTGCAGATAGCGATGCCAAAAAAACACGCCTATTATAATATGGACTGCTAGTTGCCAACTTCACGCGTGTTCAGCGTAAAGAGCGCTATTGGTTCATGGTGGCCAAAAAAGAACGATTCCAGCTGTCAAAAATGAACAAAAACAAAAACATAAACAACGAGGTCGCTGTGCAGTGTTACCGCAGGGAAAAATATTTTCGAGTCCGAGATGCTTGAAAAACGAGTCCACGTAAAAAAAAAATTAAATACTTTCAGAAATCATTTTGTTCTGCAAAAAAAAAATGAGTCAAACGTTATAAAAACGAGTCCCCAAGCCAAGGAAGAAAAAACGAGTCCATTTTCACTCTATAGAGTCCATGTGGTAACACTGTCGCTGTGAATTCAAACATATTTTTTGGGACTAATTTGGCCGCTTCGAACCAATGGCGTTGCTGTAGCTTGTACCTTTTTTCTTCTCATGAAATGTATGGAAATGACAAGTGACTAGCGGTCCATATATTATTATGTCAATTGGCGCTTTTCTTTTTACCTCCGAGCAGATTAGATCAGATCACGGATGTGTCAAAAAAAAATGTATGTTTCTTTTTTACCTCCGATATATCGGAGCTAAGAATTTTCATGCTCTGAGCTAAATCTATTTGCTCAGGATAAATCGACCGAGCAAATAGAGCAGATAGCTGAGCGAAGACAACTTCACTTGTTTTTTTCGGATTTTACAAACAAACAAAAATTAATAATGGATTCCCAAGACAGTCACGTCTATTATAGGTGAAAAAAAATTGTTAAAATAATAATAAGTAAAAAATTACATCTCAGTGCTTAGGTTTGTTTCTTTATTAAATCGGAGGACATTGAATATGATCTACTCAGAGCTTCGCTTTGACACATCCGTGATCTGATCTAATCTGCTCAGAGGTAAAAAAGAAAAACGCCAATTGTGTTGCTAATGGGCGACTGACATACAAATTTCACATTTTTGACAGCTGTCATTTTAGTCGCCGGGCGACTGGCGATGCATTCTGTTCAGCTCTTTAATATAGTTGCGTTTTGGAAAAAAATATCAAAAGAACACTTGTTTTGTGTTTGTTGAAGTTAGGTTGAAAAGCTGGAACAAAAGATAACCACTTTTGTAGATCCACGTAAGCCAATGACCGTAATAGAAGCAAAAATAATCCTTAAAATGTGTAATTTCAACAATCGCTCAAAACTTTAAGAGGTAACAACCTTTAAAACACAAACACCACACTTATGCATGCAATGTTAAAGAACCTACATACCTACATAATTTAAAACAAAAGATATTGAATTACTTAATGCACATCATTCTTTTCTTTCAACGCATATTCCATTTCGATGCGGGCACTAGGACCACCAATGTCTTCTTCAATTCGATATCGGAAACCAAGAGCCAATAGAAAAAAAAAACCAAGACGGTTGTTTGCCCGAAATCCATTTTCTCGCAAATTTAATTATCTGCACATCTCCTCGATTCCGTCATTTACCTTTCTTCCCTTACTACTTTTATTTTTTTTTTTTTGTTCCCAATCAATCGTCGCGCAATTCAAATCGTTTATTGTGAACTAAACCATAAACTTAAATGCAATCTGTACACAAGTTTGTACAAACATGACAACATACATACATACACGCAGATAATATCAACATCTAATCTATGCACAATTTTTGTGGCACCAAAAAAGTACCGCAAGCCGCAAGTATACGAGACATAAAAAAAGGAAATTCGGTAATCTCGATCAAGTGCTGATGCTGAAGGCTGATCCCTGAAGTAAGAGCAGATGTCGATGTTCGTGTATAGGATTAGGGGAAAGACGAAAATCGAAAAACTCGTTTGTACTCACTCCCAACTCCCCGAAAACGACAATGGTCGACCTATAATTCTACTAGTATTTGCAGCCATTTCCCCTTCGAGTTCTTTTAAGCGGACTCAATTTCATATTAATGGCGTTAATTAATGCATCAGTATTGTATGTATATGCTTAGCTTTTGTTCATTATTTTACAGGTTTCAATTTAATAACAGAAAAAATGTGCAACATAGATTCAGCTATTAATTAGATAAACTTACCACAAACTCCCGGAAAATTACTGCTTCAGTTAAAAAGGTGTACGTGACAAACGGCTACAGCAAACACTAATAAGGGAAATTCACAATAGATACATTTATTTTTTGCTCTTTACAATACGATGTACACAATATAATTGCACAGAAAAAAATTAAATGAATAATAACACTACTTGTCCCAGCTTCTCTTTTTTTTTAACGTACAGTAAACGTATTTCACATATTTTTCTTAATAAACGTTCAATATTCTCTTATTTTCGTGTATGATGACACTAAGAATTTGTTTCTTTCATCATGCAAAATTGCTCACTTTGAAGTTTTCATAAAAATTTTAGGATTGAAAACAGACAGGAACATGTTAAAATGCAATTACAGTCTACACAGGAAAAAAAATTATTTATTTGGGGTGAGAAATCGAAAACAAAATGGTGGTGTAGTTGTGTAAACTCGGAACAATTTTTCCAACTGTTAATTGCTTGAAAGTGCACGTTTCATTTGATTTTTAGTTGAAAATATTATTCTTTGGCAAGTAGTGCATATTGATGTGGATTGAAACTTTTTATTTTTGCAGTTATTAAGTGAAAAATAACTAATTTTACACAAGCTACGATTCAACCGCACGCCACTTTTCGATCAATTTTTGTTCCATGTCAATTTGGGGAAGTTTGCATTGTAGTAGAGAGAGGTGAAAATTACTGAGCTATAAACGGTGGTGAATTTTTGAACGCCCAAGCCTGACATCTAGGTGCGAATTACCGTATGAATGCAACATAACCATAAGGGTCGTTTTTCTCAGATTTTGAAAGTTAGGCCGTGTGCGAATTCAGTTAAAAATGGGTTAGAACTTGACGTTTGGTTAAATTTTGACACTTCGCATTGAATAAAATTATTAGACTAGCTGCGGAGCAGGTTAAAATATGACAGTGATTAAAAATTCATCCATTTTAATTTTTTAACCACAATTCATCCAATTCGCACACGGCCTTACGTGGGGTCTCCATTGAACATTTCCGATGACAGGACTATCGGCCTGTCATCAGATAATCCAATAGAGACCAACAATCCAACATCCAGTCCATGATCCGGTCATTGCAGTCTGGATTTTTTGAGCGGATCAAAATCTTGTCATCAATTTGACGTTTGTGTTGTATGTAGTGTTGAGCGTCCATTTTCCACAGACTTTTTGACACATTTAATTGCTAATGGCAAGACATAATATGCCCAGTCAAAAAAAAAAAAAACACTGGATTGCGGATGAGATTGCAGAAGAGAAGTTGGATTGGATTTTACTCTTGTGGAGCCTCAGGGTTAGCATATACAATGCGCTTCATTGAATTCATTTCTAGCAGGTAAGTGTCATCTTTTAACCTGCTCCGCAGCTAGTCTCATTTAACCAAACGTCAAGTTTTAACCATTTTTCAACTGAATTCGCACACGGCAATAGACGGGAAAAGTTCGAAGTAGATAGAATCTACTAAAAAAGATTTAAAATTACAGCCCTATTCTGGCGACCTCTCAAAAAATAAAGACCTCTCAACTCGGGGTGAATTTGATTTTGAGACTTTTTTGGTATTCTGGCGAAAACCTCTCAACTTTTTAGCATCTCAAAATCTTTAAAATTGAGATATGCTCTTTGGCACATCACAACTGCGTTTGTTTTTTTTATACAAAGAAGAAGGCAAAATATGGACATGTTCATTTGAATACATCTCTTGGAAGAGAATGAAAAGTAAGAGTTTTATTATTTTTTAGAAAGTGAATAAAGTGTTTTTATTTTTTAATTAACTAATTTTTAAGATTGGAGCGGAGGAGAATGCTCAAACAATTGAGAGAAATTCATGACATAGAGCAGCACGACGAACAACCATCTTCTTTGCCATTTGTCATTCGAGTATGTACCTACGAGTATCATATTTTATCTTTTATTTGTTTGTTTTATTATTTTGTTCTTCTATAATAGTTTATTTCAGTTCTTTATTTTCTTGCCCATGGCTCCTACCTTGTTGTGCGTTTACTTTTTTGAGTGCCTAAAACAATTTATAAAAATACTAATAGAAATACAAATTATTGAACGTTATATTTAATTTGTTACCGATCGACTCCATAGTTTTCTTTATTTTGTTTTAAAACTGTATTTCCCACTTATATGTTGCTGTTTTGAATTCTTTTTCATTTTAAGCCTAGTATACAGTTCTTCAAAAAAAAAAAACTATACTCTTTCTTATGGGAGTGATTTTTGCCGAAAATAAAACATTTTTCATTTCACCACTGTGATCCGAGCTGTAAACCAAAATCGCAAAAAAATTTATACTCACCTCGATTTTTTTTTCAAACAAAACAATGTGAAGCTCATTGTTTTGGAAGAAAAAAATTAAAATATTCGACATAAGTTTCACAGTGACAGCTAATTGATTTCTCCGAAATTTTTTCATGAAACAAAATTTTCGTGTCACCTCTTATTTTTTTCTGTTCACAAAGAACTGTATACTAGGCTTTAATTAGAAAACAGTCCTGCCAAAAACAAAAAAATTTACCTTCCTGTGGTGAATTTTTTTGAGAGGTTTCTTAATAAGCTGTTTCCACTGAACGATAATCTGAGATTATCTCAAATCTACATGAAATCTATTCGAAATCAATAGATTTACCATACAAACTTTAATCATCTCGATTCAAGATTTCAAATTAATCTACTTGATTTGGACTTTGCTGAACGAACTCACTTTCCAATTTCCAAGGAATCTGTGAAAGAAGGAGAGAAGAAAATACAAAAAAAAGAAAAGACAAAAGGAGATCGGAAACTGACTTACGTTTTACCCTCCGGATACTCGTGTGTCGTGTCTGTGAATAAATGAGAAAAAACAGCAACAAAAATGAGGTGGTAGGACCATATTTACTGTGATAGTATTGGTAAAAACACGCATACTATCGCAGTTACTATGGTCCATAGCTTGTAGGCATGGTAATTTTGACAGCTCTAATCTAACAAAATCCAGTGGAAACACTACTAGATTATTTTAAATCAAACTGGAAGATAATCTAGATTATCGTTCAGTGGAAACGTAATATAAGACCGAATTTGCAGAATACGAATTTGAGATCACCTAACAAAAAACCTCTCAAAAAATTAGTCTTAAAAATTTGAGACTTGAGACCCTCTCAGCGCCAGAATAGGGCTGTTAATCTTCTTTAAATCTTAAATTTTCTGAATGATTCTGTGATCCAATAATGAACCAAACATGCGTAGTTTTGGGGCAACAATCTTCTATGACCATCTAGCATAGAGACAAAAGGAGATCGGAAACTGACTTCCGTTTTACCCTCCGGATACCGCAAATTTTATTTAACCGTTACCTCGTGTATGTAAATAAATGAGAAAACACAGCAACAAAAATCAGGTGGTATGTCAAAGTTTACTGAGATTGTATTGGTAAAAACACGCATACTCTAGCAGTAAACTTGGACCGTAGCTTGTATGTAGACATTGTCATTTTGACAGCTTGGTTTCCCATCTCCCTTTTAACTCATCTGTGATCTAGCATTTGTTGATTCTGGAGCACATACACATTGCTTATAGGGCCCATACACTACACATGCATGCATGCGCAAACAAAAATTAGCACAGTCACGTTTCAACCATACACTACTCATGCAAACTGCACATTCTTTAGTCGTGTGTACATCGCTGAGTAGAGAACATCTTCAAAATGTCAGATTCAAAGTCCACTGCTAAAGCTATTTTGATTGCATTGGCAATACAAAAAATAATAATAATAATAATGTTGATAAAGTTCCAAGAATTAAGTCGAAATTTTTTTATTTCTCGCTGATATTTTCAAAATTAGATTTCTCTTGATGTTTACTTATTAAAATCCACCGCTTGAATGAGCAAATTAGCCCACACACTACACATGCATGCATGTACAAACAAGAAAATATCAAAAATTTTTGAAATCACTCATGCCGCATGCACAACCACACATGCTTCACCATACACTCGCAGTTTGCATGCACAGTCACTGGAATATGCATGTATGCATGTGTAGTGTATGGGCCCTATTAGATAAAAATTTGTATGTTTTGTTCCTTTGATGTTTTCTAGCAGTAGGTAGAAATGTTCCGTGTTTGGCGAGGTCTGTTCTGTCATCTCGTTCAGAGATGATATACTGTCGTAGACCTTTGTTGAGTTTTGCGGAAACAAACGCGAGACCATCAATATAGAAGTGTACCGAGTTATCTTCTTCCCAAAAGGATCTTGAAGGAATGGAAATTATTTCCGATAGTCCGTGGCTTAGTGGTTAGGTGTGTTGGCTGCTAAGCAGAACGTCGTGGGTTCGAGTCCTACTCGTGCGCATAGTTTTTATTTCATCTTTCACGGGCACTGCCTCTTACAAAGAACTGACAAAACTTCCAAGAGTATCAATCTGTAATGAAAAAGGGCTTCTCAACTTTGCCGTTCGGAAACGGCGTTAAATTGTAAGTCCCCTCAATTTTTCACACGCACCCAGAGAATTGTTGATAAGAGAAAGCCCCTTAGGTCTTGGCCCTTCAAGAGCTATCGCGCCACTCTATTTATTTATTTTTAGTCCAAGCGATTCGGCTCCTGTATAAGAACGATCTCTTCTCTTGTTTTATGCAGTCAGACGAGAAAGTTGGCTCAGGATATGATGGTGTGATGAAGATTAATCTCTACTAACTGCAGCGTTGCTACTGTAACACAGACCTCCGCCACTGTATTGTTGGCTTGTTGCCTTGTCGTCTGAGAAGGAATGGTATAGGCTTCCTCACTCAGAGTAAGATCTAATATCAGTTTCGTTAGATGTAACCAGCCCCGATGCCGATGCGCTGCGCCTGCGGTGCTTGTGACTGCCCTGAGCAGAGTTGTCAAACAATTTAAACATTTTTCTGGGTACCTATGGTTTCACATCGAACTCATTAGTAGTGTACTTTTTTTACTCTTTGTTGTAGGTATAGAAACAGCTGATTCGAATACTTCCGAAATTCTCGCGCCGAAAAAAACCTGACCTTCTCTTTTTCAAATTGTCAAATTCACTTAATCATTGCACTATAGTAAAATTTGAACAAAAACTTTACGAACGTAGCTTA